>BSBK01007762.1:5000-565000 GCA_027943335.1 Chamaecyparis obtusa | reverse complement strand
AATCAATAAATTTTATAATTAATCTAATTAATTGTATAGTTCAAATTAAATTTAATCAACCCATTTAAGGGGTACACATGGCTAAACCAATTAAATAAATTCAATTAATTAATTCATATTTTCTCTCAACCACCAAATGGGAGGAAAATGAATCAACCAATAGGAATTGAGGACCAAGCTCACATGGATCAAACCTAAATTGAATCTCAATCACTCACTTGGATAATGCATCTTGTCCACTCATTTTGTCTTCTTGTCCCAAGCTTTGAGGACAAAATATTTGAATGGTCTCCAAAGGTGGAACCATGGACTTAACTCAAACTTAATCATGATCAACTCAACTACACCTCCTACCCTTCCCAAAATCTATAAAAGCAAGGCAAAATTCACTCAATAATCATCCACAAATCTGAGAATAGCATCAAACATCTTCCAATTTATAGCTAGAAATGCAAATTTAGAGCTAATGAGTTGTATTTTCATTTGGAATTGAACTCTTAGCATTATTTATCATATCTTTCTCATTTTAGGACTATCACTAATGGAAGTTTGATGAGAGCTTTACATTAGCATCCCTAAATAGAGATCCATAGAGTACTTAATTGTCAATTCTTTGCTTAATTAGATTGCTATTTGTGGTAATTTAGTTGTTATTTTGAATTATTGATGATACTAACCCTATGAAGGTACCTTTTCTAGTACACAAAATAGAACCCGCCGTGGGGCATTAGACCTCATAAATTTATAAATTCGGAGAAGTAATTTTTTTTTGCAAATCTTGTTTTCTTCTCTATTTTGCAGGTTAAACAATGTGTTTGATACTTTCTCAAGCACTTTTAATTGATTCTCTATCGATTTTAAGGTCTAAAATAATGCTTCTATGATAAAGTCTTGCACCTTTATGTGGAGTTTCAATGCTTTCAATTCCTTCTGTCATATGTCTTATTTCTTTCAGCGCTTTCACCCTGACTCTCCAGTGCATTCAATTGATTCTCTAGTACTTATAATACTTTATGTTAATGCCTTTTCTTATTTTATCAACGCTTTTAATTTACTTTTCAGTGCTTTTAATAATTTTATGCAGTGCATTTAATTTGATTAGCAGCGCGTTTGAGCTTTTTAACAATGCTTTTAATAGATTATGTTGCGCTTTCAATTAAATTGAGAATTAACAGAATTTAACTTGCGGAAAATGATTTCTTTGTGTCTGCAAGATGACTGGTCATAAAAAGATAAAAAAAATAGAGACCAGATTTAACAGGGAAGGGAAAGCTTTGACAAGATGGAATAAGGAGGAGAATATTGTGCACATCAAGCTGGTTTTGGAAAATTCCCGGCAAGAAAATGAGGTACATGAACAATACTTGAAAGTTGTAGAAGCATATAAATCAAAGTTCATGTCATTAAATTCGATTTACTTGCCTTAATCAATTTTTGTTCAAATTTGATAAATAAGGCTTAAATTCAAGTTGATTCTTGGTTTTCTTCATTTTTGTTGGTTGTGTTGACTAACTTGTTGGAGGAGAAGCGAATGGAAAGGAATGATCGCCACTAGGTGAGCATAAAAATGGAAAATTCATCAAAAATGCCCCTAGCCTTAGCTAGCTTCGAAATAAGGTAAGCCTAAAACTTGGTCAATTTTTGCTTAAATTATGGCCTTGTCAATTTCAAAATCTAGTAATTAAAGTAGCCTATTATTGTTTGAGGGATTTGATACTAGGCCTATGCTCTTCACTTTCTAATTGAATCAAAATGCCAAAAATATCAAGTTCCTTGATTAAAAGAAAGGCTAATTAAATCAAGCACTAAATTTGAACAACTCCTTGTTTGTGGAAAAGAGTAGAAATACTCGATTCCCATTAGTTAGTGGGTTTGGTAATTGAACCTTGTTAAAAGTGTTTGGGAATTGAGAAATAGATAGTGATATGTTTGAATCAAACTCCCAAAACCTATCTCTTTATTCCACTTTATTGCTTTCAAAATGAACATGCTAGATCTATAGTGGGCTTGCCTCTTGAGATTTGCCTTAACGAGGTCGGTGAGAGGGACAGCTCAAAGTGGGATATAATTTCCTTTGTCACAATCATCTAACACAATATAAAATGAAATGCATGCATCCTTAATGGGGTGTGTGACAAAAGGGTGTTAAATTTTTGAACTTCCTCGAGTAGTCCTTCGGGATTGTGCAAAACTCCGACATACCGGTGATGGGAAGCCTCTTAATATACTTGGAGGATGAAAGTTTAATATCCATTTTGAATGAAATCTTGATTAAATACCTTGTTAACTTAGCAAAGACTACCTTATAGAGCCATGTTTATGAACCAAATTGTGAGCTAGGTAGATTGCTTGAAGTATCTTTTTGTGCAAAAACTCGTAATAATGTCCTTACAAATTCAAACACTTTTTGTGTAGAGGGTTAAAAAGAACAAGTGTACTTGTGGTTGTTTTGTTTGAAAAATACATAGAAAAAGTAAGAGACATCCATTTGAAAATTTATCTTATATTTTTAAATCTCTTCATAAAAACAAACAATTACCAAATTGGGGAAAACGATTCGAAATCAAACCTTGTTGGATGCCAGTTTCTACATGCTCTCATAAACTCAAACTATCTTTACAAGAATATGACACTTGCATTGTGAAAGAGGTCCCCAAATTTGAATACCAAATCTCTTTCAACAATCATAACCAAGGGGATAGTCTCCCAAACCTATTTGAGAAGAGAATTGAGTTAATGGATAGAAACTTCACGTTTCACGATTATCATCATGGAGGAAACAATGATAATATCAATAACACCAACCAAGGACCTAAGGAAACACTTGAAGAAAGAGCTAATCAAGCAACTCAAGATAATTAATTTCTTGAAGTCATGGATAAACTGATAGATAGGGATAGGGAGAAGTTTTTCCTAAACCTAGCCCAAGTAGGGGTAAAACTCCCACATGATTATGATTTGGATCAACTTAAGAAAAACCAAGAAGAGGATAATCCTATGAGTGCTATGACTAAACAATTGAAAATTTTCCAAGCACAGATTGACCTAATGGAAAAGGTCATTGAACCTAAGCCATTCTCTATTGAGGCCTTGTGCCCATTCCCTTTTGACAAAAGCTTAGTTATGGCACCTCTTCCGATCAATGTAGTCTTTCCTAAGTGCAATAAATACATGGGTAAATCCGACCCACATGATCACCTTAGAGAGTTTTGTACTCTAAGAATTGAATTTATGCATGATACCACATACCTAATGAGACTTTTTCCAAGAATTTTAGGAGGTTAATCCATGGAATGGTTCTCCAAACTTCTGCAAGGGATAAAGACATTCGAGGAGTTAGCCTCTAAATTTGTAATCCATTATTCTTACAACATTGAACATGAGATTACCATGCTCAAACTATGTGATACGAAACAAAGAGATGGTGAATCTTTCCTAGGGTTCCTTCAAAGGTGGAGGACAATTTTTGCAAGATATCCACTAACTATCCCTGAAAAGGAGAAAATGGAAATATTTATGAACAACTTAAATGCGAAGATGAACTATAGGCTCCAACTTCAATGTTCCCATACATTTGAAAAACTTATTGAGAATGGGATTAAAATTGAATATGTGTTGGTTAAGAGGGGAGAGATCAAATTGTTCAAAGACAATAAACCCTATACCAACACTAGTACTATTCATTATGTATCTAATTATAACAACAATAAAGGAGCCAACAATAACAATGATAAACCTAAACGATGGTTGAAGAACAATAATAAAAATCTTGTGAATGATGGAGTTGTGGAAGCACACAACTTAAAGGCTACCCCATTTAATTTATCAAGTGGAGAAAATTTGACATATAATGTGAATCAAACAAACAAAGATCCTTTCAATAATACCAATTCCAACAATAACAACAACAATGCTAACAATAATCCCTTTAATAAAGCTAATGTCAACAAACCTAAGCCTTTTTTTTTCCACATTTCAAAGGAGAAAATTCACCTTTTTAGGTGAAGCATTGGAAAATGTGTTAAGGACTTTAGTGGCCAACAAAATCATTATCTTACCTGAACTAAGACCATACAAACCCCAAGTTAAGCCAAATTGGTGGAATGATTCTCCCCATTGTGAATACCATCATAATAAGGGCCATAAAACTAATGAATGCATGAAATTAAAACACCTTGTGCAAGACCTAATTGATGATGGAACGATAAAGGTTGAAGGGCCCCAAAACAATGAAGATCATACGAACTTCAAAAATTCTTTACTAAACCATGAAAAGGGTGAGTCATCAAACACCAATCAAAATAATAAAAGAGGTAATGAGAAGGTCAATTTTTCCCATACCTATAATAACATCATTAATACTTTAGATAGTGATGAAAATATCATAAATGTTATCATGGTAAAAGAGAAGCCAACAGAAGCAACATCTAATGTTGTAACTAGGGGGCAAGCATAAAAAATTACTCTACCTAGAAATGCCCCAAGAATTGTTCTACCAAATCAAACTTCATCCTCATCTTCAAAACAATATAATTTGGTAGACCAATTGCAAAGAACCTCTACTCAGATCTCTATTTTAGAATTACTCAAGCTCTCACCAAATCACAAGGATATTCTAGAGAAAACCTTGGTAGAGACTAATGTGTCTCTAAATTTAGATGTAGAAAAATTTCAAAACATGGTAGGACATCTTATTGCACCTCATTGCCTATCTTTTTTTATAACAAGATGATATGTCATTAAACCACCCACAAAATTTTCCTTTTCATATAGAGGTCCTAATCCATAAGCATAGAGTGAAAAGAGTCCTCATTGATGGAGGAGTCAGCTTGAATATTTGTACCCTAAACTTGGTAAAGGCCTTAGGATTTTCTAAGGAGGCTATTGACCCAAAGAAAAAGATAACTATAAAAGCCTACAATGATGAAGAGAGAGATTCCAAAGGAGTCATAATACTTCCTATTAGAGTTGGTCCAATGCAAAAAGAAACCATTTGCCAAGTCCTAGACCTAAAGTTGACTTACAATATTTTGTTAGGGAGATCGTGGATCCATGAAATGCAGGTTGTGCCTTCGACTTACCACCAATGTCTCAAATTCCCCTATCTAGGACAAGAAATCATGGTAAGCAGGGACTAAAACCCCTTTTAATATTGTAATAACATGAAGCCTATCAATGATTCCTTAGTTCCACATAATGTAGAAGGGTCAATTTCTCAAAGAATAGAGCAAGGTAAAAGTTCAAAAGATCTTCCATCTTTGAAGGGAAAAGAAAAAGAAGAAAAAGAAATTATTGTTGAGAATAACCAAAGTCCTACTAACCTAACTACATCGACAAAAGGAAAAGAGAAGGTTAGTGAGGAGAGTACTCCTGAGAAGCAGAAAGAAGACCAAGCTAAATCTATTTAAATCTACACCAAAGATGCTCATTACCCAAAAATGGATCATATGATGAAAAACTTTGAAAAGCAATGTCAAATTAAACAAAAGGGTATAGGTAATACTCTTTATCCATGATGCACCTACCCTTGTCTCCAAAATCATATGGAAAGCCATCCAATCTACCTCATAAATACAATGATCACTTTGTGGGGGAGAATACATCTTCATTCATGGAGGAAGAAGACAATGAAATCTTAAATTGGCTATATAAGGATGAGTAATCAAGTACCCATGAAAAGTGCATACAAAATGTAAGCATTCCCACACATCAATATGGGAAAGGATTTCAAATTATGTAGAAAATGGGATACAAAGGAAAAGGACCTTTAGGAACAAGAAATGAAGGACTCATTGAACCCATTGAGATGACAAGGAGAGATAGAAAAGAAAAGACTGGATTAGGATACCTAGAACAAGGGTACACTCAAAAGAACTATCTTAAGGTATATGACTGAATTTTACAATTAGGGTCACAAAGTGATGATGATTCGAACAATTGGGAATGGGATTCATTGTCAAGTGAGTCATGTCAAGATAAGGAAATAGATGTCATCCACACCTACACTCCTAGCAAGGAAAAAGAACCAATCTCAGAAACAAATCAGAATCAAGCCTCAAGTTTGAGTCAAGTGGTCCTAGATAATGTACCAATTCAAAGGATTGAAATAAATCAATGGGTAGGAGAACCCTGCATACCATTATGGAGACCTACTATAGAAGAATCAAACCCTAGGTTTAATCCACGAGATTTTACCCAACAGAAACCTTAGAGGATTCTACTGAGGAGGATTTTGACCCTAGTTCTCTAGAGCACCTTGAAGAAGTAAATATTATAGATTTAAGCGATACAATGTTTGAACCTTCAAATGAAATCATGTCTCTAAACCCCATCAGACTAAACCAAAGCATTGATCCTTTAACCCTTATCTATTCATAATTAATTGAATGGGATTCCATTAAACCTACCACCCTCCCTACATTTTTGAATGATAACTTGGTGTCCCAATAACTAAATGCGGTTGAACCTTCTTCTACCATGGAATATCATGAAGGAGTGACAAAGGAAAGTATCCAAACTCTCAATTCAATAAAAAATGAAAAAGAATTTAAAAAAATGGAAAGAATCTAATGTTGAAAACCACATTGTGGCAACATTAGATGAAAAAGAGAAAGAAATAAAGAATGATTCCAAAGGTGAAAACCAAATAGAGGCACCTAAGGAAGGGAGTTTGGATACTTTTCCCGAGCACTATGAAGAAAAATCTCCTATCTTGATTGAACCAATAGAGAAAGTGAATATTAGGTCAGAATCTAAACCAAGGATCATACACTTAGCAACATCTCTATCTAGTGAGGAAAGAAAGGACTTCATCAAAATTTTCAAAGAAAAAAAAATTAATTTTGCATGGTCGTATGATGATATGCCAGGATTATATCCAAATTTAATCATGCATCATTTGAACATAAAATAAGGAGTAAGACCGGTAAAGAAGAAATTAAGAAAGATGCATCCACACATAGCTTTGCTTGTAAAAGTGGAGTTAGAAAAATTGTTGAAAGTTGGGTTTATAAGAGCCATTGATTATGCCCAATGGATTTCAAACATTGTGCTAAATTAAAAAGTAGACAAATCTATTAGAATTTGCACAGACTTTAGGGATCTCAATCTTGCATGTCCTAAAGATGACTTTCCATTACCAAGCATAGACACCATCATAGATATGATAGCAGGACATTCAATGTTATCACTTATGGATGGGTTTAGTGGTTATAATCAAATAAAGATAGCACTTGAAGATCAAGACAAGACAAAATTCACATGCACATGGGGGACATTATGTTGGAATGTTATGCCTTTTGGTCTAAAGAATGCCAGAGCAACCTATCAAAGAGCCATGACGACCATATTCAATGACATGATGCATAAGTTCATGGAGGACTACATGTAGATGATATACTTGCTAAATCTCACTCAAGAGAAGAACATCTACCCACTTTAGAGAAAATATTTGTAAGATTGGAGCAATTTAAAGTAAGGTTAAATCCGAAGAAGTGTGCATTTGGTGTTCAATCAGGAAAGCTACTAGGGTGCATTGTTTCAGCAAAAGGAATAGAGGTAGAACCCACCAAAATAAAAACATCATGGAAATGGAAGCACCTAGAAATATAAGTCAGATGATATCTCTTCAAGGCAGGATCCAATCCATTCAAAGGTTCATCTCTCAATTAGCAGAAAAGTGTCATAATTTCACTCAACTCTTTCATAAGGACATAGTTTTCAAATGGGATGAGAAATATAAAGAAGCTTTCAACTTGTTGAAGAAATATCTAATGAATCCTCCAAATTTGATGCCACCTATAAGAGGGAAGCCCTTAATTATATACATTTCAACAACCGAGCATTCATTAGGGGCACTCCTAGCTCAAGAAGATGAATCGAGAAAAGAAAAGACCATATACTACATAAGAAGAACTTTGGTGAAATATGAGTTGAATTACACCTTCATTAAAAGAGCATGTTTGGTCATAGTTTTTGCTTCCCAAAAATTACGCCACTATATGTTATGCCACAAGATTTGACTCATCGCAAAGATTGATCCCTTGAAATATCTTCTTAGCAAAACAACATTGAATGCTAGACTAGCCAAATGGATCATGGTACTAAGTGAATTCGACATAGAGTATGTGGACCAAAAATCTATCAAGGGCCAAGTCATAGCTGATCAATTAGCAGAATCACCATTACAAGATGACCATCCAATTCAAGTGGAATTTCCAGATTCTGAAATTGTAAATGTTGAAGCAAAAACATGGCAATGATATTTTGATGGTTCCTATACACAACATGGATCAAGAGTAGGCATGCTTTTGATTACTCCTCAAGGGTCTACACTTCCGAAATCATACAAATTGCTATTCCCATGCACAAATAATATAGTTGAGTATGAAGCATTGGTCATTGGTATAAAACTGGCATTAGAATGAAAAGTGACAGAGCTACAAGTTTATGGAGATTCACAACTAGTTATCAACCAAATCAATGATCAATATCAAACAAAAGATGACAAGTCGATACCTTACAAAAATATGGTTGAGGATCTCAAGAAGTACTTCACTCTCATCACATTTGAGCAAGTACCAAGAGAGAAGAATAAAGCAATAGGTGCAATGGCTTGCACCTTTGGCATCACTTCTCCAAATACCATATCAAAACGCCATATATGAATTCTTGGTAGAAGTTGAGCAACCCGCATTTGACCCTACCCATCCTCATACCATTTGTTTGCTAACCGGCCATGAATCAACTTGGTATAGAGACATTTATACCTACTTAAAAGACCAAATCCTACCTATGGACCAAATCAGGAATCAAAAGAAAAGCTTTATCCGACAAGCCTCTTGTTATACTTTAATATCTAACACATTGTATCATAAAAGTCTAGATGGAATGCTTCTAAGATGTCTAAAGAAAGACGAATCAAATATAGCCTTACAAGAAATTCACGAGGGGGATTTTGGGTCACATTCAAATGGTTTAACCCTAGCTAAGAAACTTCTTAGGATAGGATATTTTTGGCCTACCATAGAGAAAGATGCTTGTCATTTCCCTAAAACTTGTCGAAAGTGTCAATATCATGGGAACTTGATCCATGTACCAGCACCAGAGCTTCATCCTATGACAACACCTTAGCTGCTTTATCAATGGGGTTTAGACTTAATAGGAATGACTTATCCACCATCTTTAAATGGTCATAAATTTATCATCACCGCAACAAAGTACTTCACTAAATGGGTGGAAGTTGTACCCTTGTTAACTGCTATAGGAAAGCAAATATCCTTGTTCATATTAAATCACATAATATGTAGATATGGTGTACCTCATACCATCATAACCGACAATGCCAAACACTTCAAAAACAAGGATTTGAAAGAGCTATGCACAAAATTCCACATGATACATCACTCATCTTCAATATATTACCCCCAAGGTAATGGACAAGCAAAAGCAACAAATAAGAATATCTTAAAGATATTGAAGAGAACCATGGATAATTTAGGTAGAGATTGACATATAAAAATAAACCCAAATCTATGGGCTTATAGGACAAGTATCAGAATGCCAACATGAGCTAAACCATTTTCCTTAGTGTTTGGATCAGAAGCAATTTTACCTTTGGAGGTTTTTAGTAAACAGATTTGTCCTTTCTTATTTCTTGTGATAATAACTCTTAATGCCCAAACTATGAACAATATCTGAATACAACAGTTGAAAAGCCGCTTTATGATTGTTGGCTTTTCTCTGAATTGGAAGGTACAACTCCCTTATGGAATGATATGCAATGAATTATGTTTTGCTCCTAAATTTAACCCGGGGTATGCTCTTAACCTGAGAGTAGAAGAGGCAAACCGAATTAAGCCTAAACAGGACTTAACCCAGGCAGGAAAAGCTCTCAAATCTAAAACCAAGCAGCAAACTCACAAATCCTATGAATTTATATGCCCAGCATCTACTTACAGAAATGTAAATGAAATGATTAAAGACTTCTAATGAATCCTTCCCCGAATATCCCAAAGCACATCCTACTGTGGTTTATTCATATCCTCATGACAAAGCAATGAAACATCCTTTCCTTCCTACTGTAATTCAGATTAAAAGAAAGAATCATAGAATCAAAAATTTCTAACTAAATGGAACAGAAAATCATTGACATAAAACACCCTTCAATTGACTCTGCAACATCAAGTCTCTTACACCAACAATTTTGCTGACCTTTGTATTTACTTTTACAAAAGTATATATAGAGTTTACAATACACAACCTCCATGAGAATGCCAAGTATTTCAACTTCCAAAATTTGGAAAGACTAGGCATCGAGAAAGGACATCTTTAACAAAAGAATTTGGAAACCCAATCATAGATATAGGAATAGGAACAGACATCAGAATTATGACACTTCATTTCAAGGCTCTCATTGTCTACTTTATCATTATCCATCGAACAAACATCTTCCATTAAAACTTAAATTCTGTAGTTCATTTTAAAATTCAAATATTGATGAACACATTTCATGGCATTGAGCTACACTTCATTCGGCCTCGCTATGTTTCCAACCGTCAATTTTATGTATGCGAGTTCCTCAACTTAGAGCACGTGCTTCATTAAACACTTGAATCTCGCCGCATCGCATCAGACACTAACTGAGTGAGCGAGTACATGTGGCATGATCCCGCATGATCGCATAGAATCTCCCACACCATAGCGACAAAGCGGGGAGCCATTGATTAAGTATCTACCACTCTTTCAGACCCACGGGCTATGTGTCCACCTCCCGCTAAGCCGCAAAGCATCTTCCTTCCCATAGCGGCTAAGCGGGGACCATGGATTTGGAACTAGGAATATTCTAACCACGTACAAAAAGCTTTCGGACCCACCACCATGTGGCTTCAATCCCGCATGATCGCATTCACCAGCCCGAGTTTCCATGGTCGCATGATCGCATAGCATGTTTTAAATTCATGCGATCATGCGACCGCTTTATCATTTGATGTGCGCTGGACTGTAGCTAACGACACATGGCACAATCTCGCATGATTGCATAGCAATATTTTAATCTATGCGATCATGCGACTACTCCTCTTTCCTTCACCTTTTCATTGAATATCCACCTGCCAACCACCAGACCTCTCTATCTGCATGGGACCCATTGTCGCATGATCGCATAGAAATATTTTAATCTATGCAATCATGCGACCGCTCTATGATTAGTCAACTCTAAGCATCTTCGGTCCCACCTGGACATGTGGAAGGATCTTGGGAACGCTTGTTGTTGTCAACCGTTTTGTCTTTTCTCATTGGACACAGAATTGCTACGTGTCTTTATCCCTCTTGATCGCATTCACCGGCCCGAGTTTCTATTGTCGCATGATCGCATAACATGTTTTAAATTCATGCAATCATGCGACCGCTCTATGAATGGCACAATATTTAATAACTATTCCATCTCATCGTCGCACTTGCGCTGTTGGCCTTCATGGGTCCCAGCAAAACACACTCCCATTTGCCCAAGCTTCCATTTCGCCTTGTCGCATGATTGCATAGTATGTTTTAAATTCATGCAATCATGTGAGCACTTTGTCTTTGGCACACATGGACCACACTGTTGGCAAAGGGATGTTCTTGGTGGAAAATGTATGCAGAGGGTGTGAAATCCACATGGAGTAGTCACTATGCCATTTTCTGCCTTGCATTATCTTCATTGTTTTGACTTCGAACTGCAATCTTTTTGAATGCACCATCATTGTATCTAATGTGTCTTCTGATCACACTTCGAAACCATATCAGATTACTCATGTTCCTTGAGATCTTCTAAATTTGCAAAATTTTATTATAATCAAAGCCTTCCACTTGCAAGCTCTACTTTTATAACCAGTGTACACATTAAGACAAGAGAAGTCTTATCAACTAGATTGTATACACTGCCCCATGGAGTGAATCTCTTAAATTTCAAATGTCAGACTTGTTATTGCATCAGTCATGTGAGAAGACTTTCATCAAATCCCTGGTATATGCCTGGAGATCACAGCTTCACAATCATCCTTCATCTGAGAAGATCATTAATGAAAACATGACATCCTTGCCGAGTTAGGAACTATCACTTACCCAACATGACAACACTTTGAACCAACCCACCCGACTTATAAATGAGAGTGCAAGAGAAAAGGAAACTCGACAAGGATAGCCTACCTATGAAGGACTTAGACCTAGACACTAACCAGACCAGACATGACTATGACTTCAAGATCTTTCACTTTTAACAACATAGGTATGGGGTGAAAAGTGAGGCAACAACTGGCTCTGACTGGGGACTTAAACATTCCCATGTTTAAGAAATGAATCCTATATCTCTGGTTTCGCAAAGGGTAAATAAAAAGGACAGCAACACAACAAAACTGGAACAAGAACAAAGGAAAGGAAATAAGGGAAAGCAGCCAACCTAGGAAACACAAAAGAACAAACACAACTATGTACAATACAGGGGTTACCTGTTTTCAATTTTCCATTTGATAAAGCTTCAAATCCTGACCATTGAAGGTTAGTGGTAGTACCTCACCATCATGATAAGCCAGCTTGAAAGAATTGTTTTCTAATGCTTGATGAATCACAAATGGCCCCTTCCACAAGCTGCCAAACTTCTTATGCATTCCTCTAGGAGCACTATGTTTATCCCATAGCAGCACATTGTCACCAATCATGAATTTCTGTGGCCTTGCTTTTCTATCAAAGATTTCCTTCACTCGCATCTGATGTTGAGTGATATGATCAACTATCTCTGCTCTTTCCTCTTCTAGCTTGCTCAGATAGAGGATCCTCTTTTCCAAACCATCTTTGTAAATGTCATCTTCAATTATTGTTCTTAGTTTATTTGTGGTCAGCTCCAAAGGTAAAGGAAGATTTGCTTCGGTCTCATAAACAAGCTTAAAAGGTGATATACCAATTGCTCTTTTCGGTGTTACCCTGTCTGCCCACAATGCCTCATGAATCTTTTTATGCCAGTTCTTCTGATTATCTGATACTAACTTCTTAACAATATTGATTAGATTTTTGTTACTGGATTCGGCCTGGCCGTTTCCTTGTGGGAAATAATCTGATGAATGGCTAACAGTGATTCCATATTCAAAATAGAAACTAGTAATGTCAACTGAAGAAAAATAGGCCACGTTGTCCATTACTAACTTAAGTGGAACACCAAACCTAACCAATATGTTTTCTTTGAGGAATTCACATACCACTTCAGAAGTTGTTTTCTTCGTTGCCTTGGCTTCCACCCACTTGGTGAAATAGTCAATGGCGGTTATTATATACTGGTGACCAGCGTTGGATACTGGATTGATTGGCCCAATGAAATCAAGGCCCCACTACTGGAAAGGCTCTTTAATAATGACAGGCTTCAACGGAAGAGCAGCTAGTTGAGGATGCCCAGTGAACATTCTACATTTCTCACACTTGGCTACCCATGCATAGGCATCTCTGAACATACCAGGCCAATAATAACATTGTCTCAATATTTTGAAGGCTGTAACTGAAGATGAAAAGTGTCCTCCACAGGCCTCGTCATGGAATGTCTTCAACAATTTTTCCTACTGCTGCTTATCTACACACCTGAGAAAAGTGTCATCTATTGCCTTTTTGAATAGTTTGCCATCCCAAATCACAAATTTGGCTGCCCTTAACCTGAAATATCTTTTTTGTCTTGCCGTTAGGCCCTCTTGACACTCTCCATATGTTAGAAAGTAAGCAATGTCCTCAAACCATGTGTCTCGAAGACCCACAGCTAGAACCAATTGTTTTTCTTCATATTCTTCCAGCTCTTTTTCAGCTTTGTCTTTTGTAATTGCTCTACATAGAGCATTCCCCTTTATTAGCTTAGTGGGTAGAATTTCTATATCATATTCCTGTGTTTTTGCTATCCATGATCCTCTGGTATTGCACCCCACTTCTTGTTGCGTCAGCACACTTTTAACTGCTACATCTGGCACATAAACTACAGAATGTGAATGCAAGATGTAAAATTTGAAGTTTTTCAATGCCTTGACCACTGAAAATGCATATTTTTCAATCTAAGAATATTTTAACTCATGATTTTTCAGGGGAACGCTCATAAAAGTTATTGGAGCTTGTATGTCTTCATCATTTTTCTGCATAAGTATAGCTGATAAAGTATGTTTGGATGCATAACAATAAATAATAAAATCTCTACTATAATCCGGATGACATAATACTGGAGCATGAGCAATGGCATTTTTAATATTTTGAAAAGCCTGCTTACCTTCTTCACTCCATTTAAAATTTGAATCACCTTTCATCATATCTATGATGCATTTAGTTGTTTCAACAAAGTCTGGTACAAAACACCTAAGGAAATTAACTTGGCCAAAGAATGACTTAACTCCCATTTTATTTACTGGCAGACTTAATCTTCTGATGGCTTCAACACACTCCAGATCAATTCTGATTCCTTCTTGAGAGACTATATGGCCAAAGAGTTTTCCTTCTGTTACACAGAATACAGACTTTTTTGGATTGAGGGAAATCCCATCATCTCGACATCTCTGCAATACTTTTCTCAAATCCTTAATGTGATCCTTTCTTTTCTTTGAAAATACAGTAAGATCATCCAAATATATTACTATGATTTGATCCTTCAAATCAGCAAATGTCTTACTCATGCATCTCTGAAAGGTGGCACTAGCATTGATGAGCCCAAAAGGAATCCAACGGTATGCAAATGTACCCCATGGTGTAGTAAATGTCATCTTATGTTGATCTTTTCCTTCAACTTCAACCTGATTGTAACCGGAGAATCCATCAAGCATAGACATCATTTCTGATCCAGCCACTGTCTATAGCAAGTAATCCATATTAGGAAGTGCAAAGTTATCCTTAAGAGATGCCTGATTCAAATTCTGAAAATCAACACAAATTCTGATTTCTCCATTCTTCTTCCACACTGGCACTATATTAGCTACCCATGTGGAGTGATGGATAGGATAGATAATCTGAGCTTTCAACATTTTATCCACCTCCCTGAATATAGCATCTGCAACTTTAGGATTATAATTCATTTTCTTCTGTCGAAAAGGCACTGCATCAGGCTTCAAAGGAATCTGATGTTTTATTTTTCCATCTCCATAGCTTTTCAAATCTTCATAGCTCCAAGGGAAAACATCTTTGTATTCTAGAAAGAGCAGTTTGGCAGCATCTTTTTCTTCAGGCGAACAACATTTACCAATGTTTATCATATTGGGATTATTATCATCACCAATATTTACTCCTTCATATTCACCAGTATCAGGCCCTTTTCTAGCTCTTTTCTATTTTACATAAGCATCATGCCTATTAAACAACTTCTCTAAAGATACAAAATAAGGGGGAATGATATCACCTGGTACTTGAACCTCATCAAATTGCTTTCCATGGTTAGAAATTTCTTCCTCTTTTTCATGCTGATATTCAAAACTAATTTTGCCATTTTCTAGAAACAATTGCAAGCTTTTGTCATCCTCAAACACCTGCCATGAATCTATATTATCTGGGACAGCAGCTCGATATACAACTTCAATCTGATACTTCTTGTTTTTAAAGTTCGAATGAGGCAACAACAAAGACGCAAAGACAGCCAATGAATCCACTTTGGTATTCAGCTCTCTTGGTATTGCTTCAATAGAAAAGGCATCCAGACCTTCTATCTGATCCCAAACTTTATTTTTATAGTTTTTTAATCTGTGATTCTTCACTGAATATTGTCCTCTAACCTGCCTTACTATGAGCTCTGCATCACCTCGAGCTTTCAGCACTTTAACACCTTTTTCTTTTGTTGCTGCTAATCCCAGTAGTAAGGCTTCATATTCAGCGGTATTATTGGTATTTCCAAACTCTAATTTGAATGCCATAGGTTCAGGTTCTCCTTGAGGAGGAATCAATACAACACCTGCACCTGATCCTGATGAAGAACAACTTCCATCAAATTCAAGAACCCATAAGTCTGATAATTCCTTTTCTTCACCTGATTTCTTTTCATTACCATCTTCATCCTTATTCCTGTTTAGAGATTCTTCAATAAACATCATGTAATTACCAAATTCTAGTTCTTGATAAAGTATTTGAGCCTTAGGATCATCTGATTTCATGACTGTATACTTCGCCTTTTCCTCAGGCTCCAATATAATTTTCTTATTCCCAATTGGTATGACGGCATGAGACCAATCCAGCTTTATTTCTCCTCCTAAGTCCCTGCAAAAACTTCTACTTAAGAGAAGCCCATAGCTTGCCGGAATGTCAGCTACCAGGATAGTCATCAAAAGTTTCTTCTCAGGATGAGATGCCAAAGCTACCTGTGCATCTTTGATTTGGCCAATTAAAGGAACTTGTTTGGCATCCATCGAATAACATTTCCCATACACCTTAGTGAGATTAAGATTCAAAGCTTTGGTTATAGAATAAGGCATGACATTATCTGATGTGCCTGAATCTATTATACAATTACTTAATTTGCATCCATTAACATAGAGTGAAACATAGAAGGGAGGAGGTTTTTGTCCAGGCGATGTTGCCAACACAATAGATTCTTCTTCTTTAAACAAATCAGTTGTCAATGTTTCATCCCCTTCTACCACAGTAGCACTATTATTTAATTTTGAAATATTTCCTTTACACCGTTCTACTATTCTTTTAAATTCTGAAGGATGCGATTTTAAATAATCCAGAAAAGAAATCTGAATTTTAGATTCTTCACAGAATTGAACAGCATCAAAAGATAATTTATCTTTACCTGGCTGAGAGCTTGACGCCTTCTGATCAATATCAGCATTGATTCTTGTAGGACTAGGATTGCTTTTATGAGGATTGTTGAAAGACTGGTTCTTTAATTTCTAATTCCTGGTGAGCACCGTATATGAGTTTCCATCTATAGTAGCATAGCATTCGCCTTTAGATTCAGAATCAAATTCATACTCCACAAATAAATTTCCAAAGTCGCCAGTTGAGTATGTATCCTCTTCTACAACAGGAGCTGCTATATTTAGTTCATTGGTGGTCAATAACTGCATCATACGGGCAATTTCTGGGCAATTCTCATTAGTGTGATCTGTAGTCAAATGAAACACGCACATGTTTCCTTTTTTTGGTGCGGCTTCAATCTACAACCTAGGTTGAGGGCCTGTAAGTTGCGAAAATCTATTGTCCATGTTTCTTCCAGGCATATTCTAAAAATTACACTGATTAGAATTATTGAATCCTGGTAATTCCCTTTTCATAGCAATCAATTCATTGGATAATTTTTTAATCATTTCATCAGATGACGTAGTACTACTAGAACCTCCTTTATTTTGTGATTCTCTTTTCCATTTTCCTGCTGAAATTAAATCTTCTTCACATTCAATAGCTTTCTTTTGTGCATCCGCTAAATCTGTGGGACGTGCCTTTCTCAACTCATAATTGATATCCGGAGGCATTGCACTTATGAAAAATGTTTTAAGATTACCAGCAGTAGGTCTATCTGCCACAGGGATTCTACTAACAATCTTATTGAAGGCAGCTACAAAATCCCTCATGCTCATTTGAGCTTGTTTCTTGATGGATGTCAATTGTGTCAATAAAAGATGCTCATCTTCTGCTATCTTAAAATGATCTTCAAATGTTGTTCTCATCGCATTCCAATTGGTGATAGAACCATCATCCAGATGATAAAACCAATCTGCTACACTGTTTGTTAAAGTCTCAACAAATAATCTCATAGCAACGTCTTCATGTGCCACCCCTAAAATATGAGTAGCAGTAAAGAAGGCTTTAATATGTTCGTCCGTGGTGACTTTCCTGTCTCCTGAAAACTTAGGGAAATTTTTTCTTGATCCAGCAGGGAGTGGATGATAAGTTGTTAGTGCTAATGGTCCTACTGCAGCAGCCCATGGAGTAGCCATGATAGTCCTAGCACAGTATGGTGGAAAATTAACAACTGGGGGAGTAGTGGTACCGTGAAGTGTTAACACTTGACAAGTGTTTTGTGAAGTGCTTTGATTTCTAATAGGAGAAGAAGGCCTACTCTGACTTTTAATTTTCCTTTCTCCTTTCTTTCTAGGAACTTCTAATATGGGAAAACCAAGCTCTGCTAATGTATCAAATGTAGAATCTCGTCCACCCTGTTCTCTAGTACTCCTGAGGAATCTTATTCACTCCAGGATGATGTAGCTTATTGATCAAATGACTGTTTGTGTCCCCAATAGAGTCGCCAAAAATTTGTTAGTAAACAGATTTTTCCTTTCTTATTTCTTATGATAATAACTCTTAATGCCCAAACTATGAACAATATCTGAATACAACAGTTGAAAAGCCGCTTTATGATTGTTGGCTTTTCTCTGAATTGGAAGGTACAGCTCCCTTATAGAATGATATGCAATGAATTATGTTTTGCTCCTAAATTTAACCCGGGGTATGCTCTTAACCTGAGAGTAGAAGAGGCAAACCAAATTAAGCCTAAACAGGACTTAACCCAGGCAGGAAAAGCTCTCAAATCTAAAACCAAGCAGCAAACTCACAAATCCTATGAATTTATATGCTCAGCATCTACTTATAGAAATGTAAATGAAATGATTAAAGACTTCTAATGAATCCTTCCCCAACTATCCCAAAGCACATCCTACTGTGGTTTATTCATATCCTCATGACAAAGTAATGAAACATCCTTTCCTTCCTACTGTAATTTGAATTAAAAGAAAGAATCATAGAATCAACAATTTCTAACTAAATGGAACAGAAAATCATTGACATAAAACACCTTTCAATTGACTCTGCAACATCAAGTCTCTTACACCAACAATTTTGCCGACCTTTGTATTTAATTTTACAACAGTATATATAGAGTTTACAATACACAACCTCCATGAGAATGCCAAGTATTTCAACTTCCAAAATTTGGAAAGACTAGGCACCGAGAAAGGACATCTTTAACAAAAGAATTTGGAAAGCCAATCATAGATATAGGAATAGGAATAGACATCAGAATTATGACACTTCGTTTCAAGGCTCTCATTGTCTACTTTATCATTATCCATCGAACCAACATCTTCCATTAAAACTTAAATTCTGTAGTTCATTTTAAAATTCAAATACTGATGAACACGTTTCATGGCATTGAGCTACACTTCATTCGGCCTCGCTATGTTTCCAACCGTCAATTTTATGTATGCGAGTTCCTCAACTTAGAGCACGTGCTTCATTAAACACTTGAATCTCGCCGCATCGCATCAGACACTAACTGAGTGAGCGAGTACATGTGGCATGATCCCGCATGATCGCATAGAATCTCCCACACCATAGCGACAAAGCGGGGAGCCGTTGATTAAGTATCTACCACTCTTTCAGACCCACGGGCTATGTGTCCACCTCCCGCTAAGCCGCAAAGCATCTTCCTTCCCATAGCGGCTAAGCGGGGACCATGGATTTGGAACCAGGAATATTCTAACCGCGTACAAAAAGCTTTCAGACCCACCACCACGTGGCTTCAATCCCGCATGATCGCATTCACCAGCCCAAGTTTCCATGGTCGCATGATCGCATAGCATGTTTTAAATTCATGCGATCATGCGACCGCTCTATCATTTGATGTGCGCTGGACTGTAGCTAATGACACATGGCACAATCTCGCATGATCGCATAGCAATATTTTAATCTATGCGATCATGCGACTACTCCTCTTTCCTTCGCCTTTTCATTGAATATCCACCTGCCAACCACCAGACCTCTCTATCTGCATGGGACCCATTGTCGCATGATCGCATAGAAATATTTTAATCTATGCAATCATGCGACCGCTCTATGATTGGTCAACTCTAAGCATCTTCGGTCCCACTTGGACATGTGGAAGGATCTTGGGAACGCTTGTTGTTGTCAACCATTTTTTCTTTTCTCATCGGACACAGAATTGCTACGTGTCTTTATCCCTCTTGATCGCATTCACCGGCCCGAGTTTCTATTGTCGCATGATCGCATAACATGTTTTAAATTCATGCAATCATGCGACTGCTCTATGAATGGCACAATATTTAATAACTATTCCATCTCATCATCGCACTTACGCTGTTGACCTTCGTGGGTCCCAACAAAACACACTCCCATTTGCCCGAGCTTCCATTTTGCCTTGTCGCATGATCACATAGTATGTTTTAAATTCATGCGATCATGCGACCACTTTGTCTTTGGCACACGTGGACCACACTGTTGGCAGAGGGATGTTCTTGGCAGAAAATGTATGCAGAGGGTGTGAAATCCACATGGAGTAGTCACTATGCCATTTTCTGCCTTGCATTATCTTCATTGTTTTGACTTCGAAATGCAATCTTTTTGAATGCACCATCATTGTATCTAATGTGTCTTCTGATCACACTTCAGAACCATATCAGATTACTCATGTTCCTTGAGATCTTCTAAATTTGCAGAATTTTATTATAATCAAAGCTTTCCACTTGCAAGCTCTACTTTTATAACCAGTGTACACATTAAGACAAGAGAAGTCTTATCAACTAGATTGTATACACTACCCCATGGAGTGAATCTCTTAAATTTCAAATGCCAGACTTGTTATTGCATCATTCATGTGAGAAGACTTTCATCAGATCCCCGGTATATGCCTGGAGATCACAGCTTCACAATCATCCTTCATCTGAGAAGATCATTAATGAAAACATGACATCCTTGCCGGGTTAGGAACTATCACTTACCCAACATGACAACACTTTGAACCAACCCACCCGGCTTATAAATGAGAGGGCAAGAGAAAAGGAAACCCGACAAGGATAGTTTACCTATGAAGGACTTAGACCTAGACACTAACCAGACTAGACATGACTATGACTTCAAGATCTTTCACTTTTAACAACATAGGTATGGGGTGAAAAGTGAGGCAACAGAGGTAGAACTTCCATCTTTAAGAGTATCTCTACATGGTTTGATAAGTGAGGAAGATTATAGAGTTGCTAGGTTGCACAAATTAGAACTGCTAGATGATAAACAACAACAAGCCTTTGATCACTTGAAATTATATTAGAACATAATGTCAAGGACCTATAACAAGCATATCAAGTCAAGAACATTCCAAATAAGTGACTTAATTTTGTGAGAAAATCCAAGAATCAAGCAAAAAGAGAAAAGAAAGGAAAATGGGAAGCAAACTGGTTAGGACTTTTTGTGATCACTTCATCTTTTGGGACAGGTACCTATAAGTTAGCTTATTGTGATGGAGAAGAATTACAAGAACCTATCAATAGCATTCATCTAAAAAGGTTCTACACATGAAGCAGATGAAAGAGTATAAAGAAAAAGAGTATCAGAAAATTAGATGGAGAGCATCCTATTTATTGTATATAGTCAAAAGAGATCCTGAAAATAACAAAAACATTGAAAAGCGGAAAAAAAGCAAACAAATCAGAAATGCATAAAAGATAAAAAATAGTGAAAAAATGAGCATGAAGAAAGCCAAAAGCATTCATATATGATCCTCAAAAATATGTTGTGTGGGTGAAAACCTAGCAAATAGGTGCCTTGATGATATGAAAAGAAAAAATTCAAAAAAGAGAAAACGTGCCTTGGTGAAAACCTAGCAAATAGGCGCCTTGGTAGCAAAAAAAAAGAAAAAAAAGCTTTAAAAATAGAAAAAGAAAGAAAGATCCATTCAATCGGTGAAAACCTGGTAAACAAGCGCCATTGAAAGTCCAAGTCAGTCGCATGCCTAGCAGTCATCCTTGTAAATATTGCATTCACCAGCATTTGTATATATTGCATAATAAAACCCCACAATTACATTTGCAAGTACCTAAAGATTTTGGTCACCTAATCTGCAATTTGTCCTAAGTCCAACATTGAAATCATATCAAACTGGGGGAAATCTATTCTAAAGGAGGAAGGATTCATCAAAAGTAAACTTCAATCAATCATCGAATCAATTCATCAAAATGCAAGTGAAATGCTCAATCAAATCCTAACTCTAATCCAATTTGAACCAAACGCAAAATTTGATCCAAGATCTCACAAGACCCTATCTTTATCAGGATTACAAGTATAAAATGGATGGAACTACACTTGAAATATGGATTTGAAAAACATTGCAAAAAATTTTCAGAAGTGTTGACTTGATTGATGAAATCATGTCTTTCTAGCGAATCGATGAAAGTTTTTAAACTAGACAAGCTATGATGAAAGCATGATATTTTATTGATTTATGAATGACTATCTTAAGATCAAAGTTTTAAAGCATGTATTATTTGTCTAAGGACATGATCATCAAAGAATCATTGAGGACTTGTACATACGACAAAACTAAGAGTTTTGTTTGTTTAAGCAAATGGATACCTTGGATATTTTGATGTTCGATATCATAATACCAAAATCCACTTGCAACATAGAATCCAACAAAATCGGTATTTGCACTCTCATGATTGACTTCAATCAGTAAAATTTGTACCACAGGATGTTAAAGCAACATAAGAGGTGAAAGAAGTATTCATATCATCATAGTTGAACTAGTAATGGTTGTACCAAATTCAAGATTCCAAAAAAAAAATTGCTCAATGATGAATATAAGCTCCAAAATTTTGAAAAAAAGTGACAGTTAGTTGCATATATCCTAGATTAAATGCATTAAATGTATTTGCCTTTCTTAGCCTAAAAACTAAATTGCAAGAGGAAAATAGAAAGGGGGTGTGGTCAAATCAAAAATCAAAGGAACATCAAAAACTATATGTGATCGAGTGTGTTGGAAATCAAAAATAAAAAAAAATAAGGGTGCATTACATTAGTTCATGAGCATTTGTTAGATCCATGTTATCTTGCATTCATTTAGGACTTTCCACCATTAAGTACAATTAGATTATTTGCATTAGTTTGCATTCATTTTAATCTAACTTCATTACATATAACTTGCATCAATTTTACTAAGGTTAATTGCATTAGGTTGCATTCAGTTAAAAATCCAATTCAATTAAGTTCATTGCATTAGGTTGCATTCATCCATATCATTTAGTGTGCCTTCTTTAAAAAATCATTCATATTAAATCCATTAAGTGCATTTACCATTGCATTCATTAATTAACGATCATTGCATCCATTATATCATTTCATTCAAATAGACAAAAATTCATCATTAGGTGCATATCATTTAGTTCATTCATAAACATTACATATTGCATAATTCATCTATATAACATATAACATTTAGAATCATTAATCATTAAATAACCATTATTCATTACATCATATAGGTCCATCACATTTTACATCACATTTGCATACCATAAATCCATTACATTCATATTCATTACATATATCCATAATTATAAAAAATAAATATATCCATAAGTATCATTACATCGCATTATTCATTAAATCATTACATCATCATCTAACGCATTTACATATTAGTTGCATCCATAAAACATTCAAATATCATAAATCATTATATAAATCATATCATAAATTCATATTGCATCCATCCACCTATTTTATGTCATACATAAGACAACCATCTAAGCATAAATAGAACATGTGCATCCATATCATAAACTGCATACTGAGAACCATAAAACAAAGCATATAGGAGATAGAATCATATAGATCTGCATATCATAGTAAAACACCTAAAAAAATGAGGTCCAACACATAATGACATTGCATAAAGTAAATCTATCAACTGAGTATCAAAGTCTATAATATCATCATGAAACATCAGGAAATCAAAGTCCATCAAAGTATCAACGCATAACATAAAAACATCAACTATTCAAAAGAATAGAACAAAGTCCATTGTCTCGATATAAAAAATGGGATCATCATGTACATAAATGTATAAATATACCATATCAGTATCAATCAATTGGTTGAGCCACCAACACCGTCATGACTAGGATCAGTATTAGGAGGGCTACTCGAACTAGCCTGTAGCCCATGCTGACTCATAGTGGCCATAAAAGCCTACATCATACTACTAAGCTGGCTAACCTGCTATCTAATCTGAGACACATCCGAGTGTAAGGCTCAAACATCTGATGCAGCCATTGGAGCCTTTGAACTAGGAGCCTGTACAGGAGGAGTCTGTGGTGGAGGCATAGAAGAAGATGGCATGGAAGAAGATAGAACATATCAAGATGGAATGAAAGATGAAGAATATGGACAAGATGAAGAAGATGGCATAGAAGCATAATCGGGAGCATGTATTGGAGCCTGTGGAATAACATGTGGCATGGCCTGCGAAGGTGCCTGTGTTGGAATACCCTGTGTCTAATCTAACAAAATCTGTGGCATGAGCATCAATATTAGCAAATACCTGGGAATCCACCTATCTCTGACATCAGACCCTATGACGGCCCTGTCTAGCTACAGGATCCATGACAACCCGATGCAAAACTCTATCCACACCACCACCCCTAGGAGGAATAGGTGCAGCAACAATCACTAGTATCACAACTCTGCCTCCTGCAATGGCTCGCCTACCCCACTGTCCTCGATGACCTCATCTACGATGACCCCCACCTCCATCCCCATCCCCACCATCATCATCTGACTCCTCCTCGATCCCAAGCACCCGCTCTGCTAGATCTGTGAACCTCGGAAAAGGGTTCTGAGTGAACCAACCTGCATACTCATCAGTCATGCAAGCATATATAATGTGGTCTCTCATGTCCCATGGCAAGTGACCCAGGTCTCATACCTCCTGATGAGTTGTCCTATAGTCAATCTGAGGACCCCATAGTGATCGCTCCACCTTAACTCAGGCATACGTAGCTAAACCCTAAGGCATGCCTTGTATCCGTCCATAGTGTCATAACACTCGTAAAAAGAAAATTTTGTCAATGATATGAGGAGTGTGCCCTATCATCCATCGAGGGAAACACATAAAAGGAAGCTCTGAAGAGTCCTTAGGCCACGCCTCATATCCAATGTATGGCCACTAGATGACCTGATCCACATTGTCTATCATACGACGCCAGTAATCTAGCTCTCCCAAATGGGCTTGCACCACCATACCCTTGCACATCAAGGCAAATGGCCACCAAGGATCACAGTGACGCACAACGATAGGCTTAGTAACTGGGATGTGCTCTCATGTCCATAGCTGTAACAAAATGACTCAGGTAGATAGAGTCGCAGAACTTTGATAAACAACGGAATGCATCTCATGGTATAGTTGTGCCAAAACATGGGAACCCCAATCAAACTATCGGGGCTAAACCATTAGGTCCTCAAGAATATGTCCCCAACCAACTGCAAATCCATGCCCTCGGTGATCAGGGAGAAGGAATCCACCAATCAGAGCACCCAAAACCATTGAAAGAACCGGGAGAGATGGGAACTAAGCCCACTAAATATGGTCATCACCAATTGTCAAGTCTTGGAACACCCGCTGACAAGTTGTACCATCATAAACCTAATCATAGAAGACTAACTCTCCACATGTAGGGATGCGCAGGATGCGGTACACATCCTCGGGAGTGATGGTCATCTCTCCCATGGGAAAGTGAAAGGTATTATGGTCAGGGTGACACCTCTCTTCCATAGTTGTAATCAATCCTCGATTCACTCAGAATCGAGGTAGGACAAGCAAGAAGGACAAACTACATCTGCTTATGTGTCGGTGATCGGGAGCGCTTAAATCATCTATCATACTGAATGGTAAGGGATACAAACCTCGAACGATGAGTGACTTAAAGCTCAGCCTGCAAAAATCAAGTTAAATCACATCAGTTTTGAAATCAGTTATATTTTTTGAATTATCCTAAGTCAATCAAACATTTAAAAAATATCAAACCACAATCAATTTTCTTGATTCTATTCAGAGAGGACAAAATTTATCATCATCCATCATATAAATCGAGATTGACAATCAAAAATTCAAACTAAATTGACTTAAACTGACATTCTACGACTTGCTACTAAATCACGTTTGTTACCTAAGCTAATCAACTAATTGACAAGATTGAACTGTTCAAAAACCTGACAAAGTCATTTGCATTGTTTCCTAACAGGGTGAAAGCGCTATTTTAATGATTAACACGCCAAAAGGAAAAAGTGTAGCTAAAATTTGTAAAAGTGTTGTTCTAAGGCGTAAGCGCTAAAACAACTTGTACGCGCTAAAGAAAATCTATGTACACACTAATTAAAAGATCAAAAGCGCAACTGCTTTTGTATGCGCTAAGGGAAAAATTGAAAGCGAAAAAGGCCCTAATCTCTACGTGTATATGCACTATTTCAAATCACAGAGGCGCTATTTGAAATCGTGGAAGCGTAAAAAGAATTGTGTATGCGCTAGAGAAATGATTAAAAACACTATTTAATTTTTAAAAAATGCAAAAAAAGAGGGTTTTAACATGAAAAATTCAATTTTTTTGAATTTAAATGCTTTAAATTGAAAAGATGAGTTGTCACGGTACATACTGAAGGTGCATAGGTCGGTGGCCATAGGTATCGGTGCCCACGCTCAAATCTGTGCTCTTGAATTGGGATAACCATTGCAATCAGCTTAGAGAAGTCAAAGAGAAAAGTTAAATGGCAAAGTGAAAATGAATAGTAAAATTAACTTTTTACCCCTATATATAGGCCTTTTTAACCTAAAAAGGGCATCTTTGACTAGAAAGTGACTAGGGACCCAAATTTTTCACCATATCGGCCAAAGCAAGGGCATTTTTCATCAAATGAATGCAAAATCATTATCAGAAATGAAATCAAAATTCATTATTTAAATTGACTTATTTAATGCAAAATGACCTAAACCATCAACTATTTCAAACAACGATCAAATTTAATTTCATATTTGAGGGGGCATACACTCAGACAATCAGGAATGACATCAGTATTATCAAATCAAGGGTACAACCATCAAATCAAAGCGTAATCTTTTATCAGAAATGTTTTCTCTTATCAATGAAATCAAATATCATATCAAGCAATTCTTCATCAAATTGAACATCGAGACATCAAATTCAATTGAACTTCATCATAATTGGCATCTTATACTAAACATCGAAATCAACCATCAATGAATCAAGACTTTGCATCGATGACATTCTTTGAATCAACACACTTCACGTGTCAACTCAAAGAGGGGCATTTGTAATCACCAAAAATTGGACAAGATCATTTAAGTGAAAAATCAAGGCAAAAACCAATGCAAATCAATCATATAAATGCAATTAAAATACAATTAAATCAAATCAAGTCAAAATCAAAGATAAATTGCAAGTGAACCTTAATCCAAAATTAATTGAAAATCAAAAGCCATTAAATCAATTTAAACCTAATAAATTATGATTAATCAATAAATTATACAATTAATCTAATTAATTGTATAGCTCAAATTAAATCCAATCAACCCATTTAAGGGGTACACATGGCTAAACCAATTAAATAAATTCAATTAATTAATTCCTATTTTCTCTCAACCACCAAATGGGAGGAAAATGAATCAACTAATAGGAATTGAGGACCAAGCTCACATGGATCAAGCCTAAATCGAATCTCAATCACTCACTTGGAGAGTGCATCTTGTCCACTCATTTTGTCTTCTTGTCCCAAGCTTTGAGGACAAAATATTTAAATGGTCTCCAAAAGTGGAACCATGGACTTAACTCAAACTTAATCATGATCAACTCAACTACACCCCCTACCCTTGACAAAATCTATAAAAGCAAGACATAATTCACTCAATAATCATCCACAAATCTGAGAATAGCATCAAACCTCTTGCAATTTATAGCTAGAAAGGCAAATTTAGAGCTAATTAGTTGAATTGTCATTTGGAATTGAACTCTTAGCATTGTTTATCATATCATTCTCATTTTAGGACTGTCACTAATGGAGGCTTGCTGAGAGCTTTGCATTAGCATCCCTAAATAGAGATCCATAGAGCGCTTAATTGCCAATTCTTTGCTTAATTAGATTGCTATTTGTGGTAATTTAGTTGTTATTTTGAATTATTGATGATACTAACCCTATGAAGGTACTTTTTCTAGTACACAAAAGACTATACCGAGGAGTTCTATAAGTTGACTATTCAGTCTGGACATAGAGAACTTGGTAAAGAAAAGGTAGCTCGGTATGTGAATGGTTTGAGATTCAATATTCAGGATGAGCTTGGTATGTTGAAGATTGATTCGGTTGAGGATGCTTATCAGTACGCTCTGAAGGTAGAAGATAAGTTGAAATGGAGACAACATGGTAATTCTTGAGGGAAGGAAAAGCTTGATCACTCGATGAATGATAAACCAACTATTGAAGATGAAGCGAAACGTGTGGAACCGAAAAAGAAGATAGGTAGGGTTATCTTTAAGGGAACTTGTTATAATGTGGTGAAGAGGGACATAGATCTTTTGAGTGTACAGAAAAGAAATTTGGTGACTAAAGGAATGCTATGGTGAATGAGAACATTCTAAATGAGCCTAAATCTGAGAACTTGTTGGTTCGAAGAACATTACTTGGTGCAAAGGCGGAACCTTGTCAGAGGAGTAATTTGTTCAAAACTCGGAGCAAGTCAAGAGGTAAACTTTGTGATGTAATTGTGGATAGTGGTAGTACTGATAACCTTGTACCCGAGGACATGGTTTAGAAACTTGGTTTGAAGAGAATGAGACATCCTCATCCTTATAGGATTGGTTGGTTGCAAGATGTTCATGCTCTAGAAGTGATGGAGCAATGTCTTGTTGATTTTCAGATTGGCCAGTATAAGGATCAAGTGTTGTGTGATATTGTGGAGATGAATAGTTGTCACATATTGCTCGGTAGACCTTGGTAGTATGATTGCAGAGCTATGTATGATTGTGTCAAGAATGTATTTACTATTGAGAAGAATAATAAGAAGCTTTCCCTAATGCCTTTTCTGGATACAACACTCGGTAGGAGAAACATGAGCTTTGGTAGTTGAGATGAGTTGAAGAAATCTGAAAGGATTGATCAGTATGGAGAATAGGCTTGTGTGTTGTCAAGGAAAGACTTGAAAAGACAGAGGAAGCAGAAGTGGAAAAGTATGCAAGGAGAAGAGTTGAAGGGCTTATGTGTGAAGAATTAGTTTGGGGTTTATGTGTTGAATACCGGAAGATGTTCTTCCAGCCTATGAGAACATCTTTTCGAACCTAGGGTGTTTGATGCAGGGGCATTCTAGGGCACTCGACAAATCTACATGGCAATGTGTTGAAATGGTTTTGTGTTACTCAATTGTAGCTTTAACCGACAGTCTCAGTTATTGAAGGGAGCTCGGTTGCTGAAGGAACTTGGTGAAACCTCTGGCGCTCAATGGAACTTGTTCTCGATGATGCCTGTGGTGCTCAGTCGACATGCTTACTCAGTGATGCTTGGTGTGCTCGGTTGTTTCACTGGTGCTCAGTTGTTTCTCTGGTGCTCAGTAGTTCTGGTTTATTGACTGGAGTTCTTGAAGATTTGGTTAGCCGACTTGGTGCATTTATTGTTGGTAGCTTTTTTTGTATTCTCCTATGTAGATCTAGAGGTCGACATGGAGAATTAATTATTTGTAAGACTATTTGAGAGCTGACTGTTGTTGCATTTAATATTTGTTTTTAATAGAAGTTGACTTGGCTTAGGAGTTCATTATTTCTTCCAGCCGACTTGTGGTTGAGTAAATGCATTTAAGGAGTGTTGGGGTAGATGTTTAGGAGGTAGATTTAGGGGCATATAGAAGGATAACATTTGGATCCTGCGAGATCTTGAAGATCATATTGTTTATATGATAGCTATAATAGTAGAGCTAGTGGTTTGCATGCTTGGAGACAAGGAGATTGCTTGGAGGCTTGCGAGCTCAAGCTTATATTTGCCTTAGTGTTTCCATCAGTTGTTGATTTGTTTCAGAGCTGGACTAGCTGAGAGATTGCAAAAATACTTTGTGATTGTATTTGGCCCTAACCCGGAAGGCCTTACAACCGGGCATGTTTAATGAAATTTGGTTGAAACATTATCTTGTTGTGTTATTCCACATTGTTGGTGTTTGGCTGCAAGTTTGGACTTTCCTTAATTGGATCCTCCCTGTTTGTACTGCGTCAAGAATTTATTTGAATATGCCAATCTCTTCCTGAATTATCAACTATCCTCTTCAATATTTTCAAGCTTTTTTTATTAGTGGATTTTTCTTGTCCATTCGCTTGCGGGTAATATATTGAAGATTAATGATGTATTATATGAAACTTTGTACATAATTATTTTAGGTCCTTGCTATTGAAGGTTTTAGCATTATCTGTTATAATAGCTTAAGGGATTCCATGCCTACAAATTATATGGTTCAATATGAACATGGAGATTTATTTTCCCGTTGCGGTAGACAATGACACAAGTTCGACCCATTTGCTAAAGTATTCAGTTGCAATTACAATGAATTTATGGCCATTGGATGAAGGTGGGTAAATCACCCCTATTAAATCTAACCCCCACTGATAGAAGGGCCAAGGTGTAGTCATTGGGTGCAATTCCTGAGCTACTACATGAATTAGGTTCCTATGATATTGGCAATTTTTTATAATTATTTGCAAAATGGCATGCATCTTTCTCTACGGAAGGCCAATAATATCCTATCCTTAGAAGTTTCTTCGCTAAGGTTAACCCATTCTAATGTGACCCACAAATTCCTTCAAGGATTTCTTGTAAGGATAAGTTTGATTCCTCCTTCTCTAAACACCTTAAAAGAATTTTGTCAAGACTCTTGCAATACAATGTGTCAGATACAAGGGTGTAACGAGAGGCTTGTCTTATGAAGTTCCTTATCTGGTTTCGAGTTTGGTCCAAGGGTAGGGTTTTGTCTTTCAAGTAAGTATAGATGGATCCATACCAGGGTGAGTCATGTCCTACTAATAGGAAAATGATGTGGGAATCAAAAGGGTCAGATGCGGGTTGTCTCATTTCTTCTACCAAGAATTTGTATCTTGCGCTTTGGTCTAACATGTGTAGGAGTGAAGCCAATGTTGTCATGGCATCTACTGCTTTGCTCTTTTCTCTAAGTACTTGCTCAAATGTGATCAAGGTAAATTATTTCTTGAGGTCTTCTATCATATTATTATAAGGTATCAACTTGTCATCTTTTATTTGATATTCATCATTTATCAGATTTATGACTAGTTGGAAATTTTCATATACTTGCAATTTTGTCACCTTCCATTCTAGAGCCAATTTGATGTCAATGACTAATGCTTCATATTCAACTATATTGTTGGTGCATGGAAATAGTAGCTTATATGATTTTGGAATTTTTTATCCTTGGAGTGTAATCAATAATATGCCCGCTTCTGAGCCATGTTGAGTATAGGAACCATCAAAGTATAATTTCCATGTTTTTGCCTCAATATTGATTATTTCTGAATCTAGAAATTCCACTTGAATTGGATGTTCAGCTTCTAACGGTGCCTCCTCTAGTTGATCTACTATGACTTGGCCTTCGATTTCCTTTCTATACACATACTCTATATCAAATTCGCTCAACACTATGACCCATTTGGCCAACCTTCCTATCAAAGTTGTTTTGCTTAGAAGATACTTTAATGGAACAATTTTTTCTATGAGTTTGATCTTATGAGATAACATATAATGTCATAGTTTTTGGGAGGCAAAAACTACCGCCAAACATGTTCTTTCTATGAAACTATAATTTAACTCATATTTTACCAAGGTTTTGCTTATGTAGTAAGTAGCTTTCTCTTTTCCATTTCCACCTTCTTGAGCCAAGAGTGCCCCTAAAGAATGTTATGTCATTGAAATGTACAATATCAAAGGCTTTCCTCTTATTGGTGGCATCAAAATTGGAGGATTCGTGAGAAACATTTTGAGTAACGAGAAAGCTTCTTCACACTTTTCATCCCATCTAAATACTATGTCCCTATGAAGGAGTTGAGTAAAAGACTATCATTTTTTGGCTAATTATGAGATGAACCTTCTAATTGATTGGAGTCTCCCTTGGAGTGATCTTATTTGACTAATATATATAGGTGCCCCCATTTCCATTATTTCTTTGACTTTTGCGGGGTCTACCTCTATTCCTTTTACCAAGACTATATACCCTAGCAATTTTCCAAATAGTACTCCAAAGGCATATTTCTTCGGATTGAGTCACACCTTGAATTGTTCTAGCCTTGTGAATATTTTCTATAAGATTGGTAGATGTTCCTCCCTTGAGTGATATTTTTCAAGTATATCATCCACATAAACTTCTAAGAACTTATGCATCATATCATGGAATATAGTGGTAATGGCTCTTTGGTAGGTCGCTCCTACATTTTTAAGACCGAAGGGCATAACATTCCAAAAAAAAATTCCTCATGCACATGTCAAAGTTGTTCTATCTTGGTCTTCAATTGTAATTTTGATTTGATTTTAGCCACCAAATCTATCCACAATAGAGAACGTTGAATGACCCGTTGTCAAGTCCACTATGGCATCTATGCTTGGTTCCTTTGGACATGCCAGATTAAGATATTGGAAATCCGTACAAATTATGATGGATTTATATTCTTTAGAAACACTTACAATATTTAATATACACTCAACATAGTAAGAGCTCTTATAAATCCCACTTTTAGTAACTTTTCAAACTCCACTTTGACAAGAAATGCAATGTGTGGGTGCATTGTTGTTAACTTTTTCTTGACTAGTTTAACCCCTTCTTTGATATTCAAATGATGCATAGTCAAGTTTGGATCCAATCCAGACATGTCATCATAAGACCACACAAAATTTATGTTCCTTTCTTTGAAGAACTTTACAAATTCCTATCTCTCTTCATTTGATAATGATGATGCTAAGTGTATGACCTTTGGCTCTAATTTGGTCCCAATGTTGATCTTTTCTATCGGATCTATCAGAATAGGTGATATCTCCTCGTAATGTTCAAGCAAACTATACAAACTCTCTTCCTTAGGTTCCACAATTGGGTTTTCATCTTCAGAAACTTCCTTTATTTCTTTTTCTTTTACATCTAATATTGCCACCTTGTAGTTTTCACCATTAGACTCTTTCAATTTTATTTTATTTTTCATTTTTTTCTTTTATTTCTCGACTGAGAGATTGGATACTTTCCTTCATCATTGTCTCTTGATATTTGTTGGTAGAAGAAGGTTCAACCGCATTTAGGTATAAGGCCACATATTTGTCATTTAGGAATGTGGTAAGGTTGTTTGGATCTATGAAGTCTCATTCAATGAGTTCTAGATATATGAGGGATAATGGGTCATTGACTTGGTTTAGGTTGATAGGATTTAGAGACATGACTTTGTTAGAGGGTTCATACCTTGTATCACTCAAGTCTATGACATGTACCTCTTCTAAATTTTCCAAAGAACTTGGATCAAACTCCTCCTCACTAGAACCCTCTTGAGTTTCTTATGGATAAAAATCTCGTGGGTTAAACTTATTGCTAGAATCTTCTATTGTTGTTGTCCATGAGGGTACATAGGGTTCTCCTACCCATTGAGATTATTTTGCTTCTTGACTTGGTATATTTTCTTGAGCCTCTTGATTACAACTTGAAGCTTGGTTAGTACTTTATTTTGGACTTTAATCTTGTCTTTTACCTTGGTTAGGAGCATAAGTGTGGACAACATCCACTTCTTTATCTTGACAAGATTCACTAGATAATGAATCCCACTCCCATTGTTTAGAGTCTTCATCACTTTGAGAGTCTAATTGAAGGATTTGTTCATAAAATATGGGATGATTCTTTTGAGTATATCCTTGTTCAAGATATCCTTTTTCATAAAATATGGGATGATTCTTTTGAGTGTATCCTTGTTCTGAGACTAAACAAAAAAGTTGCATATGCCATGGCTACAATTGCTTCTCTCCTTGACACAGAAGATGCACAATCTTATTTTGAGTTCCTAGAACCTTTGAATTACCTGGTGTATGATGATCCCAATAAAAGTATAATATGTCATATTATTAGACAAGATTCTCTGACTTATGGAAAGATATATAATTATCTCAAGGAACATACCCTTCCTCCTGATCTATCTAGAAAACTAAAGTGTGCCTTTCTTCACCAAGCCTCCCATTATATCTTGGTTTCCAACACCCTGTATCTATGAAGTCTTGACGATACTCTTTTACGATGTCTTCAATATGATGAAGCTCAAACTGTCTTGCGAGATATACATAAGGGTATTTGTGGGACACATTTGAGTGGTCCTTCCTTGGATTAAAATCTCAAGTGTATGGGTTATTATTGGCCTACGATGGAGATAGATTCCTTTCAATACACTCAAAAATATAAAAAGTGTCAGATCCATGGGAATATTATTCAAGCACCAACATATGAGCTCCATCCTTTTACAACTACATTTCCCTTTAGTCAGTGGGGGATAGACCTTATGGGAGAAATTCACCATCCATATTCTAATGGTCATATGTACATTATTACCACAACTGTGTATTTTACTAAATGGATTGAAGTTGTTCCATTGATCACTGCCACCGATAAACAAATATCCATGTTCATCCTTAGTTATATCATTTGCATATATGGTATCCCTATACATATTATCACTGATCATGGGAAACAGTTCCAAAATCGAGATATGAATGAATTATGTGAAAAGTTTCACATCACCCATTATTACTCCACCATCTATTACCCCCAAGGAAATCGTCAACCTAAGGCGTCTAATAAGACCATTGTTAAAATTATCAAGAAGAATGTCAATGATGTTGGTCATGATTAGCATATCCAATTAAATCCTGCCTTATGGGCATATCGAACATCTATTATAACTCCTACTGAACCAACATCATATTCCCTTATTTATGGTTTTGAAGTTGTCCTACCCCTTGAGGTTGAGTTACCCTCTCTTAGAGTATCCTTATAAGGTCTAATTCTAAATGAAGAATATAGGGTATCAAGGTTGCAAGAACTGGAATTGATGGATGAGAGAAGACAACAAGATTTTGATCATTTGAAGGCTTATCAATTGAGGATGTCTCGTTAGTACAACAACTAGGTTGGGCCTAGAAAGTTTTAAATGGGCAACCTAGTTCTCAAAGAAATTTCTAAAAATCAATAGGATCGTGAGAAGAAAGGAAAGTTTGAACCAAATTGGTTGGGTCCTTTTATAATTACTGTTGCATATGGATTTGGTACTTATCAGTTGTCTACATCAGAAGGTGAGTTGTTAGATGAACCTATCAACAACATTCATCTTAAGAAATTCTATGCTTAAAATCCCAATACAGGGGGAAAATTTTTGTGAAAAAAAAAATAAAAAATACAAACAAAAAGTGAAATAAAAGCAAGTGGTGAAAACTTGGAAACAAGCGCTATTTGTGACAGGTTATCTCTTCTATCTATTAGGTTTCTTTTTGTGTCATTTGTATATATCCATAATAAATTTTCTAACCTATCCATTCCCAATTGTATATACCCATAATAAATATTCCATCATGGTTTGTTCTTGTGCCTGATCTTTATCTTTTCATGTGTCTTTCTCCATCCATAATAAGTCATTTCATTACCTAACTAGGGGCATATCCTTGACCTAGTTTTGGAGGAGGATATTTGAAAGTCGTGACTCAAGAGAATAACATTGGATCATGTTTTAAATCTTCAGACAAAAACAAAATAAAAATATGCATCAAAGTGAAATCGAAACAATAAATCCTAACAAATGACAAATCAAACGAAAACAATTGCCTACATCAAAGTTTAACATATCCAACAAAATCAAATCAAAACAATATCAAGGATATTTTGGCAAGTAATGTATATTCCTGGCAAGTGGATTTGAGTGATTGTTATAGGTTATGCATTCATATCTTTATTTTATTGTTATCATGTTTCCTATGCTATTCCGGGATGTCTTTAGCATGAGTTAAACACTCCTATACGTCATTGACTAGAAATATCCAGAATGGGGCATGACATTTTTCTTTTGATTGTTGTTTGTGGTATGTTTTCTAATGAAGTCAAAAAACAAGAAACTGGGGTGTTTGTGCATAAGTGCCTTCATATATCTAATAAGCATTCAATTGTAAAATTAAAACTGCCATATAAATGCTTTAATTATGACGTGCTACACATACCTCGACTCTAAATATTTGTTCCTAAATGGAGGGGAGAATATTCCTTGTTTGTTGTTCATGCAAGTGAAACTTAGGTCATCTCAGCTCAATTATAACTAGATACTTGTCAATCTTACTACATTAAAATCCATGGCAGGTCATCCTGGTTTAATTATACCATGATGCTTGTATTTTCTTGTAACAATAAAGAGCTGAATGATGACAAAAATCATGTACACATGATTCTAGATATTTTTGGCAAGTTGTAGAGATATGCATTTTCAGTTTCACATTTCATTTATCATTGTACGTTTGTATATTCCTAAAATATCACATTGCATGGATTGTATTGTTCAAGTGCTCATTTTATAGGTTTTGTGAAGTTTCTCAAAGTCTAGGTTATCTTTTTTTCTTTTATAAATTCTTCAAGTGTCAGCTATTTTGTTATTATTAACTTGAGGACATCAGATATCAACAAAAATATATGCATTTAATTTAGTGGTGTTATTTAGTATCATGGGATCATAGTGATTGCATTAGTTATTCATTAGTATAAACATATATCATTTAGTTTCCATCATTATCATTATCATTGTCATTATTTTATCATTTGTGTATTCATTTGCATTAAAGTTCAATTTAGGATCATTAAGTCATTTATCATTGCATTGATCATTTGTACATCTTATTGTATTGATAATTTATTCTTTTACAATTATTAGTATCCATTTATATTACATGATATGTATATATGCATCTACATGGAGATTTCATTTTTTTCATACCACATATATAGATTATTCATTATGTATACAACCATCATATAGACCATAAAAAACATTATCATAGGATCACATATTTAAAAAATGATTGCATTTCATTATATATATATTCATTTGTAAACATCATGACATCATAGAACTAGAATCTAAACACATGTATAAGATCAATCACTGCATCACATCACATAGGATCATAACACCATGTAGAATCATAAACCATATGTATATATTTGTATAATCATAAATCAATGTCATCGCATTGTGCAAGTGTTAGTATCCATGTCATATAGCAACATAATAAACATTAGATAAACATGCATAAATCTAAGTATCTATCATATAATGTCCATCATATAGAGTCCATGCATCATAAAAATAATAAAAGTCTGATAGCTAATGTCTGATGATATAACAAATATAACAAAGTGTCCATCAAGTCAAAATACATAATGATACAAAGTACAAATCAAGAGTGTATACAAGGTGTCTAAACTCCATTTCCACCTAAGTCGATGTGTCTCTATCTGTGTAATGGAATGGAGGGTTCGACCTCCTTTGTATCACTTTCCCATGTATCTAGTCTAGGAGGATGCAATGTTGTACCCCCGCTGTCACCTAGTGCCTGCTAATGTGCTGCAATCCTGATAGTATATGAACACTCTCAGAAGTTTCCTATACATTGATCTCTTAGTACTGCCTATCTATATGCATCCTTCCAGTAGGTAATCTCCCTACCAACTCTCACAATCATTTGTAGGCTATCTACATGTGACCCCAAGGTATGTGTGGCCTCTAGCTCATCTAGTAGTGTCTCAATCTCCCCAAGTCTCTCTATGATTATGTCTTTCTCTCTCCTCACCTCTAACAACTCTCCTTCTAACCACTCCATCCTCCACTCTAGCTTTAGGACTATATATGCATGTACCTATGTAAAAGGTAATTTGATCAGATTATCATCTATGTTTATGTCCTCACCCAACACCTATATTTGTGTTGGTACGTCAGGCATAGGGGCATTTGGGACATCATCCAATGGAACATTCTATATTGGGGCACCTTCATGTCCTTCTATCTCCACCTCTACCTATAAGTACCTATGTTGGAGGAGGCCTAGTGCCTCTCCCTCTCTTGGATCTCCTCGGGGTACCTACATAGCTAGATGTGGCCTTTGTCCCTATTGTCTAACCCCTCCTCCTCTCATCCTAGGACCTCCCTATCCTCTCCCTCCATCTGGACCACCGCCATCACAACCATCATCTTTATCTCCTCTCTTTTCTCTACCTCGTCTCCATCTTTGCTCTCTTCTATCATCTCATGCATCTATTCAAGATGGTTTCTCATCTACTATATCAATATAGGGATGAGATTGTCTTTAAGATATCTCGCATACTCATATTTCATCCCTGGATCTACCACTCCTCTCATGGTCCATGCCTAAAATGGTATCTCCCAAAACTCCTAACGAGAAATCTCAAACGAAACCATAGGTCCCCAATCTCATCTATTTTGATGCATCCTCAAGAACTCTGTCATACCCTATGGCATCCCTTGGATGCGACCAAATTGTCTTAGTACTCTACTGACCATCTATCTCTCTATAAGAAAGGGAGTCCTCCCTATCAACCACCTAGTCTGAAAATAATACCCTAGCTAACTATCATCCTCTCATGGCTCACAGTCTAGATACAACCTCCATATCACTGAGTCAATGGTATCAAATGCATGTTGTTAGTACTCTAGTCAACTTAGCTTGGGTTGGGTCTAAATGGATGCATATAAGCATATAAATTGTTGGTCAGCACCCTTGAATCTCATCGCAATAGGTCACGTGATAGAAATGTGTTTCCACACCCAAACGTGAAGCAATGTCACACCAAATAAAAGTGAAGAACCCTCATGGTAAACCACCAAATGAAGATCATGGTACAGATGTGCTAAAAGGAAAACTCCCCAAGCAAACTAGGTCCCCTCCTCCATCATCCTCTGCAAAATCCTATCCCAACCCACTGCAAATCCATGTGATCTCCTATTTGGGCATATGTATCCTTCTATCGCCCCAACCAACACTATAAATATTGGCTCATAAAACTCTACCATTTTCTCCCAACTGATCTTCGGCTCGTCAATCTCATCATCTCTTAACACCTATCTACACTCGGCTATCCCACCATGTCTGTCATACTGCACAATCTCTTTTGTGATGGGTAGTCAGAGGATGAGATATACATCCTCTAGAGTCACTATCATCTCTCTTGTCAAGAGGTGGAATGTGCTCGTCTTGGAGTGGCATCTATTTGCAAGCAATGTCATCATACCTATATTTGCCTCGATCCTGACCATGTAGATGACATGGTACAAGCTGGTCACCCCAACCAAAAATCTATTTGTATCTGACATTGCAGGTCTCAGGTTCTAGGTGATGGGGTATCTCTCTTGTGACATCAGAATGTCAGTAATATCCTCCTATCAATAAACCAACATAGCATCTCTATCAAGTAAACTATAAAAACATAGAATCTATGATCTATCTGCCTATCCTATGTTTAATCCTATCACATGTTTCTTAGATAATTTTATCAATTATCTTATTAGGTGCTTCAACTAGCTAGCACACAATGACATTGACCAACCTACATTGTTGGACTTCTCATCTACAAGACAGAGAAAATAATTTTTTATTCTATCAACCTTGACTCTAATCAAATTAAGCAATTTATCTCATGTATTTGTCCATCCCTCATTAGTACGCAACTCAGTGTAACATATTCGCAGAACTCATATTTATACAACAATGAAGAATATTTGCATAGACATAATGATTGTACAGATATGATATATGCACACATTTATCGCATATATGTGCAACCCTCCAAATTTTCAATACAATTGCATATGTGCCCTAGACAAATGCGCAGAATAAACCTAAACCTGCTCATATACCTACTATTGGTGCTCATTCATGGGCCATGACTGGGCATTCATTCTGTGTCTATGAACAAGAATTTTCTACCTACAAAATTCAAATCAAATGTATTTATTTCTATCTAAATTCTATCAAAAATCAATCTAATCTATGAAATCACAAAGGAGGATCAGACAACTTATCGACTCTCCATAGTCGGTTGGCCTTTGGTATCATTTGACGTGCTCAAATCAGTGACCTGACAGTGGGAACGACATCTTGCTAGTTCTATGTTCTCCTCTCTCCAAGATCCAATCTCTTAATGCCAAGTGTGCAAATGTTACCCCACTTTACTATTTCACCCATATTTATAGCCTATGGACCCTATTTTCTTGGTGAGTGGACCCTACCACTTGTACTTTTTTTGTCAACCCTTTCAACCTTCATTTTCTTCTTGGTTGCCTCATTCTTTTTTGTGAGATTGATCGCCACCAATTTTTTCAAAAAAAAACTAAAAAAAAATTCAATCAATCTTTTGAGGGGGCATGCTAGCGTCACTTTTGACTGGGGCAGGGGCAATGTTTTGCATACTAAATTTTATTTCAAATAATGTGACAAGTGCATTATTTCAAAGAGGGGACAATGTATACACTTAAAATTGGCTTGATAAGTTAATTAAATATTTATTATTTAATTAATGTCTACTTCCTCTATTGTTAAGTAAATTATTTAATTGATTTAGTATTCTACAATATTATTCTTATCCCGAGTCTCCTAATTAGACTTATTAAGTGATTTAATTAATTACTTAATTACACAATCATTATATCACTAAGTCGTCTACTCCATCTCACATGTCCTACTCACTTGACATATCATCCTTGCTAAGATAATTAATTAATTTTAATTATTTATTAGCATGTTTATCTTCACCCATGTGTCCTATTTTTAAAGAGCTATGTGGCCTTATGAGGCTTGGTCGCATGACCACATGTCCTCATTGAACTTGCCACATTTCCTATTCCTTAGGAGATTCTTTAGTCACTTCACGGAGTCAAAGGTGACCCATGGGACACTTGTACCAAGAGTCCTCATGAAGAAAATGTCTTCCTACCTTCTCAAGAGTCTTTGTGACACACTTGACATGTGTCTTTCCCTTCTACCTTAAATTCTCTCTTGTCAATGTAGGAGGAACATCTCCCCTATTCATTCTCTCACATTCCAACTAAACCCATATTTCTCTCAACTCACTTAACCATATCAATTTCATCCCTAGGATCTTCCATCTTTCAATATCCACCCTTGGATCTTGCCACCTAACCTTGAGGTCTATAAAAACCTATAAAATGAGTCTTCCTCCTTTGTGAGGCTAATTAGTATCTTGAAATTTGTGATTTAGTATGTGGAGAACTAAACAATCTAGCAATCTAGTGTTATTGTGATCACTTCATAGCATACATATCTATCATAGTGTATTAACCATCTTGCGTAGTAAGCATTCTAGGATTCACTCTAGCTTTGCATTTTACATCTACTATCTCCCTACTTTTGAAAACATCTTGAAAAAGGTAGATTTGCAAGTCTGGGAGCTCAACAACAAGAATTCAAAGACAAGGAAGATAATGGAGATAAGCTACATTGGTAGGTGATGGTAAAACTTACATTTTATTTCTTCTACTTTTGGAATCTTCATTGTGTATGCATCTTAATTAGGATTTGTAGCTAATTAGTGGATTAGTAATTCAATTCTAGGATAGGATACATAATTTGTCTAGGATTGGAGAAATAGCCAATGGAAAATAGTTGAACCTCGATGCAACCCACAAGAATAAGAAATGAAGTTCCTTTCAAAGAACATACATAGACTAAATAGTCCCCAAAAATAATTTGCTATTAGACAGTATATTTTGGATTTGAAAATAGATGTCCTTTTGCTTCAGGAGGTTAAGATGTCAAATCAAACATTTTATATAGTTGCTGCTAGAATTTGGCCACGTCCCTCTTTCTTCCTCAGTGAAGTTGATGGGGCCTTTGGGGGGTGGAAACTATGTTCCAATCTTAACAAAGTGGAAGGGGAGGCTTATGCATTTTCTCACAACTACCTTGCAATAACCTTCAAAATTGGCAATTGCACTTGTCTCTTCAATATTTATGTTCCTAATACTTGAGCTGGTAGGAAAATTGTGTGGGTGGAAGTCTCCTCTCTCATCAGTGAGGATAAGAATGCACTATACATGGTAGTAGGGGACTTCAACTCTCCTTTAATCCCTTCAAAACAATTAGGTGGATTGATGGATTATAATGATAGTATGAGAGCCATGTCTAACGTCATCAACATAATTGGCCTTTCTGATTTGGAATTACAAGTTACTCCCTTCACCTAGTCTAACAATAGTAAGGGGCTCACTTGATTCAGGTCAAGTTGGAAAGATTCCTTGCCTCAACTGGTTAGGACTTGGGATGCAACTCTTACCTTAAATCTCTTTCGAGAATGGTGTCAAATCATAGTCCTATTCTCCTATAATGGACGAACATGCCAATCTATGGCCCTCTCCCTTTTAGATATGAGATTATGTGGGCCTCCCACCCTGACTTTAAAGACTGTGTTTAAAGATGGTGGAACACCCCAATCTAGGGATCTGCAATGTATAGGATCTCCCAAAAGATTAATCTAATTAGAAAGGGAGTCAAAGGGTGAAATAAGTCAATCTTTGGAGATATCTTCAATCCAAAAAAGATGATGGGTTCTAAGTTTGATTGTATTCAAAACATGATTGTTTCTGGCAACCTATCCTAGTCCCTACATGAAGAGGAAGAATATTGGAGAAGGAAATGGAAGGATAATCTTTGAAAGGAAGAAAAATATTGGAAGCAAAGGTCAAGGGTTCAGTGGCTAAAGGAGGGTGATAGGAATTCAGCTTTCTTCCACATGATTGCTAGTAGACACAAAAAAGGGAATATTATCAAGTGTCTGTTGAATGAGTTCAACTAGGAGATTACCGACAAGGACAAAAATTGGGGAGACAATCTCTTCTTACTTTACCCAAATGTACTAAGACAATGTTGGAAACCACTCTAGGGATTTGTAGGACAGATTCGTGAGTCACCTCCCAATTTCTATTGGAGAAGATAACAAGCAACTGCTCGCTCCCATTTTTGAGGAAGAAGTCAAGACAACAATGTTTTCTATGGGTGCATACAAGGCCTCTGACTCTAATGGGTTCCCTCCTACCTTCTTTCAGGAGTTTTGGGACATTGCCATCTATGATGTTACTATAGAACCAAAGGACTTTATTAGGACTAGTAAGATGTTGAAGAAGTTGAACAACGCTTTAATTGTGTTAGTCCCTAAAGTCCAAAACCCTACATGCATGACTAGTTTTAGACCTATAAGTGTGTGCAACACTATCTACAAGATATTTTCTAAAGTGTTAGTTATTTGGTGCAAACCCCTCCTGGATAAAGTTATCAGAAACAGACAAAAAGGATTTGTCCCGAGGTGATAAATCCTTGATGCTTCCATTACCACCCACAAGATTATTCACTCAATGAACAAGAGTAGGATTCCAGGCATGGCCTTTAAACTAGATATCTCTAATGCTTATGACAAAGTTAAATGACACTTTCTGTATAAGGTCTTAGGTAAACTTGGATTTATTGAAAGACTAATTGGAATTATACGAGAATGCATTAAGACTATTCATTACTTGGCTCTAGTGAATGGGGTCCCCTGGGGGTTCTTCAAAGTAGGTAAGGGCATTAGGCAGGGCGACCCCTTGTCGCCCTACCTCTTTATCATGGTTGCAAAAGTGCTTGGCATAAACTTTCTAAATCTATGTCATTCTAGAATAATTCGAGGAGTTAAACCTACCTCCATACTCCCTCCTCTGGTTCTTCACTAGTTTTTCAATGATACTTTTCTATTTGAAATATCTTCAGTGGTGGAAGCTAGGGAGTGGAAAGGTCCCTTGGTTAATTATGCTAAGGTTTTGGGCCAGTGCATTAATTATGAAAAAAGTAACAAAAAAAATTACACCTAGATGTATCTGCATGTTAAGATCAAGGGTATCCTAGGTTGCCAATGTGCTACCCTTCTAGGCACCTACCTTGGCTTCCCGCTTACTTTTAAAGAGGTCACCCCATCTTTTTGGAACATTGTCCTAGAGAGAATTTTTTTTAAAAATAGTTGGTTAGAAGGGTAAGCTACTAAGTAGTGAAAACAAACTCCAATTGTTTGTTGCTTCTCTTCAGTGCATCCTAGTCTACTTTTTATCTCTTTTCAAAATTTTAGAAAATATGGTTGAGAAGCTTGAAATAATCCAAAGGACCCTCCTCTAGATAGGTGTTAAAAAGAGACTAACTCTTGTCAACTAGGATACAATTTGTAGACCTAAAAACCATGGAGGACTTGGAATTAGGAAGCTGACTAATTTGAATAAAGCCTTAATGGTTAAAATTGGTTGGAATCTAGGTATTGCCAATGCGGATTAGTGCACCATTATGAGGGCTAAGTACCTTAATTAGGGCTACTTTTACATAGCCCTAGATTTACATGCATTTATGTCATGTTTAAAAATATGGAACAACATCCTAAAATGCATAACTCTCATCAGAGAAGGTCTAAAATAGCAAATTGGTAATGGTAGGTTAATTAGATTCTAGGAGGATAAATGGACTGGGACAAACCTCTTGTTGATAGTCTATATGATTTTCTTATGGAAAGGATGAAGAACTCCTTTGGGACTTATATTGTTGATTACTTTAATCCTAGAGGTAAATGGAAAACTCTAGCTCAAAGTTGTATGGACAGGGCAGATCTTCTCCCCAAAATTGTTGACCTTCGGTCGTTAATGAGTGATGTTAGGCTCCCTCTCTTCCCTAAAGAAGATACAATTATATGAAAAAAGAACCAATTTGGAGCCTTTTTGGTCAAGTTGGCTTACAATGTGGTGAATGAAGTACAACAAAGACCCTAATTGCTAGAGGAAAGTTTAGAATCCTCAATTGATACTAAAAGTCAATTTATTTTGGTGGGCCTCTCTACATGGCAAAATTTTAACTCAAGATAATCTTGCTAAGAGGGGCTTCTAATTCCCTAACAAATGTGTTCTTTGTAAGTAGGAGAAGGAAATGATTAACATCTTTTTATCCACTGTCAATTTTCCATGCAAATCTGGCAGAATGCCCTCCAGAAGTTTGGACTCCAATGAGTGTTCAATATGCAAATTCAACAGTTCATATTCAACTAGAAAAACCCATCTAAACACCCACTCATCAGGTGAAGCAAGTTCCCCCACTTGTCTATTGGTGTATCTAGAAAGAGAGAAACAATAGGATCTTCAGGGTGACTAAGAACACTATTGATGGTGTATTTTTAGGTTCCAACAAACTATTATTGGAAAACATTACTGTCAATAATTAGAAAATTTTGAACAACCCCCCCTCCCCAAATACTTGGGATTGTATGTTCGTTAAAAGTTTGAAACTCCCTAAAGCCTTCTATAAGTTTGATTACACTAATAAGCTTGCCATAAGTAATACTTAGTGGAATCCCCTCCTCAATTCCGGTACAAACTAAGTTTTGATGGTGTTGCTAGAGAGGGAAAGTTGGTCGGGGGAGGTGTGATTAGAGATAACAAAGGTGGCTTATTAGCTGCCTATACTAAAAACTTAAAGGACTACACTAGTAATCAAGTAGAGGGAATGACCTTGCTTTGGGGTCTTAGAATAACCTTGTCAATTGGTGTTAAAGTTATTGAAGTTGAAGGGGACTCCAGGGTAATTATTGAAGCGACCAAAGGCACCATGATAGCTAGTTGGACCATGGAGAGGATTCTTGAGGATGTAAGGGCTTTACTAACTAGATTTGATGAATTTACCATATAACACATATTTAGAGAAGGAAATGATATTGTTGAATCAATGGATGTCATGGAGCTGAATTTAAACGGCTTATGATGTTGGAGGGAGGAAAATTTGTTGTCTTCTAATGTGAAGTCCCTTCTATGGGAGGAGAAAAACCCTTGATTCTTCATGAAAATTAATAAACTATGTGACAGTGCCCTTATGTGGATTATATGGTTTGTACTCTACAAAATTGGTGGGGATATTAATTTAAAAAGATATCCATTTATTCCTCAAGTCTTTAATTTCATAGAAGGATTTGGAATCATGTACTTGCTTGGCCTACGTGTCCCCTTATTCTCTGATGATGAATTGACGTGGATGTTTATAGATTTTCAATAATTTGAATGGCCCTTTTCTTGGTGATCATGACATTAATTCCTATTTCCACTCAAAGGATTTTGCTAGATCACACATCCTACCTGAACTTAATATTTCCATTATGCTTGTTTTGATGGACCTTTCGCACATAAGAGTTGTCATTTATGATTTGGAAGTGGAGAGTGGGGCAAATTGTTATGAAAGCACTTATTTTCTTCATTCATTTTGGGTTCATGTGCCTTTCTTCTTTGTTGATTTCAAATTGGGCTTTATGCAACTTAGAAACGCTTTAACTCTAGTCTATGATGCCATGGGTGGAGATAGGGTCCATGTGGAACCAAACAAGCACAAAGATTTCAAAAATAATCCCATAGTATGACACATTTGCAAATAAGGGAGAGTTGTGTAGTTTATAGATTATATGACAGGGTTTGATGAAAGCTTATTTGTGCAATTTGTTACCTCTTGGAAAGAGAGGAGAGTGACTAAGGGTAGCATTTCAATTGAGGTGAATGAGGAGGTCATTACAAAGGCCACATGTCTCTCAATTGTAAGGCAAAAGTGGAAAAAAATGAGCAAGGTTTTGGATGTCGCTAGTCTCAACCAGCTCTTTTGAAAGGGTGAACAATATGTCAAGGCGCGCAGAGGCTATGATCGAGTGTAGTTCCTTAAGCCCTGGAATAAGGTGTGTACTATGATTATAAAATATTTTACCCTTGAAGGGTGTTTTGGGATTTATTACTACTATCACATGCCATTCTTGAACCATTTTGGAAACCACGATTCTATTTCGTTTATGTTTTTTCTTCTTTGTTCCCTTGAGAACTCTTCCAAGGAGGCTATGGAGACTAAAATTCAAGAAAAGAAACCCACTATTCTCCATCAAGGTCTAGTATTTAGGTCATGTACCACTTCCATCTCACTCTCTACCCTCAAGGCCTATTAAGTTTAGGGGGCCCTTGCATCCTCAACCCCTCTGTTAGCCAGTATCATGGACTCTCTCGACCCGAGCAAGAGGGGATGTAATAAAAATCTTGCCCTTAAAACCCTCTAGGGCCCTCAAGATACCTCCCCTACCACTATGATTGTGGAGAAGACGAAGGAAACAAAAAGGAATGACCCTCCCCTTAAGTTGAAAGCCAAGGCGTAAAAAAAAGCTAAGTTCAATATTCAGCAAATTGATTCCAATGTTGAGGTAAAAAAAGAAACCAACACTCACAGTCAATCCTCCAAGCTAGCAACCAAACTTGCTAGGAAGGCTAAAAACTTGAAGGAGGATTCAGACTCAGAAGATGGAGGAGAGAGTGAAAACAATGATAAAGAGGAAACAGTGATTGTGAAGGAGGTCTGCTCTGTTAATGCTAGCAATTCATCTCATGTCTTAGAGAGCCTTCAAATTGAGTCTTTAAATGTTACCCAAAATGTGGTCATAGAGGGAAAGACCATGTCACCCACTACGGATAGGGGTAAGTCCTCTATCAATGTGAAGTGTGATAAAAGTGAAGTTGTTTGGGAGGAGATAGATAGAATTAAAAAGGGTATGGATGATATGGATAAAAAGATCCAAGACGTCTCCCATTTTGCCCTAAAGGCGATGCACAACTCGACCACCACCCTATGCTTGGTGCAGAAGGGATGTGCTTAGTGCAAAGGACAATGAAGATGGTAATTACAAGGAACTTTTTAAGTTCCTTACTAAAGCTAGGGCAAGGATGATGTTGACAAAGACATGCAAGAGGAAGGAAGCTTAAGGTTATGGTCCATTTTTCTTTTTTGCACTATTGTTAATAGAAGCCTTCATGGCCTTGTTTCAATTTTTATTTATATCACTGATACTACTATGTATAACTCATTAGTACTCTGATTAGTATTGTCAATTATGCTAGAAGTAGTTTGACTAGTATAGTGAATGTTTATAGTAATAGGAAAAGTAGTTATAATAGCAAATACTCGATTGGTTGTGCTATGTGGAAGTTACTGGGACTTTTTTATATTAGATCTGTGTATTGTTAATGTGTTAATAGTGTCAATCTGATGACTTTCGCCCTTTGGGTTTTGTTCTACAAGGACAACACCCTTATTTTGTTGCTTCTAAAATAAGAAATGTACTTGTAATATTATGAACTATTTTCTCTAAATAAATCATTGTTTAAGTATAGGACTTTGGCAACAGTGTTTAGGAACTCTTTAAACCTGTCTTCTAGTTTTTATATGTCAACTAAATCCAATTTTTAGTTTGTGAGAGGTTCTAATGGAGTAGGAGCCTTTATGCAACAACTTTCCTCATATGGTAAACTTTTGGGTTATTGATTATGCATTATTTTCTCAAAAATGTTTGACAATCTTTGAGTTCCTTTTAGTGATAAGCTACACCCACATTGTTGCGCTCAATAGCACCCCCACATGGTACCATCTATTCTTGATTTTTTTGTCATCTCCATTCTTTTGTCTCTCCTTTATTCCCAATGATTGTCTCTATTAATTTTAAATAATTATTCCTTTTACGATAGATTACTAATTTTTATCTCCTTGAACTCTCTTTTACTAATAAAAAATAGATAATTAATATTTTCAAATATTAAATCAAAAATCAAATCTATATAATATTCAATTAAATAAATTTAGCGACATAATGATACAAATTTTAAATTATCAAATAAAAATTCATTCTATATGTTGTTTAATTTTTTAATTCTATAAATTAATTAACTAAATAAATTTAAAAAATACATTACCTTCGACAAAACGAATAAATAGTAATAATTATGTTGACGACATACCCTAAGCAATTAATGTTCGACCAACAAAACTAAGTCACGTCGATAGTATTAATCAAATCATACTAAGTGACTGTGAGTCTCATGTTCCCTCACAAATATCGTAACAAGTTGTCTACAAATATCTGATTCTAAATCTACTGTAGAAAACAAGGGTTAAGGCTAATAAATTCCGATTGGTTGAACACTAACTACCAAAGGCCAACAAAACGTCAACGGTACGCATTTTAAAGCGCGTAGTCACTACAAACAAAAAGGAAAATACAAATTACGAAGCTACTGTGTAATTATTATTATTTGATTTCAACCCATAATCATTTTATACGAATTTGCTGTAACGAATCAGAGAAATCTACGCCTTACAATGCCCGGTTACTTAACCTAATACATTTATAATTCTCAGATCTGACAAAGAACCTTCCTCTTATGGTCATACTTAGTGGGTAGACGCGTAATGTAAGCAACTGAGCTGTGATTCGATTCCACGTGGCATTTAAAAAGTTCCATCATTGTTTCTGCCTGTATTCCTCCAAACACGATCACGATCCCGCCGCATGGAGGTCACTTCATGAATTAAATGTGTCGTTTTCTAAACCCGATAATAATGGCGCCTAACGGCTACTGCAACTTGTAGTTTTTTAGTTATAGTAAACCCATACAAGTGAGTCAGGATCGCAATACTCAGTTCTCAAAGCACAATGCAAGCAAAAGATTTTGGGAATCAAGAAACTGCAATTAAGTATTTCAATACATACACAGAAAAGTTGTCCTCTTTCAGGGACGAGGAATGGAAATCAAGAAACTGCAATTTATGTATTTCAATACATACACAGAAAAGTTGTCGTCCCTCGTTCAGGGACGAGGAATGGGGGATCCTTGCCGCGGCCCCCAACAAAACTGGAAAATATATACTAGTCTTTGAAATATGACAGACAATTCAAAAAGTTCGCAGATCGACACAAAAACATGTTAATGCTGTTAATGCTAGCCCTTGGAAAGAAGGGCAATCTAGCATAGAAATAAGGAGAAAATGCTGAGTATCAGAGAAAAAACATGAAATTCGCGACTCCAACGTTGATCTGTGGGATTGTGAAGGATGCTGAAGAAGATGATGAAGAGGCAGAGGAAGTATCAGAGGTAGTTAGTCCTTCAACATACAGTCGGCCTCTGTAGGCTGCCAGATCAGCGTAATAAACAGGAGGCACCAGTGAAACGGGCTTTGTGCATCTGGCAAATGTGTAACAGAGATTATTGATGAGTGACTGCAACTCATCAGAAGTGAACTGATTCTCATCCCAAAGAACATGATAATGAGTTGGCTTGCTGGTGCCTAGAAGACCATAGTGACTGCACAGGTAGAAATCGAACTCCCTTGGGTGAACTATTGTAGTGTCCACTACTGTTCCAGGTGGGACATTGCCTGATTTCGTGTTCATGTCGCCCATGGGGAACAGCCTTGTGTGATGCCGTTTCTGCGCTACTATGAATGAAATGATGGGCTTATAAGAGTCTCCAAATTGCTTGAATGCCTTTTTCAAGGCTACTAGCTCATAGTTTAGGACAATGTCGAATTGACCCTCGCTCACTCCATCTCTGAAAAAGATGATCCTTTCAGGCAACTTTTTGTTCATCTTGAGATACTCATCCAGCAATTCCTTGGACATGTCTCCTAGCTCTGAAATGTATTCCTGACGGTTTTTTTGGCATCGGATTTTGACCACATAACGGTTGGCATAGGGCCAGTTGATGCTCATGACAACAGCAGCAATTGACGGGCTTCTTTCATCTCGCTTGCCTGGATGATTCACATCTGCTCCAAAGTACACGACGTGAGAGTTCCCAAAGCGTGGTAACTGAGTGGAGAGGCTTTGATGGAGCGCAGCATTGCTCCCGCCTACTTTGGCATTGACCTTGAGAGCAAAATTTGCCAAGTATTGAGAACCGTATTTTGTATCACCACACTTTCTGACATGTTCCCACAGACAACATTGTGTTACCAAGCCTATTTCTGTCTCACATATGAGCTTGAGGTTTTTGTAGCCAGGGTGCTTGTCCTCCATAATGCATATCAAAATTTGCAACTGCCCTTTGCTTCTGGTGTGTATACCAGTCAGAGTCTGCTTCAGCTGTGCCATATTGTCAAACTTGTGAAATGCATCTGCTTCATTGATCATTGGCCTTGCTTGCATGTTGATGCCTAGTGTTCTGAACCTTTTCACCATGGCTTCGCAGAAAATTTCCACTGTCTGAATACTCTGCCTTTCTGGCTTCTGCCTTGCGAAATGTATGATTCCCCATCTGTCGATGTTTCTTCCATCAAAAACATGACTTTTAAGCAGATTCCATTGCCTGTCATCTGGCCGGGGAGTAACCCGACTAAGTTGCCCCCGATCACCCAGCCTTAGCTCGGGTGCATCTAGCACCCGTGCTGTCAATTGGGTCATTTCTGCACCCACTGTTAATTGAAAATGGGGTAGATAAGGGCCACTGCAACAAACACCAAAACCAAAACTCAAAAATGTGGGACATTATGGTGTTCCCATGGAATAACTAAATGCATTGTATAAAAATTAGTTTACTCCAAAAATCTAGTTAAAGAATTGCAGTTACTTATCCACAAGGTTTGTGATAAGCTGAGGAAAATCAGGTGAAATAAAATTGAAAGACGGGGAAAAAGGAAAGCTCTCAAATACAATTCGTTTTCCATTTTTTTTAAACTAGAATTGTTAAATTACCATTAGATAGACTGCAGAGTACAGCGTAAAGTGGGTTTGTTAACCACCATTCATATTTTAAATTTACCATTCCACCCAAACCCCCAAATGAGCAAAGCAAATTTTGGTACCTATAGATAAGTAATTCTGTTTTCAATCTAGTGTGTTTTACCATTCCACCCAAACCCACAAATGAGCAAGCAAATTTTGATAACTATAAGAAAGTAATGCTGTTTTCAATCTGATCCATGAGAGGTTAATTTTCAAGTTTCTTAGAAACATTCATTAAAAAGTGACCCGGACATACAGAAACTCGTAAGTAAACTAATCATGTTTGATGATAGTTGAGGTTACCACATCAAAAAATCACATTAGAATCAAATTATAAAAAAATAGTGACAGAGAAAGTAAAATAAAAATAAACTAGTCAATGGAAACTTACCTTCTAGGTCCATCTGGTAGTGTCATGATATGATTGATTATACTTTGCCTCTCGTGCACTTTGGGACAAGCCATGCCCCGTAAATCTTTTTGCTGAATTGCATTGAGATTATCCTTCGGATATCTCTGCCCTTCACAAATCACACAGAACTCCATGGGAACATAATTAGGTCTATCGGACTGTTTGCTCAGGTCCAAACAAGGAAGCATTTTGAACTTAATATCCACATTGTAACGCTGCCTGAAATACTCCACAAGGCTAACGCTCTGCTGCCCGTTTTCTTCAATGTTGAACTTGAGGTCTTTGGTAGTTTCTTTAGTGAGTCTCCCCACGGTATATTTTTGCTTTGTGCGCCTATGAGTGACAGTTACCTTCAAACCCCTCAGAGCACTTTCAGCCGCCTTTCGCTCATTTGGAATGAGAGCTCTGTTTGGTTGGCAATCAATTTTCCTATTCTCCCACAAATAATCTAGTACAGGCATACTCGCATGGAAAGCCACTACAGAAAAATCCACATTAAGAGATAGCCCCTGTGCTGTAGGCCTGAGACTCATCGAAAACCCTCTTGCTGCAACAATGCCACTCTGAAGATACTGCTGACGCTGTTCATCTTTTTCATAAAGGCTTCGTCCCATGATTATCCTACTGCTGCTGGGATGCTCCCTTACTACAAGATCCAACGCTTGCAACATTTCCTGTTGCACGGTCACATGTTCGCGTATACTTTTATTAAGAAACTCTGATAGTCTACGCCCATCTAGCTTGTTGGCTAGCGTTAAAGTCACCTTGTATTCTTTAGGCTCCTTGTCTTCCGCTTTAGAGAGTTTCACGGTAAAATCTCCCTCTGGCAATTCAATCGCACTGTACAGGTTCTTTTTGCCATCATATACAGGCGTTGCATTACGGAAAGCCACGCGATTATCTGCAACCAATTTGTTCTTTATCTCTTCCGCATCTGCCCTAGAAACAGTGGTCGCCAAGTCTTGAACCTCCGAAGTAGATGCACCACGGCCTCCTTTCTGCTTTCCTCCACGTTTGGAAGCACCATTTTTGGCAGACGGGCGTGTTATGTTCACATCGTAATGAAAGATCTGCTGACTGGGCTTAAATTCGACCTTGAAATGATTTGCAATGAGGCGGATCTGCCTAGACCCACTTCGCCCTCCTGCATCGGGCCTCTTCACAGGCTTCAAATTTCCAGTGTCGAGTTTTTCAATGCTACTACCGGTACTGCTGCTAGTGCTAGTACCAGATATCTGCGGAACACTAACTGGGGCCAGGGGCTCTTGAATGTTCAGCGAGGCCATTTGCCTCGTGGATTCCTCAATAGCCAAACCTGGATTCATTCGCAATCCATCATATGTAAGCCTAATAAAACATCAGTTAACATTGAAAATTTTAACATTTTAGATTTCAATCCATACTCCACTGAAAACAGAACTTGTCAAAGCTCTTCTGAACCCTTTTGAACAAAATTTTGACCAAGCTGCCGTGAACTACTCTAACAAAATTCTGACCGTAGTTCAGAAGAGCTTTGACAAGTGCTCTTTTGAACAAAATTTTGACTAAGCTGCTCTGAACTACTTTGTAACAAAATTCGGGCCGTAGTTTTGAGTGAGCTAACTGACATATAAGAGTTGCTTCGCTAACCATCAGGGAAGAAGCTTTATTACTTAAAAACTTCTAAGCAAGAAATCTAGGAGACTTTTAACAACAAACAAATTTGACATCCATTATTTAGCTATATCACTGATTTACCCACCCCTCAAGCATTAGACATGAAATGTTCGTTTAACAGTTTTATTAAAAATGCATGCATCAGTCTCTAAATACACTGAATCGTTCTTGGTAACCATATCCAGGAAACAATAGACATAATGAATATGTGACTAATCTTAACGATGCATGATGTAAATTCTCTATAGAACTTTTGCACAGGAGCCCTAATCCCCTTGGCATTTTCCACAACAGAAACGGTGCAGTTTCAAGATTGCTCTACATATAAGACTACAAATTTCAATGGTAGCAAACAGGAATCCATATTAAATTTCGGTAGACAAAAAAGGAAAAAACCTACAACTCGTCATTATTTTACATAAAAGCCTAAATTTCCGAAGACGAAAAAACGAAAACCTAGACAAAAATTTGCAGTTTCACAGAAAGAATCGAAAAACCAGTTGGCATTCCCATGTACCTGGCTGAACAGGAGGCCGCGGAGCGAATTGCTGTTGCTGTTGCCTTCCTCGTCCCCATGCCTGCGGACCCCATGCCTGAGGAGGCCCTTGACCGATTGGTGCAGCCTGGCTTGGACCTCCACGCTCAAAGCCTTGACCAGGACCAGGCGGAAACCGAGGTTCGACTCCCCCGGCTCTTCCCTGACCCCATGCTTGTTGGCCTCTTCCTTGACTACTTACCTGAGGCACCTGAGGCGCAGGTTGCCTCCGCTGTTCATCTCCTCTTCCTCTTCCTCTGCCTCGCCCTCTATTCCCTCCTCTCTCCATTGTTTCTTCAAAAATATTTTCCCTCTCCTCCTCACAAAACCTATAAATCTGCTGAAATCGCGAAAATCAACTGCATTTACAAAGTTTCCAATGCCCTGGACAGATATATACTGTGCGGGTTTCTCAGATTCTGAGAAACCAAAGAAACACAAAGAAAGCCGATCCAAACCGTAGCCGCCAAGAAAATGAAAATGAAATGAAATTACCAACGGAGTTTCCAGGAAACACCAGCGTAATCGGAGGCTTTATATTGGAGTGGCTTAGCGGTTACGTAAAATTCATTATGCTTTTGATTTAATTTTTCTACAACCCCGATTACGTTGCTGACCAGGGTTGGGGTTAGATGTATGATAAGAAAGCTGTCGCGCGTGGGACCCACCGGTTAAAGTACGTTAGCCCCAGTTATTCTAGCACGACAGTCACATGCAGTTCGTTGGGCTTCAAATTCCCAATAGAGCGCGACCGCTTAACTTTTTCCACGTGGCTGCGAGCTGGCTTTCCTTTTTTTAAAAATTATTTATTTCTTTATTTTTATTCGCCTGTTTCGTTTCCAATTCCGAGAAGCTTGCCATGAAAGGAGGGGAGGGCTGCTTATGGATTGCAAATTTGGGGTTTTTTTAAAATAATGGAAACCTTACAATTAAAGCAGCAGGGTGTATGCGAATAATTGCACCTTAGGATAACAATTACACATTAATCTAGATAGAAGAGGTGTCATTGATAAATATCAATCCTATGTGTAGGAGTAAATAATTCATTTGTTGTTAATTCATTTGATGTATTTACTTAAATATAATTGATGAAATGTTGTGTATTTAAATATTATTTATTATTTTAAATTTTAATTGTAAAAGGAACAAAATAAATATCTATTTTATATCTTGATCTATTGATTCTTCAAATTCTATGTACGATATACATCTTATTGGCTACCTTGATAATAATGAATGAGAAGTATTTAACCACCTAATGCATAATAGAAATAGAATCAATTGTTACAATATTTAACCACCTAATACATAATAGAAATAGAATCATTTGTTATAATATTTAACCATCTAATACATAATGAAAATAGAAAATTGTATAATATTTAACCCCTTCATACTTGTTGTATTGGCTACCTTTATAATAATGAATGACAAATAAATATTTAATGACTTAATACAAAATAGAAATAGAATCAATTTTTTAATGAGGAAAATCCTTACAAATAACACCTCCCCCATAGAGAAAGAAAGTAAATCCATATAATTTTATTTCTCAATAGATTTGTGGATGATATGATGATTTGTTAACAATGACCCAAATGAAAAGATAAATAGCAAATCAAATCCAATTTTTGCTTTATAAAAACAAAACAAATCAAAATTTCCCCTTTTTTTAAAAAAATGTAATCTAATTTATACTTTTTAAAACATCCAATTTTTACTTTTTGCTTTTTAGAAACAAATAGAATTCAATTTCTACTTTGTTTATTATTAGATTTTTATCTTTCTACTCCTATAGTGCATGCTAGCATTGTAAAATGCAAATCATACTTTAAGATTACAATTACATATTTAAGAAAGAGGAAATGCATTGCTTATATATATATTTTTTGAGTTGCGAGCAGAACAAGAGAATGGATGTCAAATTTGTGATGACAAAGTGGAGATTCTGTAATTATTATTGTGAGCTTCAATTGGAACTACTTTGGCATAACAAATGTTGTTTTAGTTCATCTTTTCTATTGCAAGATACTTTTTGTAATACTGGATAGTGAGTCCTTTGTGTGTATGTATGTGTGTGTGTGTACACACACACACACACAGATATATATATATATATATATATATATATATATATATATATATATATATATATATATATATATATATATATATATATATATATATATATATATATATATATATATATATATATATATATATATATATATATATATATATATATATATATATATATATCTGTGTGTGTGTGTGTGTATATACACCAAATCAACTTGATTTCCTAGTCGGCTCACTAATTCTTCACAAAACGTGTCTTTACACTTCATTCACATAAAAAGGATATCATGCGACCATACATGCGCCAAGATAGGTGAGTGGTGCAGGAGCACCTAGGGATTGGCATACTCATCCCTTCAAATTTTGCTTTGAGGTACTTCATAAGAAGCCATGTAAATAAAATAAAAGCTTAAAGATCTTTGTGTGTGTGTGTGTAGTCTAATTAGGGTCCTAAAAGTTGTTTTTGGTCTCAAAAAGTTAGATAATGAAGTAAAGCCATGTAATGTGATGATGATGTCATCATGACTCATCTTGGCAAAGGATGATGTCACAGGGTATTATTTGTGTCTATAAAGTCAATTGGTACCTAGGTTGTAACTAGGTTGAGGTATTTTGGTTGGGAAAGCAAGAAATGTAAAAAGTTGCTAAAATGCAAAAAAATAATTGCAAAAGTTGCAAAGTTGCTATAGCAACTTTGGCAAAAAGGAGTAAAAAGACCTAAAAAAGTGACCAAGCCCTAAATGGGAGTTGAAGACCAAAGATGGAAGAAATATAAGCCTAAAAAACCCTAATTATGATAGAAGGTACAACTGTTGTACAAATTTTGGCTTGGAGGAATAGAACAGTGCTTGTTTTCGGTGTAATTTCTTAGTTGCAAAGCTAAATCTTATGGAAACCTAATTGAATCTCTTATTGTTATGGATTGAGTAGTTATCTAGTATTATTTCTTTTCATTTTGTGTTAAGATTTTAGTGTTTAATTCAGTGTACATACTTATTTTGTAAAATCTTCCAAAGTTATGTATGTTTGATGGTCATGTGTGTTCAAGTGCTAAAAAGCATGGTGTAACTTACTATCCCACCGTCCAAACTGTACAACCTCTTGGGGATAGTAAGTGTACATAATGTAATACAAGTGTACAGAAGCATGGGCCCAGGAAACAAAGGAAAGAAATTTTAAATCCTTTCCCTAGGCAAGACAATGTGATTCTTGGCTAGGAAGGATTGAAGAACAATAGATTTGGATGGCAGGAGGTTGCGTAATCATGTGCCCTAATGGCTATGGATGGTTGATATGTATGATTTGATGCTATTGATAGGTTTTTAGAGTCTCAAGAAGAACTTGAAGCAATTTGGAAGCCGAACTCTCACCTTTGGGCCTATTTCCTAGCAGAGAAGCCCTAGTTAGAACAGGGGTGTGCAGGCGTTGTCAAAGATTGAAACCCACTAAATCTCCAAGGCCTAGGTGGTCATAAACAAGATCCATGAAGGTATTGGGGTGTTGTGTGTGGAAATTCTTAGTTTGAGGAAGCCCTAGGTCCTAGAGACCTAATTAGGCCTAAAAGGCTACAAGGCCTAAAAATAAGGAAATCAAGAAATCGATAAGAGACCTTTGTATTGAGCCTTCAAAATACAAGCATAATCCTTATATAACATGTTGAATTAAAGCCCTAAGCCTCCTTTCATTACTCACTTGGTTAGGGCTAGCTATGGTGATGAAGCCAATTAGTAACTCTAGGTGTGATGCCTAGAAGTGTTAGCATATAAATTGATAGGTCCGAGTCTTTGAAGAATGCAAGGAGAGACAACTCTCTAAGGTGTGTGGGTGAATGTGAGAAAGCCCTGAAAGGTCAATGAAGTGACCTAGCAAAGGATAGAGGATAATCCTATTGTAGAAGAAGTCTCTCCCTATCAGTGAGGACCTATCATAAATCACATTAGAAAAATAACTTATGTTATTACCCCAATCATCGTGTCTACTCGGGTGCCTTGTTTTCATTACATACTATGCTCGCACAACTTTAGAAGCATGTAAATCTATCCAGACGAAGCCAAAACTCAAGCAATCATAATAGAAGCTATTATATCCCATAAAACATATCTCTATGCTCGTAGACCATAAATATAAGTATCGCATGCTCGTTGACCAAAATGTATGATTGTATTTAGGAAATTATCTATGTACTTAAGCATTTTTCACTTAACCGATTACCAAAAACTTATTTCCACTTCAGGCGACCATCACAGAGGTATGTGTTGCCAACAATGATAACATATACAGCTTGATACACTGCTCACTTGCCAACAATCTCCCCCTTTGGCATTGATGGCAACACTTAGTGGAAAAATGACTGTGCCAAAACAAAACTATACATACTCCTTATATCTTCGTATACACATTATCTTAATATTCATTATTGGCATAAACATTTTTCACCTTATCGGTCCCCCTTTGACATCAATGACAAAGGTATAAACAAAAACTACATACAAGCAAAATTGAGAATCTCTCACCATGCACTTATACCATCTGAAGAATATCTTTGAAGTTGGTCTTTACAGTTTGCAAATCAGCCTCCCAAGTCTTCATCATATATTTTGCAACTTGGATCAGACAACACAATCCATAAGAGGATGTTTATGCTACCTATGAATTTGTGGGAACAAATCCAATAGAGGACTTCTATGTTGATTCAAGTTCTTTCAACTCAATCTCCAAAATAGAAAGCTTAGGAGTGATCCGACTCCTCAACTCAGAGAAACTTTTCTACACTCTCCTCTTCTCTACCTTAAGCACACTGATCTTATCTAAGATCCTTGTTACTTCCTTGTTAAAATATGTTATTATCTATCTAGATGATGCACGGTCCTTCACCAACTTATTTAATTGCTCTTCCTCCTTATGTATAATATCTACAATATTTTGTACATGCTTATATGAATTTGTACAAAAACTATATACCTTTTGATGGGCCAAGTTAATGGCATGTTTTATGATGCTTTTCTATAACTCATTAGGGTGTTTTTATACGGTTTAATGCAAACTTTGATGATGTTATATGTATAACTTTTATATTTGTAAGTGCATAGACAATACTTTATGGTTCGGTAGGATATGAGGTCTAAGTTGGAACTTATGGTTAAAACTTATGGATATAATATAATAGATGAATTAGTAAATATACATGTGTTTTATTTAATGTTTATCTCTCCTAAATTGTTTTGGGTTAGGATTCTTGCAATTGCATATCATGAAAGAGTTAGTTAATGAGATAATGCCTTTTTTTATTTAATAATGAAAATATATATGTTTCGAGTTTGGCATGTGTTACTAACTCCATAAAGGAACAAGTCAATGGTGTATTCAATAAGTAGTTATTCAGTCAGTAAAGGAGATAAATAGGACAGCTGGTCAACCACATAAAGATGACACATCAAGCAAGACACAAGACAAATCTCTAAGTTAACCGAACAAGGGTTTGACCGAGTATACTCACCGAGTGACAGACAATTATCAAGTACTGAGCTACTGATCACTGAGCATTCATATGAACCGAGCACCAGTAATTTACCAAATGGAGAATGCAGTGATTACAGAGTAAACCAAGAAATAAAATAGTAATCTAAAATGGCACAAATATCTATGCAAATGATTCACCCCGATCAGGAAAATGGTTTACCAAGATCGAGACATAATTAAATATGGATGTAATCATTAAATTACTGACGATTCCTATGTAATGTTAGATCTAGGTTATTTTGTTACATCGTTGATCTTAGGTTTTCCAAGATGTTTTAAACCCTAATTAGGTCAAGTTAGCTTGATATAAAAGTTGTAAAGATGTCATTATGAACATGTATCAAGGAGTAGCCACATTAAGGACATCAGGATATCTGACAAATGTTTTTTGACAGAAATTTTGAAAGAAGGATTTGGTTTTTAGAACATACACAAGGCTATCGAGCATAACAAAAGGTTACATACATCACTATGAGGTGATATCTATTTGGTATTTCAAAGATCTAAATCAACAAGATTAGGTTGTTATTTACAGATACATTTACTGTTCCCTTTTAACCATTATAGCAGATCCAAAATCTCTTAATAGAGTGGACTTAACAGTTCTTGTTTAAATCTCTTAACCGAGTACATACATGTATTATGTTGTTAAAATCATCTAACCAGGTAGATCTAGTCGATCTAATTGTTACTCCTAACAGGGTAAGATCATCAGAAGTGATAAACAAATTGTATCGTTAACCAACATACTTTGTTACTGCAGTAGTGAAGATTTGTGGGTGTCATCCCCAGTGCAGTTTTTACCTTCTTACAAGGGTTTCTGTGATACCAAAATATTTGTGTTATGAGTATGAATTTTCATGAATAATTTATTGTTTAGATTACATGCAAATTACAATTTTTCAGTTACTTGAATTTATGTTTTAGACAATGGATTCAGTCGGTTAAATGCTATCTACTATTAAAAAGTTTTAGTCTTGAAAAGTTGTGAAGGTAGTGATTCACCCCTCCCCTTTTAGTACTTATCTTTCCATAATCCCAACAATTGGTATCAAAACTAGATCTCTTGTTAAGGAAGTTTAACCACTGAAGAGTAAAGATCTAAGGATAGAAAGATATAAGTTGGATAAGACTATTGAGAATCAAAGATTGCAGATGCAGATCTTTATGGAGCAATTGAAAGAAGCCAAAGAAGAACTGAAGAAGTTATTGATCAGAAGGAAGGATATGGCAATTCGGTATAGTGAGCCTAATTATCATGAAGAAGAGATAGATGACCCATCTGAGGCATCTGGATCTAGATCTGATAGCATATATGATGCACTGAAGGAACCATATCAGATATATCTGAAAATAATCTACATCTTACTGAACAAGTGAAAGCTCTGCAGATCGGTCAAGAAACACAAATTATGGTTAGGATGATTGATGTCATGAACAATGCAACGCAAGCGGAACAAGAAATAAATTTGGCTATTGAAGATAGGAGACAAATGACTAATAAGCTACGAGAGAAGGAATATGAGATACTAAGACTCACCGAGCATCACTTTGAAATCTCCAATCAAATGGTTGTCATAAGTCAGGAAGTCAACCGAGTAAACAATGAGCTTACAAGGAAACTAGAAGACATCGATGAATTAAAAGAGAAAAATTAAAGATTGAATAATGAGGTAAAAATGCAACAACAACATAATGAGATGATCAAGAAAGTTGAAGACAGTACTAAAAGAATGGATGAATTTCTAATTAGTCAGAAAAGACTTGACAACACAACTGGTTTAGGATACATCGAGTAGGGAGAATCATCAAGACAAGTTGAACAGAAGAATGCCTATACTGATCAAAGGTCAAAGAAGCTATCATGTTATCATTGTGGAAAACCAGTCCACACATCAAATGTTTGCAGGAGTAAAGAAAAAGGTATTCCTAAATCCACTCCTAAGTTTAATGGTTATTGCTATAACTGTAATAAGTATGGACATCAGGCACATGAGTGCAGAAAAAAGTTGAATAGTATAGCCAAGAAACTTTACATGGAGAAATATTGTCACACTTGCAACATGCATGGACACATGTCACAAGAATGTAGGACAAAAATGAAGCAAGTCTGGACACCGAAAGAATAGAATAAAATATATCAACTGAGAAGGAAAGGTAATGCATATACTTGGGATTACAACACATGGGTTAATTGCACAGCATGTGGCAGTTATGGACATATAGCAGAAAATTGCATGAGAAAGAACTAGAGAGGAAGATCTCGTAATTGGATAAATACTGGTATGGCATGTTTGCACTGTCACAAGGTCGGTCACCTAAGCAAGGATTGCAGAGACCAAGCACCAAAGTTACAAACAAATGTAAATGGAAATACAATTGAAGAAATCATGAGAATAAGAAATTAAATGTGGAGAAAATCATCAAATGACAATGTTGGATCAAGCACTACAGTCGGTGACACCTCATCCATTGGATTAGGTGATATCACCACCACCACCTAAATCAAAAGGGTATGTATGGAATTGAATTTTAAATCGGTTATATTTTATAAACAGTTCCTTATATTTAGTGATTGTATACCGAATCATCATGAAATAAGATGCACTATGGGATTACATGTTTAGATCTTAAACTATGTATAGTCGGTAAAGCACGAATCAGTAGATGTTTGCTAGTTGGTAAATGTTGGAAAGGTTAACCGAGTCGTGGTATCAACCGAGCAATATCTAAGTGTTAATTGAGCTGATGAGTCTAATTATTGCCTCAATTTTGTTATAATCTTTATATTTTTTTGATGCTCTGACAAACATTTATGACTTATACCTATGTGAACTTATGCTAAGTACAACTAAAGCCACAAAATATATGGGTAGCTTGAGTGATATGTTTTGCTGACTATTATAAATATAATGCAGTACTTCATATAGTTATTTCAAGTTGTGTTCTAACATTTAAGTAAGAGTTGAAAATGTTGACTTGCATATGTGTACCGAATGTTACTAACCTTTCAGGTAAACAAGGAGCAATGTGAAGAGTGGTGCAGCTGCATTAAAGGAGCGTTAGAAGACCAACCATGGCGGGAGAATCCAGCATGGTTCCGATGGATATGCCACGCTTAGAAAGGAGCTACTGTTCCAGAGAATATAGGGAATCAATCATGTTATATTTCCTCAGAACTGTTATTCTGTTGTCAACAGTAATTGTATTATGTTGTGGTTGTTTTATCTCCTCCATATTTGGCAAGGTTTAATGAGACTTTTCTGTTATGTTTTCAATAAGCGTCAATCCTTGATATAAACAGATTTTGACTGATTTAGTAGGTAATGAGAAAAGATAGAATTATGTATTCAGTATAGTGGAAGTTCCTCTATTTTGTTCTTCATGAGTTATTCAATTGTTATGTAACCAGTCAAGAAGGATTTAATGGAAGAGTGATTTTGGATTTTATCTTGTGTTGAGTAGTTAGTAGAAGCCAACCAAGGGGGCCCACTTGGAAGGTGGATTAGATTAAGTTAGAATAGATTTGCTTCCTATAGTTTTTCCTATTTTCAAATAGAGTAATTGTTTTACTCCTGCAGCATTGCCACTGTGGTTGTTCCTGTAGCTTTTGCAGAGATGGGTATAGTGAATGTTTTGAGTTGTTAGACAGGCTTAGATTCATTTCATAAGTTTTCTACAATAATTCCATTCAATAGTCAAGTGTGTTTGCTTTCTTGTAGCAATAGCATAGATTCCTTTCATGCATTTTATCTTCTTACAGCATAGGTGTTACGACTCCTAAAGGAACTTAGTGCACAAACTGTGTTGTCCCATTTCAAGTCTATGTCCCTAGGTTGAAAATCTAAATGCATTTCATGATGGGAATAAGTAATCCCTAGCATAGATATATTACCCCTAAGAGAGACAATAGCATGATTATCTTTACCTATTGTGAGACTGTTCATTTTTGGCGCCGTTGTCGGGGATGGTGTAAAACTAGGAACCTTAATGAGTCATTTATTTTTCAGATTAGTTTCCTATTTTTAGTCAATACCAAGAAGTTGTGAGCTTGCTTCACAAGTCATCAACTTACTTGCATGCATCGAAGAAGGTGAGATGTTCATGGCAGATTTCTTCCAAAAAAACCTGTTAAACTGAAAGAAGAGTTTGAAGAGCTTGAGTTACCATTTCTTGACGCCAGTCCTAAGTTTATTGCATCATCTTCAATAGAAAAAGAAGACACCCAATAAACATTTGACCTCCATCCTTTTGCAGAAATATTAGCCAGTTTCCATAATAATCCAACTCTAGGACCACCTACTGTCCAAAACCCTCCAGTCAACAATACTTTCCAACCATAGTTTTAATATCCAACACCTCCAGTAATGGCAGCTCCTACATTTCCATTTCCAATTCCAAGTCTTATCAACAATCCTAACCTTAAGAACATACCTACTTTAGCACTTCCAAAGTTCTATGGACTTATTACGAAGGATCCTGACACCTTTTTGTTCGAATTTGACATACTGTTTCAAAGTTTTGACTATAATACTGACAGTCATAAGCTTAAGCTATTCCCAGCAACACTGAAGGAGTCAGCTCTCAGATGGTTCATGGGCTTAGGAGCGAATGCAGTAGCTAATTGGGATGGAATGAGAGATTTGTTTCTAACTAAGTATAAGGAATACTGCAAGGGAAGTGATTCAAAAGGAGATGACATCTTCTGTATGTCACTGAATAGAGGGAACTAGTGTTCCCTTCTATAATGTATGGGGGAAATATGAGATCTACTTCTAAATCCAAATTCCTAGAGGAGAGATCCAATTTGATCAACAAAAGGTTAATGCACAATTGAATCAATCTATGGAGAATATGAAAGAGGAAGAAAACCTTATATTTCCCTATAGGGGAGTTGTGCTTGAAATCTGAATAATTGAAAGGCAAATACTAACCTCAAAATAGGGCAAATCTGGAAAATGCCAATTTCTGATGTCGGTGTGCTGTTTCAAGAAATTCTACAACCTGTTTCGGACTGGAAATGCTAAGACGAAGAAAACCCAGAAAACTTTTATCTTTCTAACAGCAGGTAGTCTTTGACCCCGATAAAAGGTCAAAGGCTACATTAATATTCTAAAGGTTGACTTTGACTTTGTTCGTAGATCTCGGAAGTTCATCGAAAAGGGTATCCAAATCCAAGCTCAGATCCGAAGTTCTGCACCTATACCTGCAAGAAAAAGAGGGTTTTGTTGATTGTATAGGGGGTTTGCCTTGGTCAAACCCCAATTTAGGAATTAACCTTGAAATTAAATTGAAATTGTAATGTGCATAAACAAAGTAAATGAAACAATTCACCTTGCTTATGTTGAAGTCCTTGTAGCGAATTCGAATCCTCAAATCCACAAGTAGGGATGATCCAATGAATGTAGGATGTTTGAAATCAATGTCATTTGATCTTCAACACCAATCTTGAATGGATCTTTGCATATGAGGAGGCTTGGATGAATCTTCAAGGGGGCTCCAAAGAGATTGAATCCTTCAATGGCTAACAATGGATCTCCTTGATGAATGAATGCTTGAACACTTGAATGCTTGAAGGCTTGCTTGAATGCTTGAATTCACTTGCTTGCACTTGAGAGCTTTCTCATGAAATTGCTTGAGATGAGATTTGATTGCTTGATTATGGATATGAAAATGAGAGAGGAAGGCCTCCTTTTATAGTGAACTAGGGCACAAACCTCTAGAGAAGGCCAACATTGGGGAATTAAATCCCAATTAACCTTAACCCCTAGAAATGAACTCATATTAAATGAAATTAAGGATTTACCATCCCGAAAACCCGAAATGGCCGCCCTGGAGGCGGGAAAAAGAATCTTTCTGAAACACGATACCCAGAAATTAGAAAATCTTGAAATTTGAAATGTGGGTCAAGGACGAGGTAGACTCTACCCTAGGTCAGTGTCGAGGTCGACCCTGACCTAGGTCAGAGTTTAGGTTGAATTTGACCCTCAACGTTGACTTTGACCTTGAGGTCAAAAACCTCAAGACCTGAGTCTAGAATGTCAGGAAATGCAGACAGGAAGTGGAAAACAGGTGCAGAAGGAAGCAAAATGGGGGGAAAAGCCAAATACATGCAAAGACCCAATCAAGGCACTTAACATGACCCCAGACCACTTACTCAGAGGGCTAAATGCTCTTATCATGGAAGTGCTTCCATTTTAAGACGATACATTAAGCCCCCACTTTAGCAAGAGTATGGACTCAATGCAAACTCTAGGTAAAGGAGATCATAATGAAAAGATAATCTTATCGTAATCCAAGGGACAAAGAGAAACCTTAATCCCCCAGGGACTCAAGACTTCGTCGACTCCCAGATCACAATAAGAGAGACATCTCTAGAGAGAGAAAGAAAGGGTGTGATTATCTCGCCCATTGAGAACTTATGTCTCATTGTGAACCACACAAGGAAATGACGCAACTGGAAAGATGGAATTGAACTGCCTAGTGAATGTGGCTACTCACTAGTCAACTCATCAAGGATTCATCCTTAGGAATATTCTATTCCATAAGAATAAAACCAAAAACAAAAGAGATCCAGTCTTAAGGACACCTCTAACCTTAAGGGATCAAAATATATGTATATTTGAAACTGGAGGGATCAAGAGATCCTAAAATATAAATCCATGCTTTAAGGATTAGTCACTAATCCAAGAAGGGATAAAAATGTATCTTTGAAAAATAATATGTGTGTATCGAAAAGTGTGTGTGTGCAATAGGTGAGCAGAGTGTATGCCCCCATGTTAAAGTCATTGCTAACACTTTAACAGGAGCAATGGCTTTAAGGGAAACATAAACAACTCCACTGATTATGTTTCCATGTTGAGATGCCCCCAGACGAAGACAAATCAAGGGAAACATCACAAAAAAATACAGAGAACACAGAAGGGATCTACCTTCCATGGGGCCAGTATGATCATAAGATAATATATATATGATATTATTGCAAATGAATTGACATCATTCCCCAAAGAAAGTAGAACTACCATCACAAAGGAGGAAAGATCACATAAGATATACGAAGGAGAATCTTTTCGGACCATGACATGGAGACCAAAAAAATCAATGCTATCATGTCTCGAATCCAAGCAGATTACACAAGGAAACATTTACGAACAATAGCACATTTACAACATAACATGAAACAATGCATAGAAGAATAGAGATACATATAGAGGAATTGTACAATAGGTTCAATTCCTTTATCACCTTGTACCAACTGAGTAACAAGGATCGTATAAAAGAATCTAAGAACATTTAGCAAACACATTATGGGAGAAGCACAGTACAGCAGGTAAACACACAACAAAGCTACCACGAAGGACAAGCTAATCAAGCGTGTTGCCTACTCTCCCCATCTCAATGTATATCATTTAGGGAAGGTGGGTAACTTGCAAGAGGGACTATATCCAACACAGTAGGAATGATAGCCAGTTCCACACAAGGATCCTCTTGAGAATCACAATGTTCGACACTAGGTGTAAGAGTTAATTGTGATGAAAGCATATTAGGTAAATCAATGTCAATGTCAATAGTCTCATATTCATCATTAACATCATCAGTATCATCAAGAGTATCTTCTTCATCCAAATTAATCAAAATAGGATCTAAGATACAAATAGAATCATCATAATAATGCATCTTAACATTATTATTAGTAACAACTTCTTCTAACCCATCATGCATAGATTTATCCGAAGAAGGTAGAGATCTTTGAAGACTAGAATTACAAGTTTTACCATGAGCATGATGTTCATTAGAAGATCGATTACATTTTGATTTATTTGAAATAGGTTGAGAACTAGGAGGAACAATCATAAGATCCTTCACAGGTTCTTTAGGAAGATCAATAGGATTATCAGCAATATGAGGAATTTGATTAACAGAACTAGAAGCCATAGTTAAAGGAGGTATAGAAGGTGTAGGCAAAATACCATTATTAATATCCATAGGAGGTATGCTTAATTCAAGAATCTTACGATGTTTATAAGCTTGATATGAATGGGAAAGATTATCAGGTCAAGGAGGACATGAATTAGGTAATGAAGGCCAAAAGAAATCAAGAGCAGCACAATCTCTAGGCCTAGAAGGTTGATATAAACTATGATTAAAAGTCTTCACTTCTTCATCATGAATAAATTTAACACACTTATGGATAGGTGAAGCAACAACATGCATGGCATTCAACCAAGGAAAACCTAGCTTAACTTGAAATTGATCAGAAGTAGGAACAACAACAAAGGTAGTGTTCACAATTTTTCCACAAGAGCAGCACAATCTCTAGGCCTAGAAGGTTGATATAAACTATGATTAAAAGTCTTCACTTCTTCATCATGAATAAATTTAACACACTTATGGATAGGTGAAGCAACAACATGCATGGCATTCAACCAAGGAAAACCTAGCTTAACTTGAAATTGATCAGAAGTAGGAACAACAACAAAGGTAGTGTTCACAATTTTTCCACAAAGTTCAACCGGTAAAGTAATAGAACCAAATGATGGATAAATAAAACCATTACAAGTCTAAATCCACACATCCGATGTATCATAAGAATCACGTTGTAAGCTTTTCATAAAAAGATTTTCTTCAGTAATAACATTGACTAAGGATGTAGGATCAACAAGACAACCATGAGTAGGTTTCTGAGAAATCCTAGCATAAATGTAAAGGGGACCATCAGGAGCCTTAATAGTCTTAGAGTCATCAAAGGTAATCAAAAGTTCTCGAGCTCTTTTATTCTTAGGTTTTTTGTCAAGGATTAGGTTGAGTTTTCATTTTAGGATTAGGTTTTGGTTGAGGTTGAGATTGAACTTGAGGTTGAATCTGAGGTTGAGGTTGAGGTGGAGGTGGAGGTGGAGATACAGATTGACCAACATGCTCCACTTGATTAACAACATGATTGAGATCATCCATCTTTGAATCATACACAATTTCCATAGTAGATGGCTGAGCAATGGTATTAGTATCATGTGTAGGTAAAGGATTCATATAGATTTGAAGGTTTTGATTAGGAGGAGAGACAGATTTGTTCCCACTACCATCAAGATTATCAACAGATAAGGCATTAGAGTCAATTAAGTCTTGAACCTTATGTTTTAAAGAATAACATTTCTCAATATCATGACCATTTTGACGATGATATTAACAAAAAGCATTTTGATGAAAAGATTTAGATTCAATCGTAGCAGGTAAAAGAGGTCGAATAGGAGGTAAAGTAATCATATTAGCAATTAACAACCTATTCATAATAGCATGTAAAGATTTAGAAAGAGGAGTAAACGTACAATTTAATTGAAAAGTAGTGGATGCAGAAGTGGCATTGTGAGATGCAATAACAACTTGATCAGCAACTACATTCGCTTGTTTGTTTATCTTGACATAGTTGTTGAATTTTTGAAATTTGTTTGTATTAGGAGTAGCATCACTTTTATCAATTGGAATAGGAGCCATTGGAGTGTTGCTCTCAAATTGACTCACTTGTAATTGATAATGATGAAGCGCTACACAAAGTTGTTGAAAAGAGGTAAATTTCGTAAGTAGAATCTTATCTCTAATATCCTTTTGCAAATTTGAAATAAACATACATTGAATATTAATATCAAGAACTGGATAGGAAATCTGAGCATGTAAATGCCTAAATCTACCAATAAATTTAGTTAATTTTTCTTTGGCACTTTGTTTACAATGCATCAAATTAGTCAGAGACACTTGCAGGCCAATGTTGTTTTGAAATTGTTGAATAAAGGCATTAGCAAATTTTGGAAAGGAATCAATAGAATAAGGAGGCAAGGAACAATACCATTGTAAGGCCTTGTCATGAAAAGTTCTAGCAAACAATTTGGCTAAAATCCTATGGTCATGAGCATAATCACTACAAAGGATTTGGAATGTTTTAACATGATGAATGGGATCTCCTTTTCCATTATAATTCTCAAGATGAGGCATATCAACTTTCTGAGGAACAAGAGCATGAATAATATCCAAGGACAAAGGGCTTCCCATGTCACATGTAGGAATACTAAACTTGTTTTGAGTTAAGGAAGCAACTTGTTGTTGTAAGGATGACACAGTTTGAGCCAAACTGATGATTGTTGAATCATTAGAGGAAATAGGAGGAATAGCAACATTAGACACACTAGGTAGATTGTAAGAAGCTGCAGGAATAGAAGACACAACTGGAGGAACACTAGGAACTACAGTTGGAAGCGGATTGGAATAAGTAAAAGGAACATTATGATATGAAGGTTGTGATGTAGGAAGGGACACATGAGGAACACTCACAGGAACAGAGGGAACCATCACAGTCACCAAAGAAGGAGTATAGGTAGGAATACTAGTTAAAGGATTAGATGGAGGTTCTACACTAGTGATAGGAAGAATTAACCCTAAATCTGGAGCTTCTTGAGCTAGAGGTTTAACATTTGAATGCACAAGGTGAGTAATACCATGCAAGAGGTTAACACCTTGATCGCTATCATGGAGAACTTTCTTAAGAGCTTATATAGCTTGAATAGAATCTTGATTATGGTTCTCTTGAATAAGCCAATTACCCATTTTATCAAGTTCAGTTGAAAGTTTTTGGACTTGTCCAGGAGGAACTCTTAAAGCATCATCCTCATCATGAGATGAGTGAGAAGAGTTTTTCTCCATAATAGGATTGGAATCGTGAAGAATCAAATTATCATCCGGGATACTAAGGAAAGGAGAGGAAGATTCAGGATCAAAGGCACCCATGAGTCTACAACTTCTTCTAACTAGAATGTTATAAGTAGGACTAGTAGTAGTAAAGCTCATAAACCAATGCAATGCAAATGAACTAAACTAAGAACACATAAAGCATGAATATTTTTGTATTTTTGAAATCTAATTAGCATGCAAGATTTATCATAAAAGAGAAATCTAATACCAAAAGATAATACAATATCTAACACCAAAAAGAAAGAGAGTAAGCTAGTCAGGTTCACCAAAATGAATAGAAGGAAATAGTGTTCCCTTCTATAATGTATGGGGGAAATATGAGATCTACTTCTAAATCCAAATTCCCAAAGGAGAGATCCAAATTGATCAACCAAAAGGTTAATGCACAATTGAATCAATCTATAGAGAATATGAAAGAGAAAGAAAACCTTATGTTTCCCTATAGGGGAGTTGTGCTTGAAATCTGAAATAATTGAAAGGCAAATACTAACCTCAAAATAGGGCAAATCTGGAAAATGCCAATTTCTGATGTCTGTGTGCAGTTTCGGGCAATTCGCCAACTTGTTTCAGACTAAAAATGTTGAGACGAAGAAAACCCAGAAAATTTTTATCTTTCTAACAGTAGGTAGTCTTTGACCTCGATAAAAGGTCAAAGGCTACATTAATATTCTAAAGGTTGACTTTGACTTTGTTTGTAGATCTTGAAAGTTCACCGAAAAGGGTATCCAAATCCAAGCTTAGATCCAAAGTTCTGCACCTGTACCTGTAAGAAAAAGAGGGTTTTGTTATTTGTATGGGGGGTTTGCCTTGGTCAAACCCCAATTTAGGAATTAACGTTGAAATTGAATTGAAATTGTAATGTGCATAAACAAAGTAAATGAAAAAATTCACCTTGCTTATGTTGAAGTCCTTGTAGCGAATTCAAATCCTCAAATCCACAATTAGGGATGCTCCAATGAACGTAGGATGTCTGAAATCAATGTCATTTGATCTTCAACACCAATCTTGAATGGATCTTTGCATATGAGGAGGCTTGGATGGATCTTCAAGGGGGCTCCAAAGAGATTGAATCCTTCAATGGCTAACAATGGATCTCCTTGATGAATGAATGCTTGAACACTTGAATGCTTGAATGCTTGCTTGAATACTTGAATTCACTTGCTTGCACTTGAGAGCTTGCTCATGAAATTGCTTGAGATGAGATGTGATTGCTTGATTGTGGATATGAAAATGAGAGAGGAAGGCCTCCTTTTATAGTGAACTAGGGCACAAACCTCTAGAGAAGGCCGACATTAGGGAATTAAATCTCAATTAACCTTAACCCCTATAAATGGACCCATATTAAATGTAATTAAGGATTTACCATCCTGAAAACTTGAAATGGCCGACTCGAAGGTGAGAAAAAGAATCTTTCTGAAACTAGATACCCAGAAATCAGAAAATCTTGAAATTTGAAATGTGGGTCAAGGATGAGGTAGACTCTGCCCTAGGTTAGAGTTGAGGTTGACTTTGACCCTCAAGGTCTAACTTTGACCCTCAACGTTGACTTTGACCTTGAGGTCAAAAACCTCAAGACCTCAGTCTAGAATGCCAAGAAATGCAGACATGAAGTGGAAAACAGGTGCAGAAGGAAGTAGAACGGGGGGGAAAAGCCAAATACATGCAAAGAGCCAATCAAGGCACTTAACATGACCCCATACCACCTACTCGAAGGGCTAAACACTCTTATCATGGAAGTGCTTCCATTTTAAGATGATACAGTCACAAAGGGAAGATGAGACATTAGAGGACTATATATCACGCTTCTTATTTAATTTACAAAAGAACTTGCAACATGCATTGTAGGAGGATTCACAAAAGATGATTTTTCTAAGAGTGAATGAAAATTATCTTGAAGCTCTGGACCTCATGGCTGGAGGTGATATATCTCAGTCTTCCTGGGATGACCTTCAAAAGATTTGTATGAACTATTCTAGAGCAGCAGTCAAGAAAGGAAGGGGATTTCGCTCAATAGTGGCTAAAGGAAGTGGCTCTAGTATTTCAAAGATGGAGATTTCAAACTTGTTGTCAGACTTCAAGAAAGACATCATAAATGATGTCACTACACACCTGGACATGATGACTACCAAGAAGAAACATGTAGACGTAGCTGGCTAAATACTGTCCTCATTGTTGCAAACAAAAGCAGGATTGTTAGTGCAAATTGGTCGCAAACCTAGAGAATCAGCATCTTCTAACTAAATACTTGAAGATAGGAGAGGATGAGCAAGTATTCTTTATTTCTCAACATCAGCCATGGGCCACGAGACAAGGTATGCCTCAAGACCCATTACAAATTTCAAGTCCTTATAATAGTCAGTGGCAAAACTGGAATGTCCAAAGTCCTCCATAATATAATCAACCCACTTGGAATAATGCTTGGCCAAATAATCAACAGAATCAATGGTATCCTCCATAGCAACCCCAATGGTCACAATTTACAAACCAATGGAAACAACCACAAGGGAACTGGCAACCCACTAACCAGTGGAGAGGACCTCATCAATGGCCTAATCCAAATCCTGGATATCCACCTTTACCACCTCCAACAAATATACCTGCAATAATGCCACCACCTCCAAATGCAAGTCCTCAAAAGTAGACACAATTACTTGCTCAACCTCAACCGAATCCCAACAGTCAACAACCACAGCAACAAATGTATGCTACCGATTCTCAGCAGTACCCTGCCTATGCACTTGATATAGTTGATATACACCTAAGATCGGGTACTACCTTTCTGGCACTTGAACCACCCCTTATCATTGAAGTGCCATACCTTCCCGTAGCATCAGTCTCAATTCCAAAGAATGATTTGCCAAATAATGTTGCATCGAAAAATGTTTCCAACTCAGCTAATGCTCATACATCAGTTAAACCACCTTTTCCTCAGAGGCTCACCATGGACAAGCCCATACCAAAAGAAGACCAACCATTTGATATCATTGACCAGCTTAAGAACATGCATGTCTAGATTCCCCTGTTTCAAGCAATAAAGGATGTTCCAGTTTATGGAAAAGCAATAAAAGAAGCTTGTCTTAAAAAGCCTGGAAGAAAGAAAAAGGATCCTACAATAGTTCATGTTATAAGACAACTGGCTGATATCATGTTAGGAAAATTGGTAATACCAAAATATTCAGATCCAGGGAGTCCAGTTGTGAATATCATCATTAATGGCCAATTTGTAAAAAATGTATTAATAGACTTAGGTGTTGCCATTAATGTAATGACTAAAGATAGTATGAATAAATTGAGCATTGAAGGGTTGAGAGCTACTCTAACAATATTGCAATTAGCAGATAGCTCTACTGTTACCCCTGATGGAATGATAGAAGACTTAATAGTTGCCTTAGATTCTTGGGAGTACCCTACTGATTTCATGATCCTCTCACCAAAGGGCAATCTTGCTAGTTACCCTGTTATTCTAGGACGTCCATGGTTAGAAACAGCTGATGCAAACATAAGTTGTAGATCAAGGAACATGATAATTTTAGATGGGCAAGCCACTAAGAAACTAGCATTGTATCCTCTAGATCAACCACAACTAGATTTAAGTACACCTATATGACCAGACTTAGGAGATGGGGAAGAAGAACTGAATTCTATGGTTCAACTCATGATGTTACATAGGTAATCATTTCTAAAGCTACAAGAGGAAGATGAAGTCATTTGGAGCATTCTGAATAATGACAGTGTTGTAACCAAAGATATATCTAAGAGTTCTGTATTAGAGTTAACTACATATGAAGATAATTTTGAGAACTGTGTATTACCTTCAGAACCCAATATTATCCACCAGTTGCTACCTAGTGAAGTAAACACAAGTCCTATCCCTGAAGTGTCCATGCTTGAACTTACAACTACTGTGGAACTTTCTAAAGGTCATAATCTCTATGCTAATAACAAGCTACCTCCACAACAAATGGAGAAAGTAACTAAACTGCTACAAACACATGAGAAAGCCTTTGCATGGGACTATGGGGATATGAAGGGATTAAGTCCTACACTATGTACTCATAGGATATATATCAATGAAGGAAGCCTACCCCTTCATCAACCTCAAAGAAGGATTAACCGAACATTAAGGGAGATAGTCAAAACTGAATTGCAAAAGCTATTAGATGTTGGCTTTATATATCCTATATCTAATAGTAAATGGGTATCACCTCTGGTTATAGTGCCCAAAAAGGGGGGTAAATAGAGAATATGTGTGGATTACAAGGAGTTAAACAAAGCTACCAAAAAGATCACTTCCCATTACCATTCATTGACCAAGTACTTGATACTTTGGTCGGTAAGAAGTATTTTTCCTTTCTTGATGGATATAGTGGATACAATCAAATAACTATTGCTCCAGACGATCAGGAGAAGACTACATTCACATGTCCATGGGGGACATATGCATATTTAGTTCTACCTTTTGGGTTGTGTAATGCTCCAACAATGTTTCAAAGAGCTGTAATTAGTATTTTTGCTAACATATCACATGACTATATGGAGATATATATGGATGACTTTACAACATTTGGAGTGACATTTAAAGAGGCTTTGAAGAATCTTGAAAAGGTGCTAATCCGGTATAAGGAGCATAATCTATCCCTTAATAGTGAGAAATGCTTTATGATGATGCATGAAGGAGTGGTACTTGGGCATTTCATTTCAGCAACAAGAATCCAAGTGGACCCAACTAAAGCTGAGGTAATACTTACACTACATACTCCTACTAAACAAAAAGATGTAAGATCTTTTCTAGGACATGTTGGATACTATAGATGCTTTATTCAAACTTTTAGTCAAATTGCTAGTCCTCTGTACACATTGCTTACAAAAGAAGCTGAATTTATCTGGACACAAGCATGTGATGAGTCCTTCCTGCAGCTAAAGAAACTCCTAACAATTGCACCAATCCTAAAAGGACCAGATTGGTCTATTCCATTCCACATCCATACAGATGCATCAGATTATGCCATAGGTGTTGTGCTAGGACAAAAGCCTACTAACCTTGAGAATGCAATTTACTATATCAGTAAAAGACTCCATGGCCCTGAATTGAACTATACAGTTACTGAAAAGGAACTCCTAGCTGTAGTTTATGCATTGAACAAATTCTGACACTATGTCACAGGCTATCCCAGTTTTGTTCACACTGATCACTCAACAATAAAATATTTGATGAAAAAACTTGCTATAATAGGTAGACTGGCAAGATGGCTCTTACTATTGCAAGAATTTGATATAACAATTGTTGATAATCCAGGGAAGGCCAATGTAGTTGCTGACTACTTGTCTAGACTACAAAATGTTGATGAAGACACTACTCAGGTTGAAGATACATTTCAAGATGAACACCTATTCCACATAGCAATAAAAAACCCATGGTATGCAGACATAGCCAATTATCTTGCAGCAAATAAGATGCCCTCGCATTTTTCTTAGAAAGACAAGAAAAAGCTTGTAGAGAAAATCTTTAAGTTTTCATGGATATATAACAATCTATTTTACACTGGTCCAGATCAGATTATGAGGTGTGTGAGAGAAGATGAAGTATATGATATACTCCATGGTTGTCATGATGAGCCTTATGGAGGTCACTTTGCAGCCAAGCGAACAACCCTAAAAATATTAACAATAGGATATTATTGGCCTCAATTACACAAAGATGCAGCCAATTATACAAAAAAATGTGATAAATGTCAGATGATGGGTCATCCAACAAAATCAGATGAGATGCCACTTAATCCACAAGTAGTAATGACACCCTTTGATAAGTGGGGTATGGACTTCATTAGACCAATTGATCCTCCATCAAATGGAAAATCCTACATCTTGGTTTGTATGGATTATTTGATAAAATGGGTCGAAGTGAAAGCTATGCAGAATGAAAGGGATCAAAAAGTAGCAAAATTCTTGTATGAAGAAATTTTTACCAGGTATGGAGTCCCCAGAGAGCTTGTAACGGACCAAGGAGCACAGTTCACATCAAATCCAATCACTGAGCTAATGAAGGAGTATAGCATAAGGCATCAAAAGTCAAGTCCTTATCATCTGCAAGAAAATGGACAAGCAGAGTGACAAATAGAGAAATAGAGGCCATATTAACAAATATAGTATAGTTGCATCGCAAGGATTAGAGTAGTCGATTAACATAAGTAGTATGGGCTTACCGTACCACATGGAAGACAACAACATGGTTCACACCATTTGAATTGGTGTATGGAAAAGCGGCAATGTTTCCCATAGAATTTGAACACAAAACATTACACACAACACTTGAGCTAAACATCAATCTTCCTCCAGCACAATCAGAATGCCTACTCCATCTCAATTCCTTAGATGAAATGCACAAATCAGCATTAGAGAGAACAAAGCTAATCCAGAAACAAAGGAAAAGATGGCATGATTCACATATCAAGAACAAGCAATTTCAAGTAGGAGATTGGGCTTTATTATATGATTCCAGATTCAAGGAGAACCTAGGAAAGATGCAAACCAGATGGCTAGGACCCTATGAAATTCAATATGTCTTTGATAATGGAGAAGTTCAGTTGACCACACTTGATCCAGTACAATTTAAGCTACTTGTCAATGGACACCACTTGCGCTTGTATCACAAGCCTCAAACAAAAGAAGAATTCTTGAAATAGTTCAACATGCACAGTTTAACACCCCCTCAGGAAATAGTTCCTGCAGCAGAAGGTGAAAGCCTTCCTCTTGTAGCATCACCATGACATACGTTCGCTAACACTCATAATAAAACTTCATTTAATGAGGTATACTTCTTCATTCACTTTTCTCTTTTCTTCTCACCAATTCATCTCATTCCTATTTCTACCACCCACTCAAACACCATGTCACCCACAATTTCTATTTTCAAATGCTTTTAATAAATTTCCATGTCAGCAACCTTATGCGACCGCCGGAATTGACACTATCATCAGCTCACATTCATCTACGGTAATTAATTGCCAGGTACAACTTTCTAACTCCTTACTTACTTTTAGTGCACAGGTTTAATTAATTATATCTAGTACTGTATTAATTATATAATATATGCATTAAGCTAGTTTCCCAACCTCATGCTCAATTTATCAAGTGAGGACACTTGTTAAAATTTTGTAGGGGGCAGGGGAAGTGTACTAACTTCAAAGTGTCATTCCTAAACTACCCTTGTCACATCCCCGTCACATCAGTGTTGTACTTAGGCTACATTCCATTAATTCTTTTAATCCTACACACATTTGATGTACTTTCAAATTCCAATTTCCTGAACTTGACATGATTTTAAAATGACCATAATTAAATTATGAGGTAACTCGCACTTAAGGTTGTGATGTCCTCTGAAATCAATGACATTATTATTGATCATGTTAAGCACAACAGAGGTAATGTAAGAAAAAATATCAACATTTTCAAGAATAGTAATTAGGATTTCAAGAAGAAGGTATTTGCAGAGTGTAGGGAGACTAAGGATTAGCATAAAATTGAAGACTAGGCATTGCTAAGATGGGTGGACAATTACAGAGACATGAACCAGTCGTCCATGGTATTTTTCTAGCAGATGTTGAAGCATTCTGCAGATTCAATGCATGCAGCTGGCTTGGCTATTTTCTTCAGCTGACAGAGTTTAATGAGGAGGTTGTAGCAGAATTCATGAGCACTTTTGAAGAGGGACAAGAAACTATGTGGGGTTTGACAGTTGTTGCTACTGAAGAGAGAATTGCAGAAGTTATAGGGTTCCCAATTGTTGGAGAAAATTATCCAAATGAGCATGACGCCAGGTCATCTCAAGCTTAATTCTCCAGGTTGGGTGATCCTTCGCTTGAAATTACTAAGCAGGGGTGCATGAGATTGTCTCTTCCACAACCATTTCTAGAAATGGCTACACACATTATCAGGTATTTAACTTGTGAAGGAATATTTTTGAACCTACATGCCCATCATTTCAAATTACTTAGTTGTATCAGGCATAATCTTCAAGTCAATATTCCCAATTTTCTTTATAATATGTTAAGCATTAGTACCGAGGAAATGAAAAAGGGTAATGCAAATTCCATAAGACACCATGCCCTAATCAAGCTTTGGTTGAAAAATCTCTTAGGGATGTTTCTCCCATGTCGTGGGCAGAATTTGTTCAATTTAAAACTTTGCAACCCCAAGTAAATCCTGTGGCACAACCTCTAGAAGATGCAGTAGAATCTTCTGGCCATACTGAAGAGGTAGCTATGAATGAAAAAGAATTGGAATTACCCCCAGAAAACCAATCTCCTGAACCTACTCCAGAGAGTAATATACCCACTTCTTTCTCAAGAGAAGGAAAACATAAAGTTTGAAGAGAAATCCCTAACTTATAAGGTGAAATTTCAAACCCTGCAATTCAAATAAAAAAAAGAAAATGGTCGAGTCCTATAGTGTCTATTCCTATAGCATCTACTCCTACAGCACATAAGCCAAAAAGGTCTCGCCAACCTAAAACTGCAATGGTTAAAGAGGCAACTATGTGTAGAATCCCCTCACATGCGGGGACAAGTGTATCCACCTTCCCTTCAAAACCTAAATATTCCAACACTAAAACCTGCTAAAGAACCCTCTGTTGAATATATTCTTGATGACTCCCCTACGCAGGCAAAACCCCAACATATGGAGGAATCTCCTAATGAGCAAGAACCTAGCAGTAGCATGCCACAGAATGATTAGGGAATGCCTGAGCTGAGTCCTGATGTAATGCAAGAGAGATTTCCTATGAATGTTCAATCTACTCCTCCTCAACATCCTATATATTCTAATGTATCCATTATACCCTACTGATCAATGTGGTTCACTGACTACTTTGAGCAGGCTACTAAAGAGAAGAAAAAGAAAGCTCAAATGCAAGAGTTCCCTTCATCAATAATTTAGTCTGTCCTCTTTCATCTATACAACCGTTTTATCTTTCAAAAGACATGGTGGAAGCAGGAAAGAAATCAAATTCAAAAGGAAATGTTTGATAAGGATGAGGAAATCGAAGCTCTCAAGGAGCAGTTAAAGAAACAAAACAAACAAATGGACAAGGCCCTAAAACTAGCTGACCAGGTCATAGCTTGTAGACCGCCACCTGGTATATGCTATTTGCTTAAAGGAGCAATTTCTTTTGTTCCAACTTATGATGACAATCAAGGATATTGATTATGAATTCAAGTCAGCCCAAGAATTCTATGGTTTGTATCAAACTCTGCCATCATGGCAACAAAATCTGTTATGTGAGCTCTATTTGCACAATTTTATTATCCCACATGAAACAGAGTGGAATCCTCTGCTCTATATAGGGGACATTAACTTAAGGGCCTTGATGTCATGGATGCATAATGAGACAAACTATGATAGACAACTGAACACCTACAGGGATCTGGAGAAATTTGAGCCTTTTCCATTAATGGCTGAGTCACATAAGCCTGATGTCCTTTTGATGGATTGGCTCAATTTGACTTATGGGAGACCAAAGCCTGAAATCAGGGAGAAAGTATTTGCATTAAGGGATAAATTTTACAGAGATTATCATACATTGCCAAATTTTACAACCCAAAGAGCTCTTTCAGGGGTCAGAAGCAGGTGGAATAGATTGCCATAAGCTTTTAGGAAAGCAGAACCACATAGCCCAATTAACTATGAAGCAATTGTCCACAGAGTGACTAAATACATGCAATTGGGGCGACAACCCAGAAGGGAATTATGGATGCCCTTATCCTTCCAACCACCTACACTCTTTTGGCCCTTATACGACATCAGTGCTACTAGATTGGATCAGTTGGTTGAGGAGCACCAAGGAGATCACTTGGAACGCACAAGGGGGTTTTACTACACTTTTAGGAGTGGAAAGAAGGGGAAGATGACTATCGGTGATTTCAAGACCATAGCCAGGAAATACAATGCTTGAGGACAAGCATTCTGTTAGTAGGGGGCAGATGATGAGTCCAATTATTGCCTCAATTTTGTTATAATATTTATATTTTGTTGATGCTTTGACAAACATTTCCAAAACATTCATGACTTATACCTATGTGAACTTATGCTAAGTACAAATAAAGCCACAAAATCTATGGGTAGCTTGAGTGATATGTTTTGCTAACTATTATAAATATAATGCATTACTTCATATAGTTATTTCAAGCTGTGTTCTAACATTTAAGTAGGAGTTGAAAATGTTGACTTGCATATGTGTACCGAATGTTACTAACCTTTTAGGTAAACAAGGAGCAATGTGAAGAGTGGTGTAGTTGTATTAAATAAGGAGTGTTAGAATACCAACCATGGTGGGAGAATCCAACATAGTTCTGATGGATATGCCACACTTAGAAAGGATCTATTGTTCCAGAGAATATAGGGAATCGGTCCTGCTATATTTCCTCAAAACTGTTATTATGTTGTCAATAGTAATTGTATTATGTCGTGGTTGTTTTATCTCCTCCATATTTGGTGAGGTTTAATGAGACTTTTTTGTTATGTTTTCAATAAGCGACAATCCTTGATATAAAGGGATTTTGACTGATTTAGTAGGTAATGAGAAAAGATAGAATTATGTATTCAGTATAATGGAAGTTGCTCTATTTTGTTCTTCATGAGTTATTCAATTGTTATGTAACCAGTCAAGAAGGATTTAATGGAAGAGTGATTTTGGATTATTTCTTGTGTTGAGTAGCTAGCAGAAGCCAACCAAGGGGGCCCACTTGGAAGGTGGATTAGATTAAGTTAAGAATAGATTTGCTTCCTGTAGTATTTCCTATTTTCAAATAGAGTTATTATTTTACTCCTGCAGCATTGCCACTGTGGTTGTTCCTGCAACATTTACAGAGATGGGTATAGTGAATATTTTGAGTTGTTAGACAAGCTTAGATTCGTTTCATAAGTTTTCTGCAGTAATTCCATTCAATAGTCAAGTGTGTTTGCTTTCCTACAGCAATAGCATAGATTCCTTTCATGCATTTTATCTTCCTGCAGCATAGGTGTTATGACTCCTAAAAGAACTTAGTGCACAAACTGTCTTGTCCCATTTCAAGTCTACGTCCCTGGATTGATAATCTAAATGCATTTCATGATGGGAATAGGTAATCCTTAGCATAGATATATTACCCCTAAGAGAGACAATGGCATGATTATCTTTACCTATTGTGAGACTGTTCATGAGCTAAGGTCTTTTAAAGTGTAAACTGAGTGCAACTACATCTACCAAGATGTGGTAGGTAAAACATTAAATGCAAAAGTTTGAGCGGGAAATGAATTTTTGGGTATAAATACATGATGGAGTTAGTTATTTTTCACATAATGTTTACGAAGAACCAGAGAAATTTCAAGCAAGATTCGAGTGAAGAGATTCCAGAGCTATCAACTGAGATTTAAAGGATTTCTGAGCAAGTTCATCATGATCAAATGTAAGTTCCACATATATCAAGTTATCTTATAGTTAATTTGTGAAGCCCTAAACATCAGAAATAATGGCATCCTTGTCCAAGGTTATGAAATCCAAGTTTGAGAGTGATAAGATGGTCAACCTAATCAAGTCTGCAACCTATGATGAGCCAAAATGCAAGTTACACCCTGAGGTTACATCTCAAATTGACCAAACCGACACATTTTGAAGTATTCTGCCTATGGTTTTGTTGGTCCAAGATAGTTGTGCATACATTCACTGCAAAATCAATGAAATAGGGGATTTTTAGCTTCAATCCACCTTTCAGGAGTTGAGTGTCGATGGAAAGCTCAAGGACGAGCATAAACACTTGGAGGTGAAGGGTTTAATGAACGCCTTGTATTTCCCGAGAGACTTCAAGACATAGTGGATTAGGGTTGTATTGAGCCAAGTGCATGAAGGGAAGTTATGGATGGATGAACCAGTAAAAATCACTAAAGACATTATTCATGCAGTCATCGGTTATCCTGTTATTGATAAAGTGAAAGCCATCAGGAATGCACCGAGGACCAAAATTGAGAAGTTAATCAGAGCAGAATGGGATGGTAGAGGTATGAGAGTCAACACTATTATTGTTCCTGAGATAAGGTTTAGTGCCTACATAGTCGGTTATAAAATATTTCTATCAAGCAAGTCGAACAGTGTACCATGTGGAACCGTGGACATAGCATACAAGATTGTGAAGAAAGGTTTTCAATATGACTTAGTCGAGCTACTACTGAAGCAGATGGAAGAAAATATGAGAGCCATAAGGACAACAAATTCAAATACTTGTAAGTTTGGTTCCCTACTAATTTGTATATTTTTCTATGTGCAAAAATTATTTCCCTTAGTCCGTAATGTTGACTGGGATGTCAACCGACCTATCATAATGCAAATCGATGATTTCATTCAAAGTTTGGGTCATAATTTTGTTAGTGTAATGGATGTTTATTTTGAGCAATTTAAGGAGATAATGCATCAAAGGAGAAGGATACCAGGTCATCTGGTAGAAAAACATAAAGATGATATATGCTTCCTAGTGGACACCGACTCCACTTTGATCAAGGCAGTTGAACCAAGGATTGCTTGCTTACCCACTATGGACTACGAATTAGATATTGACCGAGCTTCCAAGTCAATACAGGCATTACTAACCAAGCCCAAAGATCCAAAGGCAACTAGGTTCGGTACCTATGAAGAGGCCAAAATAAGAATCAAAATGGATATAGTCAAAGTGAAGGTAAGTATGAAATCCAAGAAGATGTTGGATATCTTGGTAAAGAAATTTGGTGATGAAGTAGAAGAACAAGAGACATCAACAGGTAATCTGGTTGAAGAGGCAACCGAGGAACAATTATTAATTGGGAATAATGAACATGATGAGGAGGAGACTGAGTCCAACAAGGATATTCAAACTACACTGGTCAAGGCCACATGGAAGAGAAAACAAGTAGAAGCACCCACAAGAGAAAGGACAAGGTCCTCAAAAACTGCTTATTTGCCCCTAAAGAAAGGAGTAGTAAAAATTTCAAGGCCAACTCCTACCAAAAATTATCGGAAGAAAAAGAGAGGTGCACATGTCACCTTCGAGAAACCTAAAAAGAGGAGAAGTTTGAAAAGGGCAAAAGATGATGTTGATGAAGCTAATGAGGAAGAAAATAAAGATAAATTCAAAGTAGTGGTAAATAAAATCCAACTGGTAGATGAGTTAGAAAACAACATAAAGGAAATAGGGAGCATAACTCACCCTAAACTGAATCGGTATGTATATATGTCTACCGAGGATAGAGAAAAAATTGAAGAAGCAGTTATACAAATGATGATTAAGTTTAAAAGGGTACCAATAGAATTTTCCAAATATGTACCTAAAGAATTATATGAGAAAGTGTTAGTAAGGTGGACTTATGCCCTGCACACTAAAAAGAAAATGAGGGAGCACTCATTGATTTTGGCTATGCCTACTCTATCGGTTCCCGAGATAGAAGAGTTGATGAAATAATATTCAAAATAGTTTCTAATGAAGGGTAGAGCCCTTAACATATTGGCTGGAAACATTGAAGAGGTTGATCAAAATAGTAAGCTTCTATGGATTGCAATTTTAAAAGCCCGAGCAGAAGCAGATCAACTGGCATTGGCAATAATTTCCAAGAAGAAGAGCACAAGGAAAGGAAAAGGAGTTCACTTGGATAATGAAGACCTAGCCCCCAAGGATCCAATTAACTTATCTGACATCGAGGTAGCAGGTGACACCATTGCTATTGATTTCTACCTGGCTGGATACAAAGAAGAATATAGACAAGATACTCCCAAGCAGTTAGTAATATCAGGGACAAATGATGTTTTAATTAAGGACATCACAAATGGAGATCCTGATGACATAGATGATGATGAAGATATCAACAATGTTGTAGATACCATCGAGGAGAATATACCTAGAGAGGCAGAAACATGTGAAATTCTAGGTGACTTACCGATATTAGTACAAGCAGTTGAAATTGTAACACAAAAGGAGCCCAAAGGCTCAACCCCAGAGAAACCAAAGGATACACCCAAGGGACAGGGTACAATTAAGAAAAAATCTTCGAATGAGCCTGAGCATACAAAGGCTGAAACACAAGCACCGGAAGAGAATAAACTAGTAGAATCAACTACAATAGACACCACAATAAATTCCCAAGGACAAGCCACCTAGACACCGGTCACTGGGAAAGCTAAGGAAGAAAGTATGTCTACTGAGACCGAAAAGTCAAATATGGAGACTACATCTCTAGTTCCTTACACAAAATCACCAACACTAGAGAAGAAAAAGAAAAAGAAACATGGTAAGGGTCCTGTCACACTCGATGAGGTTATTGAAATACCTGAATGTGACCCTAGGACATTAGACCCTGAAGCACTAAGAAGATATGGAGAGTTGTGCACAAAGAAAGCTACACAAGAGAAAATGAAAAAGGAAAATAAAAGTAAACAAATTTTGGAGGATGTTAGATATATTCTATAGCAAGTAGTTCTCGACGTCAATGTTGATGAGGTAACTCCCATCATTGACCAACTTGCAACTCTAACCAGTCACATAAATGCCCCTGATATAGATGTTGAGAAAAGAGTAGAAGAGCGGGCATAAGCAAAGATACAATTGAAATCGACAGATAAAATATGTCAGGAAGTGGCAATTAATAAGGTCAAGCTCTCAGAGGTTATTACTGAGCTTGAAACCATAATTTAAAGGATAATTCAAATTTTGTTTAAGTTATGCACTGTGGACCAATTCACTACCGAGATTAGTGAAAAGCTCAAGAAATTGGATGAAGAGATAAAGGTCAGTGCAAATAATTCTCTAACCGAGCCAAATACTTTTTGTTAGAGTAAAGTATTAATTATATTAATTAATATTTACTCCCTTCTTAAGATGTCAACTTCCTTTTGCTTTAGTTAAAAGCACATGCATTAGTTGGTCTAAACTCATGCATTAGTCATGTAATAGTCAAACTAATTATTGCATGCACTAGACTTTGCCTTTCAAGGCTTTCGATCTCCTTTATAAGGATGATCCATTGTACACTATTATTCATTCATTAATTGAGGATATTTTCTTCTTCATATTTTTGAGTCAAACCCTTGGCCTCTTCTTCTCTCTACTTCCTTGTAACAGGTTTTTTGTATGCAGGTGATCTTGGTGTTCTGTGAATTTGTATTGCTCAAATCCTACATGGTATCAGAGCCTAATCTGCTACAGCTTGTTCGTGTTTGAAGGATTCAAAGAGATGAAATTCATCTGTTTCAGATGAGGGCTTTTTTGGGGTTTTTTATTGAATCTAGGGGGGACCTATTTTTTTGGTCATCTTGGTTTCAAACAAACCTCACAGTTGCATTCAGAGCATCCAAGAACCCTAAGATCCATATAAAGTTTGTCCATTTTGGACATAGTTGGAATCTGTGAGAAAAAAAAATTGCAATCAGCCCTGGCACAGATACCGAGGTGATCACTAATTTTGGAGAACTTCTAGCCTAAATAGACATCACGATTGCATCTGAAAGGTCTGAGATAGTCAAAAAGCATATAAAACTTGTCTGATTCTGACAAGTTGGCTTTTGAGGCAAATTTTTTTTTGCCTACCAGGGTCGTACGGCCCGGCATGCACTCCGAAGCAAGGTACGGTGATTTAAAAAAAATATATATATAAAATTTTCAATTTTGGGTTAGCCGCCGCACGGCCACCATGGCCTCCGCCCATAGTGGTAGTCTGCGGCCTCTGCGCCGCCATCGGCGCCCCCGACGCAGCACCCGCCACCGTTTGCACCCCCAGCGCCGCCTGCGCCGCCCCTTTGCCACTCCGCCACTGGTGAACCCCACTCCGCTTGCGACCTCTGCCAGCTGCCGCCCCCGTGGCCTCCGCCTGGCCAGCTCTGCCAGCCCCTGGTCACATGGGTGACCAGGGGCTTATTTTTTTCAGCTCCAGGCCCCCAGCTGACGTCAGCATGCACATGCACCTTTAAATTTTTTTTTAAATTGCATGTTTTTCAGGCATCCTATTTTAGGGGTCATTGGGCCTTTTTTGCGATATCTCGAGCATATGGGATCGTAATTGGGCGTGCAATATATCGTCAGAAAGCTAGTTTTGGGCCCAATCCGAATTTACTAGTATGGTTTTGTGATTTTGCCATTTTGATGCTCTTTTTTGTTGTCAAAGTTAGATGTTCTCTGCGATTGTGGTGTTTCAGACCTCCTGCATTCCGGGATTCGTTTCTCTTACATCCAGGCTCCATTTTCGACAAACAAGATATTGCTAGAAAGCTCTTTCTGAGCTTTTTTTAGATCTAATGGTTTCATATGGTTTTTTGTCCTTTTTTTGACCTCACCCATGCTCAGATTCTTGCAGACACCATATTTGGGCCCTCCAGCACAGCTGTTGGTTTTTTGCTCATATCTTGAGCATACGGTGTCAAAATTTGGCAAACAAGATATCGTCAGAAAGATGATTTCGAGCTCTTTTTAGATCTGAAGGTAATTTTATTTGGTATTATTTTTCTGATGGTGTTTTTCTCTATCAAAGCCAGATCTTCAGGTTTGCACTTCAGGAGCTCTATCTTGCACATCCGGACTCCGATTTTGGAAAGCGATATATCATTGGAAATCTTGTTCAGAGAGATTTTCAGTGCTGAGTCATTTTTTCAGATTCTACTCCAGGTTCATTTTATTTGGATTCTTGCCTTTTTGCAGTCTAGTGGATATCTTGGTTGTTACAGGTCCTGGGATCTCTTCCCTTTGAGGGATGGCTCATCTTAGGTTGCTCATTTGGTTCAAAAGCCTTTGATCTTCTTTGAGCAGTGTATACTTCATTTTTTGTAGCATTCTTTTATGCACACGCATTGAGATAAAGTGCCATTCTATTGCTTTGATGGGATTTGACACATGTTCATGCTATTTGTACTCACACTCCATTATAAAGTGCTGGAGGGGTTTGATGTTTTCCATCTTCTTTTGTCAAGTGAGTGTTCCTTCCATGACATTAGCCTCAGGTATCTCTATATGTGTTTGTACTCTTTCTGCACATTTGATGTTCCAGATTCTTCTTCATCATGCAGTTCATATTGGAAAATCTTCTCAGTGTACCTATCATTACTCCCTTGTCAGCAGTATGGGGGGGTTTCTACTATTGGTTTTGTTGCTTCCTTGGTTTGATTGTGTGAGCCATGTATTTAGTATTTGATCCTATGTACTAGGTAGTTGTAGTGGTTGGGTACCTATGCATTCCGGTGAGATGGATCATTTACCATATGGACACTCTTTTCTTTCCTATTTTGGATGCACTCTTCCAGCTTTGATTGATTAGCTCTTCAGGCTTTTGGTGTTTATGCCATCTGTATCTTCGAGTTCAGGTGTTTGCCTTTGTTTGCCTCCTAATTTGAGTAGTGTTATTTGAGGGCACTCATGCAAATTACAGTCTTCTCTACCTGGTCATATTGACAGAGTTTGCAGTTTCATGCTTCAGTGATGTTGTACATGTTCATCTTTGTTCCTATTTTCTGGAACATTCCTAGTTTTAGAGGCTTCTTCAGTCCTTCAAACTAGTCTTCATCTCTTTTTGGGGTAGAGTTTTTCCCACTGGGTTTTCTCTATTTCCCCGCTTTACAGAGATTTCTTGTACTTGGGTACCTGATCAGGTGTTTATTGCCGGGACCCATTTGCTTTCTTTTTGCATTGTTTGTAGATGCATCATTGCTCATCTTAAGGGGGGGTGTTAAAGTAAAGTATTAATTATATTAATTAATATTTACTCCCTTCTTAAGATGTCAACTTCCTTTTGCTTTAGTTAAAAGCACATGCATTAGTTGGTCTAAACTCATGCATTAGTCATGTAATAGTCAAACTAATTATTGCATGCACTAGACTTTGCCTTTCAAGGCTTTCGATCTCCTTTATAAGGATGATCCATTGTACACTATTATTCATTCATTAATTGAGGATATTTTCTTCTTCATATTTTTGAGTCAAACCCTTGGCCTCTTCTTCTCTCTACTTCCTTGTAACAGGTTTTTTGTATGTAGGTGATCTTGGCGTTCTGTGGATTTGTATTGCTCAAATCCTACATGGTATCAGAGCCTAATCTACTACAGCTTGTTCATGTTTGAAGGATTCAAAGAGATGAAATTCATCTGTTTCAGATGAGGGCTTTTTTGGGGTTTTTTATTGAATCTAGGGGGGACCTATTTTTTTGGTCATCTTGGTTTCAAATGAACCTCACAGTTGCATTCAGAGCATCCAAGAACCCTAAGATCCATATAAAGTTTGTCCATTTTGGACATAGTTGGAATCTGTGAGAAAAAAAATTACAATCGGCCCTGGCACGGATACCGAGGTGATCACTAATTTTGGAGCACTTCTAGCCTAAATAGACATCACGATTGTGTCCAAAAGGTCTGAGATAGTCAAAAAGCATATAAAACTTGTCTGATTCTGACAAGTTGGCTTTTGAGACAAAATTTTTTTTGCCTACCAAGGTCGTACGGCCTGGCATGCACTCCGAAGCAAGGTACGGTGATTTAAAAATATATATATATATAAAATTTTCAATTTTGGGGTAGCCGCCGCACGGCCACCATGGCCTCCGCCCATAGTGGTAGTCTACGGCCTCTGCGCCGCCATCGGCGCCCTCGACGCAGGACCCGCCACCGTTTGCACCCCCAGCGCCGCCTGCGCCGCCCCTTTGCCACTCTGCCACTGGTGAACCCCGCTCCGCTTGCGACCTCCGCCAACCGCCGCCCCCGTGGCCTCCGCCCGGCCAGCTCTGCCAGCCCCTGGTCACATGGGTGACCAGGGGCTTATTTTTTTCAGCTCCAGGCCCCCAGCTGACGTCAGCATGCACATGCACCTTTTAATTTTTTTTTAAATTGCATGTTTTTCAGGCATCCTATTTTAGGGGTCATTGGGCCTTTTTTGCGATATCTCGAGCATATGGGATCGTAATTGGGCGTGCGATATATCATCGGAAAGCTAGTTCTGGGCCCAATCTGAATTTACTAGTATGGTTTTGTGATTTTGCCATTTTGATGCTCTTTTTTGTTGTCAAAGTCAGATGTTCTCTGTGATTGTGGTGTTTCAGACCTCCTGCATTCCGGGATTCGTTTCTCTTGCATCCAGGCTCCATTTTCGACAAACAAGATATTGCTAGAAAGCTCTTTCTGAGCTTTTTTCAGATCTAGTGGTTTCATATGGTTTTTTGTCCTTTTTCTGACCTCACCCATGCTCAGATTCTTGCAGACACCTTATTTGGGCCCTCCAGCACAGCTGTTGGTTTTTTGCTCATATCTTGAGCATACGGTGTCAAAATTTGGCAAACAAGATATCGTCAGAAAGATGATTTTGAGCTCTTTCCAGATCTAAAGGTAATTGTATTTGGTATTATTTTTCTGATGGTGTTTTTCTCTGTCAAAGCCAGATCTTCAGGTTTGCACTTCAGGAGCTCTATCTTGCACATCCGGACTCCGATTTTGGAAAGCGATATATCATTGGAAATCTTGTTCAGAGAGATTTTCAGTGCTGAGTCATTTTTTCAGATTCTACTCCAGGTTCATTTTATTTGGATTCTTGCCTTTTTGCAGTCTAGTGGATATCTTGGTTGTTACAGGTCCTGGGATCTCTTCCCTTTGAGGGATGGCTCGTCTTAGGTTGCTCATTTGGTTCAAAAGCCTTTGATCTTCTTTGAGCAGTGTATACTTCATTTTTTGTAGCATTCTTTTATGCACACACATTGAGATAAAGTGCCATTCTATTGCTTTGATGGGATCTGACACATGTTCATGCTATTTGTACTCACACTCCATTATAAAGTGCTGGAGGGGTTTGATGTTTTCCATCTTCTTTTGTCAAGTGAGTGTTCCTTCCATGACATTAGCCTCAGGTATCTCTATATGTGTTTGTACTCTTTCTGCACATTCGATGTTCCAGATTCTTCTTCATCATGCAGTTCATATTGGAAAATCTTCTCAGTGTACCTATCATTACTCCCTTGTCAGCAGTATGGGGGGGTTTCTACTATTGGTTTTGTTGCTTCCTTGGTTTGATTGTGTGAGCCATGTATTTAGTATTTGATCCTATGTACTAGGCGGTTGTAGTGGTTGGGTACCTATGCATTCCGGTGAGATGGATCATTTACCATATGGACACTCTTTTCTTTCCTATTTTGGATGCACTCTTCCAGCTTTGATTGATTAGCTCTTCAGGCTTTTGGTGTTTATGCCATCTGTATCTTCCAATTCAGGTGTTTGCCTTTGTTTGCCTCCTGATTTGAGTAGTGTTATTTGAGGGCACTCATGCAAATTACAGTCTTCTCTACCTGGTCATATTGATAGAGTTTGCAATTTCATGCTTCAGTGATGTTGTACATGTTCATCTTTGTTCCTATTTTCTGGAACATTCCTAGTTTTAGAGGCTTCTTCAGTCCTTCAAACTAGTCTTCATCTCTTTTTGGGGTAGAGTTTTTCCCATTGGGTTTTCTCTATTTCCCCGCTTTATAGAGATTTCTTGTACTTGGGTACCTGATCAGGCCTTTATTGCCGGGACCCATTTGCTTTCTTTTTGCATTGTTTGTAGATGCATCATTACTCATCTTAAGGGGGGGGGGTGTTAAAGTAAAGTATTAATTATATTAATTAATATTTACTCCCTTCTTAAGATGTCAACTTCCTTTTGCTTTAGTTAAAAGCACATGCATTAGTTGGTCTAAACTCATGCATTAGTCATGTAATAGTCAAACTAATTATTGCATGCACTAGACTTTGCCTTTCAAGGCTTTCGATCTCCTTTATAAGGATGATCCATTGTACACTATTATTCATTCATTAATTGAGGATATTTTCTTCTTCATATTTTTGAGTCAAACCCTTGGCCTCTTCTTCTCTCTACTTCCTTGTAACAGGTTTTTTGTATGCAGGTGATCTTGGCGTTCTGTGGATTTGTATTGCTCAAATCCTACATGGTATCAGAGCCTAATCTGCTACAGCTTGTTCATGTTTGAAGGATTCAAAGAGATGAAATTCATCTATTTCAGATGAGGGCTTTTTTGGGGTTTTTTATTGAATCTAGGGGGGACCTATTTTTTTGGTCATCTTGGTTTCAAACGAACCTCACAGTTGCATTCAAAGCATCCAAGAACCCTAAGATCCATATAAAGTTTTTCCATTTTGGACATAGTTGGAATCTGTGAGAAAAAAAAATTGCAATCGGCCCTGGCATAGATATCAAGGTGATCGCTAATTTTGGAGCACTTCTAGCCTAAATAGACATCACGATTGTGTCCGAAAGGTCTGAGATAGTCAAAAAGCATATAAAACTTGTCTGATTCTGACAAGTTGGCTTTTGAGACAAATTTTTTTTTGCCTACCAGGGTCGTACGGCCCGTCATGCACTCCGAAGCAAGGTACGGTGATTTAAAAAAAAATATATATAAAATTTTCAATTTTGGGGTAGTCACCGCACGGCCACCATGGCCTCCACCCACAGTGGTAGTCTGCGGCCTCTGCGCCGCCATCGGCGCCCCCGACGCAGCACCCGCCACCGTTTGCACCCCCAGCGCCGCCTGCGCCGCCCCTTTGCCACTCCGCCACTGGTGAACCCCGCTCCGCTTGCAACCTCCGCCAGCCGCTGCCCCCGTGGCCTCCGCCCGGCCAGCTCTGCCAGCCCCTGGTCACATGGGTGACCAGGGGCTTATTTTTTTCAGCTCCAGGCCCCCAGCTGACGTCAGCATGCACATGCACCTTTTAAATTTTTTTTAAATTGCATGTTTTTCAGGCATCCTATTTTAGGGGTCATTGGGCCTTTTTTGCGATATCTCGAGCATATGGGATCGTAATTGGGCGTGCGATATATCATCAGAAAGCTAGTTCTGGGCCCAATCCGAATTTACTAGTATGGTTTTGTGATTTTTCCATTTTGATGCTCTTTTTTGTTGTCAAAGTCAGATGTTCTCTGTGATTGTGGTGTTTCAGACCTCCTGCATTCTGGGATTCGTTTCTCTTGCATCCAGGCTCCATTTTCGGCAAACAAGCTATTGCTAGAAAGCTCTTTCTGAGCTTTTTTCAGATCTAATGGTTTCATATGGTTTTTTGTCCTTTTTCTGACCTCACCCATGCTCAAATTCTTGCAGACACCTTATTTGGGCCCTCCAGCACAGCTGTTGGTTTTTTGCTCATATCTTGAGCATACGGTGTCAAAATTTGGCAAACAAGATATCGTCAGAAAGATGATTTCGAGCTCTTTTTAGATCTGAAGGTAATTTTATTTGGTATTATTTTTCTGATGGTGTTTTTCTCTGTCAAAGCCAGATCTTCAGGTTTGCACTTCAGGAGCTCTATCTTGCACATCCGGACTCTAGTTTTGGAAAGCGATATATCATTGAAAATCTTGTTCAGAGAGATTTTCAGTGCTGAGTCATTTTTTCAAATTCTACTCTAGGTTCATTTTATTTAGATTCTTGCCTTTTTGCAGTCTAGTGGATATCTTGGTTGTTACAGGTCCTGGGATCTCTTCCCTTTGAGGGATGGCTTGTCTTAGGTTGCTCATTTGGTTCAAAAGCCTTTGATCTTCTTTGAGCAGTGTATACTTCATTTTTTGTAGCATTCTTTTATGCACACGCATTGAGATAAAGTGCCATTCTATTGCTTTGATGGGATCTGACACATGTTCATGCTATTTGTACTCACACTCCATTATAAAGTGCTGAAGGGGTTTGATGTTTTCCATCTTCTTTTGTCAAGTGAGTGTTCCTTCCATGACATTAGCCTCAGGTATCTCTATATGTGTTTGTACTCTTTCTGCACATTCGATGTTCCAGATTCTTCTTCATCATGCAGTTCATATTGGAAAATCTTCTCAGTGTACCTATCATTACTCCCTTGTCAGCAGTATGGGGGGGTTTCTACTATTGGTTTTGTTGCTTCCTTGGTTTGATTGTGTGAGCCATGTATTTAGTATTTGATCCTATGTACTAGGCGGTTGTAGTGGTTGGGTACCTATGCATTTTGGTGAGATGGATCATTTACCATATGGACACTCTTTTCTTTCCTATTTTGGATGCACTCTTCCAGCTTTGATTGATTAGCTCTTCAGGCTTTTGGTGTTTATGCCATCTGTATCTTCCAGTTCAGGTGTTTGCCTTTGTTTTCCTCCTGATTTGAGTAGTGTTATTTGAGGGCACTCATGCAAATTACAGTCTTCTCTACCTGGTCATATTGATAGAGTTTGCAGTTTCATGCTTCAGTGATGTTGTACATGTTCATCTTTGTTCCTATTTTCTGGAACATTCCTAGTTTTAGAGGCTTCTTCAGTCCTTCAAACTAGTCTTCATCTCTTTTTGGGGTAGAGTTTTTCCCACTGGGTTTTCTCTATTTCCCCACTTTACAGAGATTTCTTGTACTTGGGTACCTGATCAGGCGTTTATTGCCGGGACCCATTTGCTTTCTTTTTGCATTGTTTGTAGATGCATCATTGCTCATCTTAAGGGGGGGTGTTAAAGTAAAGTATTAATTATATTAATTAATATTTACTCCCTTCTTAAGATGTCAACTTCCTTTTGCTTTAGTTAAAAGCACATGCATTAGTTGGTCTAAACTCATGCATTAGTCATGTAATAGTCAAACTAATTATTGCATGCACTAGACTTTGCCTTTCAAGGCTTTTGATCTCCTTTATAAGGATGATCCATTGTACACTATTATTCATTCATTATTGAGGATATTTTCTTCTTCATATTCTGAGTCAAACCCTTGGCCTCTTCTTCTCTCTACTTCCATGTAACAGGTTTTTTGTATGTAGGTGATCTTGGCGTTCTGTGGATTTGTATTGCTCAAATCCTACACTTTTCATAAGCACATTTCTAAGGTTCAAGAACTTCAGTGGTTGAGAATAGATTTGAGGAAGCAAGAAGATACTATAAGTGATCAAATCACTGAGCTTCAAGCTGAGTTGCTTCCACATATGAAGATCATGGAGCATCATTTTAATAAGACAAAAGATTTAGTTGCCACCCTCAAGATTTATGTGCTGGAAAATATTTTTGACATGCATGCACAAGTCGGTCTAGAGCACATTGCTCTTGAGAACCTAAAAGAGGCATGTGAAAACCTCTTGGTATCACTCAAGAAAACCCATCAGCATATCTTTGATAAGTTGTAAGTACATTATTTTTGTTTGGCATTAATTTCAAAAAGGGGGAAAGTCTATGTAAATAGGTTATATATATGTCAGTATGTACTTCACATTGAGGGCATGCACAAAGAGGGAGTTAGTATATTTTTAGAGTGTGTATATATTTGTTTTGGCAGTTGATACATATAAATAAGGTTTTGATACTAATGCCAAAGGGGGAGAATGTTACTCCTATTTCATCATTAAAGGATTGTCATTAGTATCAATCAACTATTCTGTCAATAAAGGAGACAAATAGGACAGTCAATCAACCACATAAAGCCTACACACTGAGTAAGATAGAAGGTGGATCTCTAAGTTAACTGAACAAGGGTTTGACCGAGTATACTCACCGAGCGATAGATAATTATTGAGTACCAAGCTATTGATTACCGAGCATTCATATGAACCGAGCACTAGTAATTTACCGAATGGAGAATGTAGTGATTATCGAGTAAACTAGGAAATGACATAATAATCTGAAATGGCACAAACATCTATGCAAATGGTTCACATTGTTCAAGAAAATGATTTACCAAGATCGAGATAGAATTAAATATGGATGTAATCATTAAATTACTGATGATTCCTATGTAATGTTAGATCAAGGTTATTTTGTTACACCATTGATCTTAGGTTTTCTAAGATGTTGTAAACCCTAATTAGGTCAAGTTAGCTTGGTATAAAAGTTGTAAAGATCTCATTATGAACATGTATCAAGAAGGAGTAGCCACACTAAGGACATCAAGATATTAGATAAATAGTTTTTGACATAAAGTTTGAAAGAAGGATTCAGTTTTAATAACATACACAAGGCTACCATGCATAACAAAATGACACATACATCACTATGAGGTAATATCTATTTGGTATTTCACATATCTGAATCAGGGAAGATTAAGTTGTTATTTATAGATACATTTACTATTATCTTTTAACCATTGTAGCAGATCCAAAATCTCTTAACAGAGTGGACTTAAAAATTCTTGTTTAAATCTCTTAACTGAGTACACACACGTATTTTGTTTTTAAAATATTCTAATCAGGTAGATCTAGTCAATCTAATTGTTACTCCTAACAGGGTAAGATCATCAGAAGTGATAAAAAATTGTAGCCTTAACCGGCATACTTTGCTACTACAGTAGTGAATATTTCTGGGTGTCATCCCCACCATAATTTTTACCTTTTTACAAGGGTTTCTGTGATACCAAAATATCTGAGTTATGAGTATGAATTTTCATGAATGATTTATTGTTTAGATTACATGTAAATTACAATATTCAGTTACTTGAATGTATGTTTTAGACAATGGATTTAGTCGGTTAAATGCTATCTACTACTACAAAGTTTTAGTCTTGAAAATTGTGAAGGTACTAACTCACCCCTCCCCTCTGAGTACTTATCTTTCCATAATCCCAACAACAAAGGTCATTGATGTTCTTTCAATTGGTCCTAATTTCAAAATTGTAACATAAGTTTGTATTTTGACCTAATTTTAAAATTTGACCTAAGTCTGAAGTCTGGCCTAAGTTTGAAACTTGTCATGAGTTTAGAATTTGATCTAAGTTTAATGCTTGACTTCCTCATAAAATGACTACATGTTTCCTTAAAATAATGTTTTTTCCTTAAACAGTAAACATAATTGAACTCCAATCCTAACACCAATGAAAATTGAACCCTAACGATAATCCTTAATTGTACACTCTAAACCCTAATCCTAATTGCACTCTAATCATAACTCAATCATATCCCTAATCTAATCAATGGTTATAATTATATTATTTTGAATTTGCATAATTCAATTATATAAATTATATTTATTTTTAAGTTTAAAATTTAATATTTAATAAAAATATTAGGCTTGTTAAAGTTAAATGTCTAATCTAAGATATAATTCAACATTATAACATTATAAGGTAAAACAAAGAATAAAAAATTAATTTACACTATAACCCTAACATAATTTAAATAATCTATTTGAAATTAATTGATAGCCTTATAATGACAATAGATAGTTTTGTTTCCTAATTCAATTAGCTACACACAATTTGTATGTACTGTACTTATACATAAAGGTATAAGTCAACTATAAAATACTTACTTTATGTAAATAAATAATACAAATGAATAAATTAGAAAACAACTAATATAAAATGTTAAAAATTCTTTTGAACAATAGTATATGGCACTAAAAAAATGTAAATACAAAAATAATTTTTCTTTTGCAAATTTTTCTATAAATATATATCTTTTCCAAAACAATGAATGAGACAAAAACAATAGAATTCTTTAGGTTAATGCATAATGGAGATAATTAAATTTTTGGTGTCATTTGTCACTATTTTATAAAGAAGGGAAAATATTACTTGTAAAACTCTGCGAATAATATTCATTTTGAAGGTATGAAAGAATTTTCACCACCTGCATTAATTAAAAAATATAAATAAAACATATGATTCAATGTAAAACTTGCATAAGTAACAACTAAATTGAAGCGTGCCACAATTTGATGAGCTTACTATAATGAGTTTTATTGATACAATTTGTCTAATGTAGGGTATGGATATAATAATCACCTAAAACAGGTCTCAAATGCAATATTGTTTTTAATAATTTCAAGTTGCAAAAATGTTTCCCTAATTATGATAAAAAAAAAAACCTAGTATGTTTAAAGGTGCTTATTTAGGGAATTTCTTTCTAATTGTGTCTTGTCTAATTTTTTTCAAGAAAAAAAAATTAAAAATTAAAAATATGAAACATTTACCATTTAATATAATAATTTAAATTTTTGAATTTTCTTTTTCTTTTTATATTGATGATGATAGATCATAGAATATGATTTCAAATATTAATATAAAAATAATTTGAAGCCAAATCTAGAGATCCACCAAATTTTCTTGTACATTTAGAACAATTGTATCTTTAGAATCAAACTCACCAAAAAATTTATGTTTATGAAAGTAAGCATAGACAAGTCATGATAAAACTACGTTTTGAAGAGCAAGATCAATCTCATCATCACTTAATTTCCCAGTATTGTCCTTCTTTATTAAGTTATTTGAAAATGCAATGAGCAATTTTGTAATCAATTTTGTTGAAAGTACTTTGTTGTAGTCATCTAGAGCCTTTAAAAATAAATTTTAGAATCAAATCATGACTTCCTTTTTAATAATATGTAGCACTTACAACAATGAACTAAACCAAATATTGTAAAGACCTTTTCTAAAAGCATATATTCTTGAACATATAAATGTAAAGGCATCTAAGTTTGCATAAAAAGTGTCACAAATGGAGATGGAAATGGAATGACCTACAAAATTTACACAAATTAATCAATAAAAAAACAACGATAGAACTTAAAGTACATAGTATAAAAAATATTTACAGAAATTATGTAATACTTAAATCTAGATTTCATAAATTTGTGGTCGCTTTCCATATTTGTTCAATTGTAAAGGAGTTCCAGTACTACCACATATGTTAAATACAAATAGTGGCGTGATGATCACTCAAATACATCACATTAACCATTCTCATCTTTTTGTTTCTCACTCAATGCATCCAAATGATGAGTTGGCATAGCACATGATGCAAGAATATAGGTAGTTGAATGTCAAGTGGATGAAATGTCAAATAGTTGAGGTGATTATTTTGTCTTCACATAAAATTAGTTATGCAACATGGAACGTGTGTTATATTTGTGAATAATATTTAATATTTAGTGAGTTTAAACAATAGAGATTTCATTTTTTTCTTTATACGGTGATGATAAAAAATGTGATATTGCTATCAGGATTCAACTATGTAGTTTTTTGAGTCAAACTCATTGACCCATGTTTCACAAGTAGTGGTTCACACAAACCCATCTCTCATGAGAATGAATGGAACACTTAGCACTCATTGGATCTAGGTGCTACTCACAGAGGTGAAGAATCAAGACTTTCTAAGAGGTCACCCATCCTAGTACTACTCCAACTCGAGCGCACTTAACTCCAGAGTTTCCTCCATGGTTAAACCCACTCTACTTGCAACCCCATTTGCAAGCAGAGTGGGTTTAACCATGGAGGAAACTCTATAGTTAAGCGCACTCGAGTTGGAGTAGTATTGGGTGGGTGACCTCCTGAGAAGTCCCAGTGCTTCACCTATGTGAGCATCACCTAGATCCAATGAATGCTAAGTGTTCCATTCATTCTCATGAGAGACGAGTTCATGTGAACCACTACTCCTGAAACATGAGTCAATGAGTTTGACTCAAAAAACTACATAGTTGAATCCTGGTAGCAATATCACAATTTGACTTGCTGTGGAAAATATCTCCTACTTATCGATGATAAAAATGTTTACACAAATGATGTGGTACATCTCATCCGTGTATGTGATTGTAAGAAGTCTCTCAACTCAATAAAAATATTAAAATTAGCATTTGTTAAAATGGAATATGAGTGCATTTCAATTAATAGTGTTTTGTTATATTTTTAAAAATTATAAAATAAGACACTTATTGTAATTAAATAATATTCTCTAATATAAGTTAAATTTTATGTATTTTTAGTTTTGGAAGATTATAAGGAAAATGTCTTTCTTAGAGTTAAATAAATTGAATGTGATGCTTAGTTGATAATGGAAAGGTGATGTAAAAAATGTCACTAACCAGCTCACCAATATTTTTTTTGGATACAACTAAGAGGGGGGGGGGGGGGGGGGTGAATCAGTTGTATGTAATTAATATAAAATTTTATCTTTTCATATCAAAATAGTAAATGAAAATCTAAAACCTCAAAAGTAACACATATCAGAACACCAAGAATTGTTCTCGAGGAAACCCTATTAAGCGAAAAAACTCAGTGGGGATGAAACCCAAAAATAATGCATTAGTAATAAAGTATCTCAACTACAAGATCTTGCCTTGTTAGGAGCAGATAAATACAACCAGTACAAAGTCCTTATTAAAGGACAAGCTCCTTTCTTTGAGTCAACAACCCTGTTACGAGTTGATAGGATGAGCCTTTATTCGCTTGGAGCAACTTGCCCAATGTGAAGGTTAAATCCACCTTCTGAGGGTTAAACCCACCTTATGGAACTACTATCTAAATTAAAGTATATAAATATATTGATCAAAGATAATGAAATGACTAACAACAACTCCTTTGCTAAAATAGTTCCAATGAAGTAAAATAATTACATTGTCTGCTCTACATCAGTAGTCCTCACATCCACACATTCACATCCACACCCACACTCTTCACATCACTTATTTTACTCCTTTATATAAGATATAAATGATTTATTAGGTCGGAACCAATTAGAGATTTCCTAATTAAAATAATTTACATAAACTCTTGTCAAGATACACATGGGATCTTGTACAAGTAAATAACAAATATCAATCATCTACCATACTCCATAATCCACAACTTATCTTTGCACAAGGTAGAACATGCCACATCCCATAGGTCAGCACCAAATAAGACCTCGCAAGGTCACATGGTACATCTGACATCACCAAGAGCACGATAATCAAGGAATAATGGAAATTATTCCTTAATGAGTCTTCTATCATATCCTGAACTCACATATCTTGAATCCATCTCGCATCCAAGAAAACACATAAATTCAAAGACTAACTCTGCCATAGACCTTTGTTTCTGTTCCTACGACCAGTCTGTACCAAAACCATTGTAACTTATTCCTTTGATTAAATTATTTCACGTGATCTTAGATATAAGATCTAAATTCCATCTGAAACATAAATCCAAGCTCGCAGAGTCAGACATGTCATACACAGCCCATACAACCATGATGATTCTGCATGTTCCTATCTTAACCAATATTACTACAACATCAAATATAGTTAAGTCAATCTTTTGAAATATATGTTGACATCAATGAAAACACATGTCAGGAAAAATTCCAAAAATATCCCTCTTTGGCATTGATGACAACATATGAGAAAAACCATCAACCCAACAATCATCTCAATACCCTCTACATAGCTCCTTCTGATCCAATGGGTTTTTTTCTTATATTTCTCCCCCTTTGACATCAATGACAAATGACTTATTTTCCTTCTAAAAATTCTACCTTAGCAAGGTGTACCTTTTTCAAATTTTCATGCCTAAAAACAAGTGCCAAAACACCCAAATAAGTGTTGTTATGTCCTGCGACCACTCCCCCTAAGGAGTGCATCCAAGTATCAAGTCCAGAGAAGAATATACCTCTAATGGCTACTGGACTGATGCATTCTTGCATCATCTAGTTCTCACAAGGAGGGGTTTTCACCCCAAGCATATCTTTGAGATACTCAAAAATATCTTTTGGAAAAGGTTTAGTGAATATATTTGCTAATTGCTCCTTTGTACTGACATACTCAATTCTGATTTCCTTTTCTACAAATTTCTCTCTCAAATAATGATATTTGATTGAGATATGATTGGTTTTTTAGTGCATAACATGATTCTTTGACATATTGATTGTGCTTGTATTGTCACAATGAATTATAACTGGCTCTTCCAAGCTTATTCCAATATCATTCAACATCTGTTTCATCCAAATAACCTATGAATAGTTTAAAGAAATTGCTACATAATCTGATTCAATAGTAGATTGAGAAATGCAATCTTGCTTCTTTCTTAACCAAGAGACTAACCTCTTCCCAAGGAAGAATGCACCGCCACTGGTGCTCTTACTTTCATCAAAAAATCCTACCCAATATGCATCAGTGTATGCATGGAGGGTAAAGTCATCTAACTTAACATACCACAACCCAAATTCCAATGTACCTTTCAAATATCTAAATATCCTTTTTACTATAATATATTGTGTCTCTTTTGGATCATCTTGAAACCTCACAATAATTCCAACTGCATTTACAATATCTAGTCTTGTATATGTTAAATAGTGTAATCCTCCAATCATGGATCTGTATTTTGTTTGATAGAAACTTTGAGTTTCATCATTGGCATTAAGCTTGCATCCAATAATCATAGGTGTTCCAACATGTTTGTAATCTTCCATGCCAAACCTTTTCAATAACTCCTTGAGATACTTGATTTGAGAAATGAAAATGCCATGCTTACTTTGTGTAATTTGCAAACCAAGAAAGAACTTCATTTCACCAATCATATAAATTTCAAATTCATCTTTCATTTATTTAGAAAATTTATTGCTCATTTCATAATTTCCTCCAAAGATAATATCATCCACAAATACTTCTATGATTAGGATTCCATCCTTTTTAGTTCTCAAATATAAATTACTATCGGCACTACCTTTTCTAAAACCAAGATGTAATAAATACCTATCATGTCATTCATACCAAGCTTTAGGGACTTTCTTTAGTCCATACAGAGCCTTCTTCAACTTGCAAACCATGTCTTTGTCATCTATCTAGGGAAAACCATCAGGCTGCTCAAATGTAGATCTCTTTTTCTAGATCACCATTCAAGAATGCAGATTTTACATCCATTTGATACACTTTGAAGTCCTTATAGCTAACAAAGGAAATAAATAATCTTATTGTCTCCAACCTAGCAACATGTGAAAAGGTTTCTTCAAAGTCCATTCCTTCTTGTTGTGAGTATCCTTTATAGACCAATCTTGCTTTGTTCCTTATAATTGTTCCCTCTTCATTTATTTTATTTTTGAATGCCCATTTAGTTCCAATAACATTCTTTCCTTCAGGTCTAGAAACTAATTCCCAAATTTTTCTCTTTATTATCTAATCTTATTCTTCTTTCATTGCATTAACCCATAATTCATCTTTGCAAGCCTCATCAGTAGTTCTAGGTTCCACTTGTGAAATTAGACATAATTCCTCTCTAGCCTTAGACCTAGTTAACATGCATCTATTCCTATCACCAATAATCTGATCTTCAGGATGATTTATTGGTACATACCTTGGAGTTTTAGGAGCTTTAGATTGTTCATTTACACATATTTTCCTATTATTGTCAAATTAAACCAACTCTTCTACTTCAATAGTCTTTTATGGGTTTTGATCATAGATTCTTTCTTGAACTTGAAACTTCTCATCAATTCTTACATTAATACTCTCAACCATCTTTTTCAATCTCAAGTTGAAACATCTGTAATCTTTACTTTTTGTAGAATAACCAAGAAAGTTGCCTTCATCACTTCTTCAATCAAACTTACCTACCTCATCATCTCTTTTGATAAAAAATTTACTACCAAAGATTCTAAAATATCTCACAGTAGGAGCATAGCCAAACCAAAGTTGATAAGGTGTTTTAGTATTACCTTCCTTGATCTGAACTTTTTTTAAAGTGTAAAATACAGTACTGACTACTTCCCTCCAATGTACATGCGATACATTTCCTTCAATCATAATTGTTCTAGCAACATCTAGTATAGTTTTGTTCCTTCTTTTTGCAATCCCATTCTTCTGTGGAGTCATAGGAGAAGAAGTTTTCCTGCATATCCCATGTTCTTCATAGTATGAATTAAATGCAATAATACAATAGATGTAAACTCTCCTTCTCTACCTGACCTCAAACATCTTATCTTTAGACCTGATTCAATTTCTAATTTTTCCTTGATGATCTTAAACTTGTCAAATGCCTCTTATTTTTCTTTAAGAAAAGTAACCCACATCATTCTAGAATGATCATCAACAAATAGTATGAAATACCTTTCACCATAAGAGGATCTAGTCCTTGTAGGACCATAGATCTGTATGCACTAGATCTAGCTTCCCTTTGGAAGTGTATGACTTGCTCATGAAACTCCCCTTTGTTTACTTTCCCATTACACATTCTTTGCACATGGTGTTAGAGGGCTTCACAATTTTTGGTAAGTCCCTAACTACATTGATGTTACTTGCTTTCACAATGTTATCAAAATTCACATGACAAAATCTTCTATTCCATAGCCAACTTTCATCAATCTTAGCAACAAAACATTTTACATCAACGATATTCAACTAAAATACATTATCTCTTGTCTTTGTTCTTGATGCAATCAAGTTTCCCTTTTGTCCTCTAATAGTGCATGATCCATTATTAAACTATAACTAATAACCTTTATCCATAAGTTGTCATATTTTCCTCATCAATTTCTATTAGATCATATCCATAGTCTCCAAGCTCAGGATATTTGTTAACCCTACTAGTGCTTGCAAGGCTTGATAAGGTCTTTTTGTCATTATGAATAGTTGCCTTGAATGCAATTTCTATCTTAGGTACTGAATCCTATAATTATACAACCTCAAAGGTAGATAACTTGGCTATCAAAATCTCTCTATTGAATCCCTGAGTCAATAGAATGATCTCCTCAATCGCCTGCACTTTGGTCTTGTAAATAGGTCTCACAGATCTCATAATATTTGCGATGACATCTTATTCAGTATAAGTGCCTCCTGGATTTTTGATCCCTGTAACAACTTTTGAAACTATCTGGACATAAGCTTTGATATTTTCATCTTCTCGCATTTTTAGATTTTCCATCTTTGTCTTCCAGTTTTGTAACTTTTCCTACTTGGCATACTTGTCTCCTTCATAAAGTGTTTCGAGTCTTCCCCAAATTTCATAAGTTGAATCAAGGTCCTTAACTTCTATAAATACTACTTCAAATATTACGCTTATCAAATTTTCCCTTCCAACCATATTGTAAGAAAAAATCTTCTTTTCATCATCAGTAGCATTAGGAAAATCACTTTCTGCAACAATCTTTTACTTATTCTTTGTAATCATCCAATAATAAATTCCTAGGTAAAACAAATGTGTCCTCATCTTGTTCTTCTAGTTGTCAAATTTTTCAGCATCAAATTTAGGATTGTCCTTCCTGTAATAATCCATCTTCAGATCACCTCAAGTGGCCAATCTTTCTCTCTGAGGACCAATAGCTCTAATACTAATTTTTGGATACAACTGAGATGGGGGTGAATCAGTTGTATGTAATTAATACAAAACTTTATATTTTCATATCAAAACAGTATATACAAATCTGAAACCTCAAAAGTAACCCATATCAGAACACCAAGAATTGTTCTCAAGGAAACCCTGTTAAGGGAAAAACCCTGGTGGGGATGAAATCCAAAAATAATGCACTAGTAATAAAGTATCTCAATTACAAGATATTTCCCTATTAGGAGAAGATAAATACAACTAGTACAAAGTCCCTGTTAAAGGACATAATCCTTTCTTCAAGTCAGCAACCCTGTTAGGAGTTGAAAAGGATGAGCCTTTCTTCGCCTAGAGAAAATTTCCCAATGTGAAGGTTAAACCCACCTTTTGGAACTAGTGTCCAAATGAAAGTATATAAATATACCAATCACAGATAATGAACTGACTAACAACAACTCCTTTGCTAAAACAATTCCAATGAAGTAAAATAATCACACTGCCTATTCTACATCATCATTCTTTGCATCCACACATTCACATCCACACCCACACTCTTTACATCACTTGTTTTACTCCTTTATACAAGATACAAATGATTTATTAGGTCGGCACCAATTAGGGACTTCCTAATAAAAATGATTTACATAAAATCTTGTCAAGATACACACAGGATCTTGTACAAGAAAATAACAAATATCAGTCAACCACCATACTCCATAATCCACAACTTATCTTCACACAATGTCAAACACACCACATCCCATAGGTCAACACCAAATAAGATCTCGCAAGGACACACGCTATAGCTAATGTCACCAAGAGTGCGGTGATCAAGAAGCAAAGGAAATTATTCCTTAATGAGTCTTCTATCATATCCTAAAATCGCATATCCTGAATCCATCTCACATCCAAGAAAACATAGAAATTCAGAGACTAACTCTGCCATAGACCTTTATTTCTGTTCCTGCGACCAGTTTGTACCAAAACTGTTGTAACTTATTTCTTTGATTAAATTATTTCATGTGATCTTAGATATAAGATCTAAATCCCATTTGAAATATAAATCCAAGCTCATAGAGTCAGACATGTCGTACACATACCGTACAACCATGATGATTTTGCTTGTTCATGTCTTAACGAATATTACTAAAACATCAGATACAATTAGGTCAATCTTCTGAAACATATGTTGACATCAATGACAACACATGTCAGGAACAATTCCAATAGTTTTAGGTTTTTAATATTAACTTAGACAAAAATATATGATTCTAGGACTGCATGATTCTTTAGCTAGATTCACCTTTGTGAGTGTTGTTTTTTTAACAAGTTCACTTATTTTGTATACATACAAAGTTTACTCTCACTCTACATGGTATTTTCTTGAAGTGGAATAGTGACAAACAATATTACAAAAGGAACAATATTTTCCTTCAATGTTTTTCATAGTTTCCACATGATCTTGTTTCATTTTGTTGTTTCCTTTCTACTCTACTTATCATTCTATGCTAACATTTAAAGATTCTTTAACATAGTGTACTTAGAGCATTTTATATCACACTTTCACTTTGAAGCAATCACATTTTCATTTCTTTCTATCTTTAAAAAATATTGGTTGGATTGGAAATATAAATATCTTGGTTTTTATGGAGGTAGAAATACCAAAATGATAAAATTGATTGACTTAGGCAAGCCCCTCAAACAACCAAACAAAAACATTTTTCTTCTTCTTCCTTGTGTGCAGGTTCTATATGGGAGGAGAGAAATAATCTTTGGTGATATCTTCTCTATATAAATTAGTTTGTAATTTTTATTACACGTAGATATATAATTTCACCAATACATTATAGCTAGATATTTCAAATCATAACTAAACATTTTATATGTTCATTTATGATATTATAATTATAAATAATCAAGTAAAATGGTAAACCTAAAAATCTTGAAAATTATTGATCCATATGAGTCTAGTGTGTAATATTTGTTTCAAAGAAGATATACACTCCTTTGTAGGAACTAATTTTCATATGCTATAGGTTTGTAGACAAGATTCATCTATCATCGTTGTAGGAAGAGGTCAAGTAGGTAAATAATGTATATATAATATCTATAGTGTTATGGATAATATCATCTTCACCTAACCCTTAGGGAAAATAAAACTATAGAATGTTGACCGATGGGGAATGAATAGGTGGATGGAAAGGTCAAGTACAACTCCTTATGTATGAAGGGAAATCAAGTGTAACAAACTAAAAAAAAGCAGGTATTGTATGCACCCTAAAATGGTCTCCTAGACTTTGGGCCCCCATTCATCAATTTATCAATTTTCTGAATCAATGTTTTGCAATATTTTCAATCAAATCAATTTCCTTGATCAAATTGTAATTAATTCAAATATTTTAATATTTCCTAAGGTTTGATCATTTTATCCTAAGTTTTATTTAATTAAGAGAACATGCTCCCTTTTAATTAAATAAAAAATCTTTTAATTAAATAATAAAATCACTTTATCCTAAGCCACATTTAATTAAAAGAACAAATCTCTTTTAAATAAATAAAAAATCTTTTAATTAAATAATGGAAACCACTTTGCTAAAAATAATAAATAAATAATAAAATAAAAATAAAAATAAAAAGACTTTTTGTCTACACCTTGAATGCACACTTTCCAAGATGAGTGGAATCTCCTTTTGCCTCTTAATTTCTTCCACACATCTTTTTGCCTCTTAACCATGTCCATTGATTTTGCCTCTTGAGAATCTTGAGCACATGGATCAACCAAGATTTAATCTCCACCATTGCTCATTTCTTTTTGCCTCTTAATCTTAACCGTCCATTCATTTCTAAAATCCTTTATAAGGAGCCCTCTCCTTCTCATTTTAAGCATCCAAGTTTTAGGCATCTATACATGGAGATTTTAGAGATCAAGATTTATGTTATTGTTATGCAGGTTTGGAGAGCGATTTTGGAGGAGAATTTGAGCACTTGAGCTTGAATATTGAAACTTTTATTTTCTTGTCTTATTCTCTCATGCTCCATGACAATTCATTTAGATTAATATTGCACTTGCATGTTAGATTAGATCCATATTTCTTTTCATAGAATAATCTTGCATAAGTATTTTCTTTCATAGATTAGTTTACTTTCATGCATTGTTATCATATAGAATAGCTTCCATTTTTATTTGCATGCGTGCTTGATGATCATAGAGACTAGAATTCTTGCTTTTCTTCTTTGAATCTCTCATTTTATGGTGTACTTGCATGGGCACAAACTAGGTCTAATCTGAGGGCTTCCATCATAAACCTTTGCACTCCATGAATAGAGAGCTATGAGTCGCCATTTAAGACCTCATTCTTGAGAAATTTTAGATTTAATGACTCATAGAAGTGTGTCAACATTTTAGCACACATTTTTAGTGCCCACTGTGGGGAAACCCACCTTTACATGCTTGTTTTAGTTATTTTAGGAGCTAACCCCCTTGTGCAGATTTGCTTGGAGACTAAAACCTTAGATTTTCAAAGATTTGATCATATCTCCCAAATGACTTAGTGTTTTGGTTTGAATTGTTTTTTGTAGGTTGGTGACATATCAGAGAAGCTTCAATAAAAAAATTTAGAATTTTCGGGGGTATTTTGAATTTTTTATAATTTTTTCTTGATTTTTCATAAAAAATTAATTTTCAGTGCAAATTAGCATATTTTTCAGAAATTTTTACATTTAAAAAAATATATTTAAATTCTACATGGGGTCTATTCTCTGTGTTTTGATTTTGGATGCAATATCATAGCTCAAATAATTGATTTACAAAAATTGGTATATTTTGGTAAAATGGGTCTCTAGGGCACAAATGAAGAGATTTTTCTGAAATTTTTACATTTTTTGAAAGATCTCTATTTTTTAGTAGGGATCTCTATTTTGCATTTCTATTTTTGTGACCGAAATCATATCAAAAAAATCAGATCTTGTTGACTAGGTCAAATACAAAAAAAATAAAATTTTGTGATGAGTATGCACTTATTTTTCATGGTTCAATGTATGATATGAATTGTCATTTAGATTATTTGTTGGCTATTATTGCTACTAACAATTGATTTTCAGATCTAACCCTAATGTTTACATAAGTTGGATATATATTGCATATCTTGTTTGCTTGTTGGAGAGTTCGTGACTTGCTTGCACAAAAAAAAGCTCAACAAAAATCTACTAAGCATGTTGCTTTGGATTTGAGGTATTTTGTTGAATCTCTATAACATTTGGATTTTGGGCATAAAATGAATCTCTCATGTGTCTAGCTTGAGTTTTTATTTCTTTCATAGATCACACTCCAATTTTGGGCTCTAAAAAGAACATAGTTTCACTTTCTTGCATATGTGTTTCACATAGTAATTATGCCCTATGAACACTATTTGTGGCATTCTTGAGAGAGTGGGTTTCTTGCAAAGCTCTTCTTGAAGATAGAACCCCTTGTAGGTAGGGAAGATATTGTTACTATCTCATGGTCTTACTTGGTTTAGTCTTCAACATTGATCAATACGTTCTCTTTTGGACCCGTTTAGAGAGATCGGTAGACATTGTTGTTGACATATGAACCTTGGTGAGGTGGTTTCAATCTTAGCACATCAATGAATCTATTTGCTATGTTTGGGTGAAGTGAAGAGGCTAGAGGATTATGCTCTACTCCCTTTTTGGGTAGTACTAGAAACTCAGATCCTTGAATCTAAACCAAGTCCCCATGTGGTCCTTTTTGTGAGTCACCTTGTTAGATAGGGTTAACCATAGTGGACATTCCCTTTATTGGGTCAACCACATGGATGGAACCTCAAGTGATAATAACTATTTTCACCATGGTAGTAACAACTGCTATACAAATGTCCTTGTGGAAGAAATCTCCATGGGTGTAGTTTCTTGTTGGGCTGTTAGATCTCCTCAGCATCTCCGATTGATTAAATTCTCAGAATGTGTCAAAACCCCGGTGCACCTGGATTGAAGTTCACCCTCTTGAGATTGCAAAAGTTGTAGAGTCAAACCATTACTATGAACCATAGTGCAACCAAATTTGTCTTTCTAGGACTATGTGCGTGATTGAAAAATATTTTGAGAACATACACAAGTAGAATCTTTAAGGAGTAGCATACTAAGTCACTATTCTTATTCATGCGCAAGGTTGCTTTGCCCCTTACTCATTGTTTGAAGACAATTTTTTGTTTGAACTCCCTGATTGCTATCTTGCATGCCTGATTAATGATAAGAATCTGTTGATGCATCTAGTTGGTCATTTTAAACAAACAAATCTGAGTTCTCGAGTGATTAAAAATTCAAAGATCTCCCCAAAAGTGCTATGACATGTTGCTCAACATCCGAATGAACTTAAATGGTATCAAGTTGAACAAAATGACTCTTGGTCTTCTTTCTTCCACATCTCCCATGTCCTCCTAGTCTCCCATTTCCATCCTTTCTCTTCTTCCTTCACACTTCTTCCTCTTCTTCCTAAACTCTTCACGTCTTCTTGATTCTTTTCCTCTTATTATCTAGTCTACCTTCTTTTATTCATCTCTTCTATCACTTCCATGCTTGATTCCTCCTCTTCCAGAACCATGAATTTAAACTATCTTGTTATGGAACCTCTCTTGAAAATAAATGATCTCGAACTCATTGCTCAATTTGAAGAGTTTTATTCCTCCAATAGTCCTTCTAGATATTGCACGAGTGATAAACTTAAGACAAAAATAAAAGAAAATTTGAATGAATCAGATGCCTTTGCTAGGATCATAGACATGATCATGTCACAACCTCCTTCTTACAAATTTTTTTCATCATCTAAGTCTTCTCATCCTTCCTCATCTTCCAAGTCTTACCACGACTCTTCTATACATTATTCACATTCCTCATTATCAAAGTCTTCTTCCTCCACTAGGTCTTCACTTTCCTCTTCTTCACGATCTCATTCCTCTTCTACTTCTCCCAAGAGTCTTACTACTCTTCTCAAGACATACCATAATGAACAATGTGACAATCCTTGTGATACCTCTTCCACGAAGAGTGACACATCCATCTTTGATGACTATGATGATGGACAATGTAGTGATACCTATGACACCTCTATTCCTAAGGGTCCTGCTAGTTGTGTTCTCGTGCTTACTAAAAATGGGTCATCACATTGGATAGATTGTGATGGTGATCCATATGATTCTAATTTTGAAAGAGACTTTTATGATTTCTATGAACAATACCTAGATGATACATCTACTTCACTTGAGGAAGAGAAAGCTTACCGCGCTGATTATAAATGTAAATACCATAAGAATCTCTCCTCTAAGAACTCTCATGCTGAAGATTACACTCTCAAGCAAGATTATGTTAATGATGGACCTTTGTCTTGTGATGGTTCTCTTTCATCCCCTACTTCTTCCAATACTCATACATTTCCTAAAGCTTCCAAGTCTTTCAAATCTTTCACAAATCCTTCATCCAACAAAAATCCTTTTCATGCGGTTCCCTATAGTTATCCTCAAGGGCTACCTCTTAAAGAAACTCAAGCTAACCTTCACTTGGCTACAAATAATTTCAATAATGCTAAATCTAAAGAGCCTAAACCTTTATACGCTATAATGCCTACTTTAGCTAGTCCTTCACCATGTCTTCCAAAGTCTTCTATATAATTCCAACATGCTTCCTTGTCCTTAGAAGTGGCTCCATGTCAAGAGGACTCTAAAAATGATAAAGAAAAGAACATAAAGAAAGATCAAGATCAAGAACCCTCCATGTCATCCAATTTTTTTCATGATGTCTCTTATCTGTTTCATGGTTCTTTTGATCCTGCACGCCCTTTCTCATTCATTCCACCATGTCTTAAGTCTTCTCCTAAGCAAGATCAAGCTGCTACTTACATCGTTGAGCTTATTGACAATCAAAATAACCTTACTACACTTGCGCTTTCCAAAGATGATACTTCTATTAAGGTTATTAAAAATAGTGTTGTTACTTCCAATGTTAAGCCTATTGAAAATCAAGAGAAAAATTACACACTTATGCTATCCAAAGCTCCTTGTCAAAATCAAAGCCTTCCATCTTCTTGTTCTACCACTCCATGTTCGCTTCCACTTTCTACTCTTCCTAAGTCTTTTCAAGCTCCAAACAATCCTATAAAAGAAGTTTCTCCTATTCAAGATGTTCATGATCCTATTGCAAATCCTAATGCTCACTCTAAAGATGTTGATGTCCTTAGTTATCATATAGATGTTGATAAACTTATTGATTATCCTTTTGTATCTTCCACGTCCATCCTTGGACCTCCTCCAACAATACTAAGGGCTTCACATCTTCCTTCCATCTTGGGTTGTTATGTCCCTTCACTTTCCCCTCCTAACTCTCCTAAATCATCATCCATCTTGGGTCCTTACGTCCCTCCATCTCCTGTCTTTCCTCAAGATCAACATAGATGCATACCCTTGAATTCTTTCCATCCACCCACCCATCTAAACCAATCATATCCTCCTTCTTCTTCCACAAGTCCCAAGTATTTTGGAAATAACTTGAATGTTCAATACAAGAAAAAAAAGCAATACAAGAATCTATCAGAAAAAAAAGATCACCATGTCTCCTCTAATTGACATGGAGGCATAAAGTCAAAAGAGACATCTAAGAAGAAAACTACAAGACAAGTATGGGTTCCAAAATCCATCATTGAAGATATTCTCTCTAAATCATCAAAAAGAAATGAAAAGCCTATGGCTATATGGATTTCAAAGTCTCTCTTGAAAGAGTCTGACATTGAGAAACAAGTGAAGTTGACATTCAAGCTTCCAAAGGCTTCCACTTCATCTTCTTCCAAAAATATTCTTCCATTCCATGCACCTAAACCGTTACCTCTGTTATCCATTCACCATATTCTTTTGCGTATTCCTTCATTCACATTTCCTCCATCTTCTCGCCACCCTTCAAGGTGTGTGTTGATGTTGATCTTGCCTTCCTTTCCATATACCCTTTCACAATCCTTCCATTCATTATCCTTCTACCTTCTATCCTTTTTACTCATTTGCCTATTCTTCCTATCTTCCAACCTCACTCGCTTTACATAAAACCGTATCCTCTATTTTTCTCTTCCATCTTCCTTTCCCTATCAGCATTTTTGAGCATATCCTTTTGAATCCTTGGCATATCATGGTTTATCCGTTCAAGGAGCATTATCTAAAAAGCTTTCCTTCTTCCCCCAAAAAAAAAATAATTTAAAAAAAGAAAATTAAAAAAATTAAAAAATTAAAAATGTGCCTTGGTCGAAACCTGGAAACAGGCTCCTTGGTAGAAAAGTTAAAGAGAAATAAATTCATCCTATGGTGAAAACCACTCCCTTGTGGCACCTTGGATAAGTACTATGATGAAAACCTAACAATCAGGCATCATGCGTAGTTCTTCTACATATTTCATCCATTCAGTCTTCTCTCTTTGATCTTGACAATGTTGACCTATACACAAACATTTAGCTATCTTGTGAGCTATCTTACGATGATCTTGCTTTTATTCCATTCATGTTTAGCCTTCATATTTATTTTCCTCCATTCATTCTAGCCTTTCGCTATCCTTTTCCCCTTTGGTCTTGATCTAATAAAAAAGAGTAAAACACGATGCTATGAAGCCTCTTGACATGTCTACTCCTTTGGACTGCATCCTTTCCTTCTTTTGCATTATGCCTTTGTGACTTATCCTATGTTGACCTTTCATTGTTTGTCCAAATGTGCTTTACATGACAAATTTTCCCTAGCTTGGGTACTCTTGAGAAGTTTTCCCTTGAGGATTTCTTCCCTTCATTTTCCTTCATTCTCTTGTCTTCCATCTCTTCCACCAGCTTACTAATCCCTCTTTTTCTTCACCTTGCTAGGCATTGGGACTACATGATGTGATCTTGCTTGGGATTTTGATGCCCATTCTATTTGGGGGCATCCTTTGTACATACTTATTGATCCTGAAAAATCCAAAAACATGATATATTATCAAAAATTCTAAAAATCAGAAAATGTCCTGAAAATATGATCATCTTAGTGAAAACCTAGCAATAGGCACTTTGATGTATCTCAAAACAAAATTAGAAAAATTCAAAAATTCAAAAAAAAAATGAAAAAGTGCCTTGGTGAAAACTTGGAAACAGACGCCTTGGTAGCAAAAATATCAAAAAATTACAAAAAGTCCTAAAAAAAACAAAATTTGCAATAAAATCCAAGTGGTGAAAACCTAGAAACAGGCGCTACTTGAGGCCTTTGCACCCTTGTTTCTTAGCACGCGTCCTCAACACTCAGCCTTTCTCCATCATGTCTTGTCCTTGTTGCCTTGGTTTGGAATTGGTCTTTGTCTTTGTCTAGGGGGCATAACTATGTTACCTTTGGTCTCTTGGATGTGTTAGTCTTTAGGACACCTTGCAAAATGTGTTTTTCAACACAACCCCTGACATTGAGTGTTTTTCAACACTTATTAGTTGGTCTTACCTAGTTTTGTTATGCGATCTTACCTGCTTGCAAGCATTCGATCCTTATCCTTGGAACTTAGTATCAATTAACACACTTAAATTTTTTAACGCAACACTTAATGCTTGAGCTATGTCATGATCTTTTCTTTGTGTGTTGATTGTTATTGATTTTCGTTGAGTGTCCTTGTCTAATAAGTCTTTCCGGGATGCATAGCTAGAGGACTTGGGGCATGGGGCATGTTTTTATTTGCTTTCTACTTGTGGGTGTGGTCTTGAACCTCTTGAGTGTCTCTTGTTGTTCCCTTGAAACACTTGGGAGATTTGAGGCATCATCCTTGACTTCTTTTGCACAACCGTTCTTATAGTCATCCCGACACTTATGCCTTGATGCGAGAATGGTTTTGCTACATTAAATTGGGTAAGCTAACATTGAAGTCATCTTAACCTTTATGTCTTTGATGCTTATGTTAGAATCTTTTCACATTCCAATCCGATATCAATCACATTCATATCTTCATAGTTGTGCTTGTGACTGGTGATGATTGTGTGATTTTTTGATGTCTGTTAATAATGGCCCAATGATGAAAATAAGTTCCTTAACATTCTCTAATGAATGATGAACATAAAATTCTATGTTACAGTTTCTCTATTGCAAGTACACCTTTGCATTTCATGTAGCTTGCATTGTTAGACTTCACGTTAATTTGAATTTTTAGGCTGCATTGAGTTTGAGAGGGTTTTCCTTCATTTTTTTGGACTTTTAATCAATTGTGGTCACGTTTTGATCTTCATTTCCTTATCTTCTTTTGTGATCTCAATCAAAATTTCCTATCTTAAACAGTTGATTGATTTTGAGGCATCCTCTTTCTTGAGGCAAATTCTCTTTCTTCTCTCCATTTCTTTCCACCTCTTCCAACTTCTATCTTCCATTCGCTTTCACCCCACTTCTTTTCTTCTAATTCAACCTTGGGGCATAATATTTCATGCTTGATGATCTACCTTGGTTCTGTGATCCTTAGATCTTTCATCTTACATCAAGAACATTATCTTTAGTTCGATTTGATCAAATTTATCAATTTACTATTTCTCCTCTATCTCATTTCAATTTTGATCACGAGGGGGCAGTACCTATCAAACTTCAATCCTTGATTCAACTTTATCAATCCTATCAATTGCTTCACTTGGGGCAACCTTGCTTGAGACTTGACAATTACCTATTTACAGGGGTGTTGGCCTTGTCTTTTTCAATCAGCTTATCTTTGTCCTGATGTGTTCCCGTCCGTCGATCACATGTCTGGGTTGTTTTGTGATCCCAAATTGATCTCACTTAAATTTTATTCTTTGACTACATGTGTTCCCATGAATATCACACATTAGTCAAAGAGGGGTAAATGTATGCACCCTAAAATGGTTGCCTAGACTTTGGGCCCCCATTCATCAATTTATCAATTTCTTGAATCAATGTTTTGCAATATTTTCAATCAAATCAATTTCCTTGATCAAATTGTAATTAATTCAAATATTTTAATATTTCCTAAGGTTTGATCATTTTATCCTAAGTTTTATTTAATTAAGAGAACATGCTCCCTTTTAATTAAATAAAAAAATCTTTTAATAAAATAATAAAATCACTTTATCCTAAGCCACATTTAATTAAAAGAACAAATCTCTTTTAAATAAATAAAAAATATTTTAATTAAATAATAGAAACCACTTTGCTAAAAATAATAAATAAATAATAAAATAAAAATAAAAATAAAAAGATTTTTTGTCTACACATTGAATGCACACTTTCCAAGATGAGTGAAATCTTCTTTTGCCTCTTAATCTCTTCCACACATCTTTTTGCCTCTTAACCATGTCCATTGATTTTGCCTCTTGAGAATCTTGAGCACATGGATCAACCAAGATTTAATCTCCACCATTGCTCATTTCTTTTTGCCTCTTAATCTTGACCGTCCATTCATTTCTAAAATCCTTTATAAGGAGCTCTCTCCTTCTCATTTTTAGCATTCAAGTTTTAGGCATCCATGCATGGAGATTTTAGAGATCAAGATTTATGTTATTGTTATGTAGGTTTGGAAAGCAATTTTGGAGGAGAATTTGAGCACTTGAGCTTGAATATTGAAACTTCTCTTTTCTTGTCTTATTCTCTCATGCTCCATGGCAATTCATTTAGATTAATATTGTACTTTCATGTTAGATTAGATCCATATTTCCTTTCATAAAATAATCTTGCATAAGTATTTTCTTTCATAGATTAGTTTACTTTCATGCATTGTTATCATATAGAATAGCTTCCATTTTCATTTGCATGCGTACTTGATGATCATAGAGACTAGAATTTTTTCTTTTCTTCTTTGAATCTCTCATTTTATGGTGTACTTGCATGGGCACAAACTAGGTCTAATCTGAGGGCCTCCATCATAAACCCTTGCACTCCATGAATAGAGAGCTATGAGTCACCATTTGAGACCTCATTCTTGAGCAATCTTAGATTTAATGACTCATAGAAGTGTGTCAACATTTTAGCACACAGGTATACAATTTAAAAAATGGAAGCAAGGTAGATTGCTCCTCCTTTCCCAAATACATAGTCAGAAGGAAGATGACCCAATAGGCTCAAGTAGGACTTAAGTGATAAATGAGTGTAATGATCCTTCACTAATAATGAATTGGGGGAATTTGGATTTGAGAGGAAATGATAGGATAATACAAGATAGGAAACCAAATAAGAAAATATGACTATAAGTTACAAAAAATATAGAATAACAAAAAATAGACAGACACCTAAAATGACTTGGAATGGAAAGTAGAAATCTAACCGACCCATGGTTGAAATTTGAAGATGATTTTGAGGATACATAATTCTCCCAAGAATAGTTTGCAGAAATTCATTGTGCTCCCTTTACTTTTATTTGAATCCAATTGTAGTTTTTTTTGTCGGGCTCTATTCTTTATAAATTAATTCCCGATGCATCTGCCACCTGTACGTACACACATAAAAATGGGGGAAAATGTTGGTTTGAAAGGGGTTTGCCTTGTTTAAAACCCTATTTATGAATCAACCTTGAAATGTAAATGAAATTGCATAAAGGATATTTTTTTATATGAAATAGAAGCTAGACTTGAATCGTAAGTTACCTTATACCTTGATGCTACAATACTTCTTTTGACGTAATTCTAATCAGGGATCAATAGAAACCTACAATAACATATGAAATCTCAACCAAAAAAAGATTGTTAGAGAAATTAGTATTCCCAATACTCAAGAAAGGATGTAAGATAAAAAACAAGCACAATCAATCAAATATTATGAAATCAATCCAAACCATGAATATGCAAACCATAAAATCCTTCCTTGGTGTTCTCCTTCTCATGTAATACATGCTCTCAGAATTGAGCTCAAGATCGTGCCAACATAAGAACTCAAAGTAATTATGGTTTTTTAAAATATGAGAAAAAGGCTCTCTATTTATAAGATTTTAGGGGTTTCAACCAGGAATCTATGTTTGAAGGGCTGATTGATTGTGATTGAGGATTTGAGCTCAGAGTGAGTGGGAGTTCAAATATGCTTGACTTCCTTGATTGTGGGATTGATTGATCTATCAACAAATAGATTGGAGAGATGACTTGAATGGATTGGTGACTTAACTAATTGCATATATTAGTTAATTGATTGCATGGATTAGAAGATTGAATTGATGGAAGACTTAACTAATTGTTGAGGGAGAAATTAACAATGTGGATTGAATAGTTAGGAGAGGGAATTGTAGAGTGAAGAGTTGTGATTGAAAAGCTAACTCAAAGTGAGTGTGAGTTAGGATTTAGGAGGATAATTATGATTTAAATAAATAAAATATTATTTATTTGCACATGTGGAGATTGATAAATAAATAAATAATATTTATTTACGAGAGAAGAATAATTAATTTATAATTTATTTAATTGTGATAGGGATTTTGATTTAAATATTATATAAATACAATAAATTTTTTAAAATAAACGTGTTGAGCCACTAATATATTATTAATAATAATAAACTGGTTCAAGGTCTCATTAGGGAAAGAACCAACAAGAAAACCCTGAATCCTAGCCCAGATACAAATTTGAAGAGGATAGAACAGTACCCATCCCAAACGTGTTTTAAAGACCTACCCCCTGATTAGACAAAAAAATATAGCATAATGCATACATAGATATTGCCGATTTCAAACTCGAGGCCACAATACATAGTATTCAACAAACATTAAAGTGATCCCAAAAAACAAAAGATCGAATGACTTAAACCTTTGAATGTGAAAGCATCCCAAAACATTATTACTGAAGTATCATGGAAAAATGTTGATGAAGATTTTTAGTGTCCCCTAAAGCAGACTCACATGTCACTGTGAAACCCTATTGCCGATGCAGAAGAAAAGAAACCATTGTGTGATCCAAGTTGATGTGGTAAAACAAGGCCATAGTATGTCCTCATTACCAATGTGGCAATTCAAAAACCACTTTATCAAGGAGGACCAAACCACCCATGCGATTCGAGTGCTGACAAGGTAAAAACCATGGGATCCAATTGTTGACATGGCAAAAACCATTGTATATCCCCAATTCTGAAGTGGTAGTTCAAAAGCCATTGTTGTGAAAAGGACTAGATAATCACTCTAATTTTTCAAAAATCATCCGAGAATATTACTATCAATACTGCAAAAGATCCCATAAAACCCCCCAAAATAAAACACTCATTCTTCCATTGAAATTGGAATGTCCACCGAAGAACCAGCTGGAGATTCTAAAGGTGAATTCACATTAATGTCGGGCACAACAATGGGGTTTGTTTAGGGAGAAGGGAGTCTGGATCCAATACATTGTCAAAAGTGGCATCCACCATATGGTGATGAATTACTTCCTTCGCCTCTACTAGGTGCAACAATATTCTAAAATTACACGACAAATATTCTCTATGGAAAATGTTACAGGAGTGACAAGTACGAAAATTGTCTTTATCTTCAACTGTAGCCATGGAGTAGACCTAGATAAAACTATCCCAAAGATGAAAAATTGATGGAATAAGGTGTAGGATTAATTGACATATGAACTAGAGTGTCACCTTGAAAATGTGCCTTCACCACATGTCTGAATCCAACACAATCCAACACACATCTTGTCACAAGTACTAGCTACTTTAAAATAGATCATTCCACTAAGTGGCATTATTTAAGTGTAATATCAATGAGGTACTTTGGGGGATTCAGAAACAGTACTTGGAAAATCCCTTCATAATGATCCATATCACACATAAATTAGTGGGATTTAATATGTGATTGAAAACCTTCTACATTTCCTCCAATGCTACTAGAGCGAGCCTCATTGGTATCCAATTCACATAGATGAGTTTTTATGGAAAACACATTTCTGACAATTGGCGTTGGGTGATGTCAATAATCTTGAAGCCCCAAAGCATACTTTGAAGGTCTTAGATTGTGGGTTGGGAACATGACTCTTGTTCAATTAATAATTGCAATTGTACATAAATGCAATAATTAGAAAGAGGGAATATTAATTAAATATGGTTATTTAACTAATTGAATGACATAGGGTATAATTAAACAATATTAATTATTTAATTATATTATAGATGAATAATTGATGAAATATTGATTGGATGATTAATATTTAAGGTAATTAGTTAAAAATACTTAATTATAGAATTAAGGAGAAATGATTATTTAATTTTAGAATATGGTAGAATGGCACAATTAATTAAATAATAAAGATTATTTAATAATTTAAGAGGAATGTTAGTGAAATTATCGCTTGCAGACATGTGACATTTTCAGGTGTCTACATTTTGCCCATTTTTGATACAATGTATTTTACGCGTTGTTTTAAAGAATAATAAAAATTATGCCCCAGTATGCCCCATCAAGAACAATGTGACATTGAGGTAAATGATGCCCCCTCAAGAGATTATTTGTGCTAGAAAGGCATGAATGATATCTTGAAGGAAGATTTAGATTAAATGATGAAAGAAAAGAATAATTAGTAAGAAGTGAAGAATGTTGGTAGGATGTGATGACTATTTAATTGACATTGGACATTGATATTATTGATAAGCATCATGTCTAGTTTTAGGAAGGACCCATCATGTATACAACTAGTCATAATATCTATTTTCAGGGAAGACCTATCATGTATAAGATAAGTGACAATGTCTAGTTTTAGGAAAGATACATCTTGTATAAGACAAATGATGATGTGTGGTTTCAGGACAGACATATCTTGTTTAATGCATATGATAATGTTTGGTTTTAGGAAAGATACATCTTATATAAGAAAAATGATGATATAATGAATTGCCAATTGATTTGACTAATTTGAAAATTGATTTGACCATTTTGACAAATAGATTGAGCAGGTGATAGAAGAGATTTGACTGATAGAAGAGATTTGACTAATTTGATAGAATGATACATTTTATTGATGGAATGTGAATGAATCCTTGATTGAAACCCTTAGATTATAGTAAACACGGATCTTAATGTTTTAATAACCATGCTTTTGATTTCCAACTGAATTGAGCTATTTATTTATCATCATTGAGCCACTTTATTATAGCAAAAATGGACACCATCCTACCAAGATATGAAAGATCTAGGTACAATTATCCTCTTGCATTAAAAATAGGCACGCTAAACAGACAAGGAATACGGGCCGATCCATTTAGGTCAAGTGTTCAAATTTAAGGTATGTGTAGCGTATCACAATGAAAGTATCCATTGTAATTTTTTAATTGGACATTATATATCGATGTGAAGGCTCTTATCACAGACACCCAAATTTATCTTTTAAGACTTCACGACAAACATTCTGTTAGATAAATGAGAGGGGGGGGGGGGGGGGGGGGTAAATCAGTTAAGTCTAGTTATCCTACAGTCCCAAATACTCCCAGATGTATATAACAATACTTTCAAATCAATTAATCAACTTGGTAAAGTATCAATTGTGCCTTTCTCTTCATATACTGATTACCAGTAAATTAAATACTGTGTTTACCGATCAATCTAGTTATAGTAATGTGTAAGGTAAAATAAAAATTCAACACATCCATAAACATATATAACACATATTTTTAATGTGGAAACCCTGTTAAGGGAAAAACCACCTGGGACCGGTAACCCAAAATAATTTGCTCTTCTAAAGTGAGCTCGGTTAAGAGTCAACCTTGTTAAAGGTTACAAAACATACTATGAGGTGTGACTTGGTTAGAGTATTTATCACTAACAGTTCTCCCTTGACCAAAGATTCACTATGGGGTCAACAAGAAAACAATCAACATTCATTGAATGTCATATTGAAATATAAGGATTATTAAGTCCCACTCGGTTAATATATTTATCTGTAGCAATGGTTAAACTGATATGGTAATGATATGATTCAAATACAACTTGATTTGAAGATTTTCATATTTATGCTAAGTTCAAAAATACCTTTGATCAATAATCAATTAAGTATCTTCATTTCCTCCAACTTTTTTATGCTTGGTAATTGCTTTCTTTGTCGCTTGGCATTGTCTGCAGATTTTCTTGGTTATGTCTTCAACCAGATTGATCAATGTTGCATGAAATCAATCTTTTCACATGAATTCTCCTACAACAGACTCAATGATGAATCTCATGTCTCTTTATATAGACACCATAAACCATTTTCTTTCCATCCATAGATTTTTCCTCTTAATCTTCACCTTAGATTTTACCACTTTAACCTTCCTCAGCAGTTGTGTCAATAACACGTTTCATTTTCATTCATCCGATCATCTTTAAATTTGGTTGTCATTTGATCATCATAACAAACATTATCATTTACCTCAGAATCATAAACAATTATCCATCTCATCATCTTTAGTCGACAGTTCAATATCAAAATGTGTCGGTGATAACTAGCTCGGTTAACACTATACTTGGTATACACTACACTTGCTCGGTGTATACAAAATTCTTCATTTACCGACCACATAAACTTGTTCATTCTTGATCATAATAGATTCATTTAATACAATAAAGTTACTAAATTAATATCATAGACTCATCAATAAGTCACCCAATGAATACCATACCCATATCTTTCTCATCCATCTCATCTTCATGTAGATATCTCATTCCTTTACCATTTTTCCTTCTTAAGATGTTTGTAACCATCATGATAAATACAATTAAAACTAGTTGACATCAATGACAATACATTAACTTATTTAATGTCTTACATACACTTTAGTATCTTGGTGATCATCAATCATTGTTTCTCAAATATATATTCCATTGCCAAACTTTCCCTCAAGATATTCAATCAGTTGTAGTTTATCAATCTCTCCCTTTGGCATTGATGGAAACTCAATATGAAATATTCCATAGAATACCAAACATCTATTCTACAACTCTGCATGCAAATATTGTAACTCGGTAAGCTATCCCTAACTTGTACATTTAATATGTTTAATCACTACACAACATCAATACTCCATGCAGTCTCTCCCTACAGATTTGATCTTCTCTCCCTATGTATATATCTCTCTTCAGATAAATATTTCATTGATTCTTCTCTCCCTTTGACAACAATGCCAAAAAAGAAAATAAAAAACTCTTCAATAGCCAAAATATTATCTACAGTGTTCGGTTCAGATCAAGTACCTTTCATGTACCGATATGCAGTTACAGTTTGTCATTCATCTTTTAGCTTTCACAACCTCATGAAACCTAAAGTGTGAACATCATGCATCTTGACATCATTTGATATAAAAACAATTAAACAAAATAAAATTAATGATAAACATAGTCTATTTTGTATAGTAGTGGTTATAGGTAATTGACATAGTGAGAGAAATAGTGGCTATGGGTAGACTAACTGGATGATTAATAGTAAAATTATTTGTGAATAAACTATATACTTAAAAAAAATGTAATAAAGAGAACTGAATAGTATGGAAAACCTTAACTAATTAATTCTTAACCAAATAAACTTTTAATATTAATAGTGCAACTATCATTCTAATCTAATCTACCAAGAGAGTTACTTCACCTCAAGTGACCCTTGCTTGTGCAAGGAGGTTAAGTAGTAGAAGAACTTCCTACACTAACCTTAAGGGGAGAGTAATGTAAAATACTTTCTTAGAACGTTTCAACAATTACAAAAACTTAACAAAAATAAAATAATTAACATGCATACCACAACATAGTAATTTACATAGGGAACCCTTATGGGAGAAAACCCCACACAATAAAATCCACCCAATAAATTATTTAGAAATCGATAACAAATTAAAATATACTTGAAGAGAAAGATTCTCATATTTTTAAAACCAACATAGATAAAAAGACATCTCATCAGCTATCAACCTCTTACAATACATCACAATGCCTCTCACATGACTAATATATAGGAGATACAAAATGTGAAACCATTAAATGGTATTACAAAACCATGGGCTAAACCTCCCATAAATAGTTCATAAAATATTCACCATTGGACCTATGACCCAACGATAAATGGTCAGGATTCACAATGACAAATTAGATATGAAATTTGTTTTAAGGAGGCTTCCCTGAAAAACACCTACTGGGGCATGCTACCCCCTAGACCCCCAACTGGTCATGGGAATAAGGTTAGCAAGGGGGTAACCCTTGCAACCCCCAAGTAAGGAGTGATGCACTTAAACCCCTATCACTCACTTATCAACAATAACCTCTTGATTATATAAAGGTTGAGACATAATTTTTCCAACAAATATCCCACTTGTCGAACACCTTTCATGAGCAACCAGAAGAGTACCATCATCATTTTTAAATCAATAGGTATTAAAAGGCCCATTGATTCTTATTCAATGTGCTTATAGCCTTAGTTAAATATTTTGCAACATTCATCAAAGTCTCTATCGTAATCAACTTCACCCTTCCATCCTCAACCATATCTCTAACAAAATGATATTGAACATTGTTAACATTTTATGGCTCCCTTAGCCAATATTAAATAACCCATATGATTCATGGTGAATGGGCTAACTCAATTACACTCTCTAAATCTATCACCTTTAAACTCTAAACCCTAGTACTTCAAGTGTGGACTAGTGTTCTCCTCACTCCATGTTCTAATCTTGTGTCAACTTTTAAAACCCATTGCCAACAAGTTAAGTAACTAATTTGAGCCCCACTTCAGTGTTATTGACCAACCCCCATGCTAAGACAATCTTCTTTTGTCAGTTTCACTTTTATTGAAAGCTTATCGATCATCAAAGAGATAGTTTTCTAGTCTCTTCAACCCTAATGGATGGTATGCTCATAGGTCAAGGGAAGTAAATCTTCACAGAAGAGATTTATCTTGTTAAAGGAATGATCTTTTAGTCTCTGATATAATTAGGCCTTGCACAAGGAGTTCAAGTGGTCATGTGTAGGTCAGCCATTAGGAGGACCCTTTTTTGTAATCTTTGATATTTGATAAGGTAGATGGTATTGTTACCCCAATTTCCATGTACATGCAAATTTGGCTAAAACCCATCTCAAGGTCTCTGTTTTTACCCTGCCAAGCACCTCAGGAAATTTTCATAGCTTTATGTCCTATTCTCTGGTCTCTGCAAGCTTTCTAACTCTCTGGTCTCTACAAGCTTTCTAACTCTCTGGTCTGCAGGTCAAAAAATTCATAAAACTAGCCGTTATAGGCCAAACCCTCAAAAAACCCTAAGTCTTGTTATAATTTGTTGTTACTTTATCGGTCACTTAAACTCCCCAATACCCATGTGCACTAATTTTCTATTGGCTAGTCGCCAGTTCTCTAAGTTCTCTAGTGGTTACCTTTTTCTTTTGGCAAACTGGCGACTATAGTGACTCTCTTAGTCGCTTAATGTTTGGCGGTTAGGTCTAAGCGGTCAGCGACTCAGCGAACGGTTTGCTTTTCCTTTAGTCGCGTGATCACTTAATGTCCGGTGGTCATTTTATGCGAGGGTCCCAATCAGGAAGATCTGATAGTTGTCATGAGTTCACAAAGGATTCTTTTGACACTTGTGATTTCGTGATAGCCGTCGATCTTCCCTTTTGTGCAGCGCTTCATTTGCTAAGTGGGTTCGATGCCATAGTGTCCTACTTGGAGGCTTTTCATTGGTCGAGGGGAGATGACTTGTAGTTTTTCAGCGGGCCCAGTTGTCAGTCCTCTTTTGATCTAACGGCTGGCGTGTTTTCTCATGAAAAGTGTTAGAGGTATGTGATTTTCAGACAACCGTTGATTCTCCTTGGTGACGTAACTCTTCAGACGGGCGGGTCCACTGCCAGGTGTGCGTAGGTGGTGTATTCTGATTGGGCCACACACTAACGAGTCATTTATTGTTAGTAGGACTGGGCCCTTTCGGTAGTCACAGGCTCTAACATCTGCAGAGGATCGACGACTGGCATATGTTTGCGAGGCTATGTGTCAGACCATGAGATCATGCGATGATCGTTGATCTTGCTTTATCTCAGAGCATTCTCGGTGGGTCCTTTCTTGCTAATGTGTTCACTTCCTATTTGTTGCTACATGATGATGAGGACTTCCAGGTGGACCGATGTGTCAAAGGGGTTTAATATAGATCTATGGATGGTGTAAATGTGCAAGGAATATTTGGGGGCCATGAGATCATGTGCCCGCCGTTAGATCAAAATCTTATCTTTAGTGGGTCCGTCGTCAGAAGGCTTGCCAAGGTGTTGCTGATGAGGCGGTCAGAGCAAATAAAGGATTGACGGGTGGTAAGTCTGGGCCCAGGTTTGACAAAATGTTTGGCGGCCCTGATAACTTCTCTTTGGTCGCTCATTCGCGTGATAAGCTAGCAATACTCTAAATGATCTGGCGAATGCGCGAATGTGTGTATTCGCAAGATCGCAGGATAAGTTAGTGAGGCCCTAAAATTCTCAGTGATCATCTTCGGTCACCAGTTCGCCAAATGTAAGCCAAAATTCTCATGAGTGATTTAAGGTGTATTCAATGAATCGGCGAATGAAGGATTTCTCTTGTTCGCGGGATATAACCAGGGTTAGTAAAAGGACCCAACGATTCAACGAAAAGCCTTGTTCACTGAATCGCTTGACCAGACTAGGGTAAGCCAAAGAATCTCACGACTTAGAATTCTTCAGTCGCCTAGTCGCTGAAAGACTTAAAAGAAAAGGGCTCGAGGTGGGTCCAAAAATGACAGAGGTGCTGACATGTTCGCTTCCTATTGGTCGCTGACTTCCATGGTGTTTTTGACTTGTCGGAAAGGTTTTAAAGTTGTTTTTTTTCAAGAGGATTTGGGCTATTCATTTGCCAAGAATTAAAAGACATCAACGGCTGCATTTTAAAATGACTGGCTAGCCGTTGCAGTTCAAGTTTGAATATCTCTGCGGGGTGTTTTGCCAATTTTTGATTCGATGGGATATAACGGTGAGGTAGCTCAAAGAATTTATGTCTCCAGGACATTTACAGTTAAAAGAAGATGATGAGGAAGTCTGGGTAGCTGTCATGGGTTGATTCTTGTCTCAGAAAGGCACCATCTTGAGCATTCATGGCGAGACTTTGTGCAGGAAGGTAGATGAATCTAGGTTGCTTGTCCACAAGTTGATGTAGTACAGAGATGGGCACACAATATCTGATCAGCCATGGTATTACAAAGATATATTTATGATCAGATTTGATCGGCTAGGGTTTTTGATTATTGTATTGCAAAAAATTTGTAACCCTAGTTAGGTTTTCTGACTCCTGCCTGCGTGTAGTTGAGTATGTATATATTTGTAGAAGAAATTCATCTTTTCTTAAGGGTCATCTATGGTATCATTTCTACCCTCTGGCTTATACAGTTGTATTTCTCCCATTGATGATTCAGATATTGCAGAGGTATTTTGTGACAATCCTTCATGTCCCTATGCTTCCTTGTCTAAATTATCTCTTATTGGATTAAAGTATATGATGCTTTCAGTGATGTCTTAGGGTTCCTGATCCCTCTTGCTTTCTGTGATTTTGTGTGTTATTGCATTTGATCTAATTTAGATGCTTTTTTGGGTATACTTCAACCCCCTAACAGTCTTGTCTCATTCCTACACCGAGTTGCATAAGTGAATGTCTGTTTGCAGGTCATAGGTTGTGTCTTATGTTTAGACCCTCCTATGAAACACTTTTGTAAGCCTATTTAGTAAGTTGTGATCTATTAGACCTAAGCTTTTCATTGGTTCTATTCCTCTATACTAAGATCCAAACCCTAATTTTGGTGTATCACCTAGTAGGTAGTTTGCTTTTAGTCATTTCCCTTTCCAAGCATTCCTTCTATCCCTTTCCCTCAAAAGTTTTTTTACTTTTCATGTCTAGAAGAAAATTAAGGTGATTATCCAAGAGGAACTAGCCTAGAACCTGGAGGTCTCATCTCAATTAGCATAGGTCCCACAACCTGGAGATGATTCCCATGTTATACTAGGTTATCAAGACTACGAGAGCTTGAGACAAGGGTGCAAACTTAGTGTATAACAGGTATGATGTATTCAAATGGATATATCCATCAAGGAGATATTTTCTTGGTCTCCTCGATCCTCTATGGGCTTGAAATTTCTTGTAGATTTATCTTTAGAGGCTCTTAGGCATTTGTTCTCGCATGAAGATATCCAACAATGGTTTAGATTTAAACTTGGGGAAAGACGTTTTAAAATTTGAACGATCAAAGGTGGTTATTGAATACATGTCAAAATTGAATGCTCATTTATTGATGGCCCTAATTGGATCTAGATATACTCCAACCACTTCAATTTAGTTCCATAACTTCTTCCAGACTTTGCATATGTGATCTTAGGACACTCTCCATGCTCATTTATGGTCTATGAACATATTTTCTTTGAAAGAAGAACAATCTTCCCTTTTTTAGTGATTATCGAGGGCCTTCATTATGTTTTCTTTCTTTCACCTCAAGGGATCAACATACATGCCAAGGATCAGATCTCTGATTTGACTCGATGTTGTCTACAATCTAACCCTAGTCTAGTTAGGGATTTTTACTTTAATATTGTATTAGAGTTATGCTTGACGTATAAAGGAAATTTTGTAACATATTTTTAGGATCATTTTCTATTTATGATATATAATTTCAAGTTTTTGTTGTAATTATAAATATTGCCTTGCTCGGTGTTAATAAAATTATCCATTTTTACCTCTTTTGGATCCAAACACCTCATGCTTACCTTGTTGTGTGGATGATGTATTTTTTTCTATTTTGAATTGTATTATAATGTTATTATGCTTTGTAATAATTTTCCAATATAACAACAACCCAAGATCTAGAGGCCAATGAATATCACAAAAGAAACAGAGACAAAATGGAAAAGAATAAATGTTATTCTCATCAACGATACAATAACTGAACAAAACTACATAACTATAATGGATGAGTACAATGTAGATGTGCTTTCTTATATAGGAAAGGAAATGATAGAACATGATAGTTAGGAGATAAATTATCACCCACACAAGGTGGAATCACATGTTTTCCAAAGGTGGATCATCATCTCTATGAGAACCTACCAATCAATCCATGCTAATTTTAATGTAACCCTACAAAATTTTGGAACTCCAAGAAAATGATTAAAAATGAGAACCAAAGAGATCCAACAAGACCACTATCAAAATTCCAACTATAGAAACATGAAATATACCATTACATTATGATCTATCCTCTCCTTAAATGAAGATAATATGATCCAAAGAACATATCATTGTCTCAAGAGAACCTACATCGTTTCAACACTCTAATCCAAAATCAAGTGTACATTATGATATGATACAAATATATGGATATAATCATCCATCATCAAATTATGAATCCACATATCTGTCAACTCTCCCATAGAATTTTGTAACCAAGATCTCTAGGAATTGTGATAACCATCTCTTAACTTAAGATCCTTTGTGTGTCGAACACAATCAAACAAATCAACATCAAGAGTTGTAATAGGGAAGAGTCAAACAACAATCTCTAAACCAAGAATATTTGATATTGCACATCCTTAGTTAATATAACCAAATATGTCAAACTCTCACTACAATATAAGGGTAGAATTGAGGAGCTTCACATGACACCAAAAAACATTCAAAAGACCATCCATATTCTAATCAAATGTTATCCACGACTCACTTTACATTGCACCATCAACAACTTAGAACCAAAATCTTAAAACAAAGATGATAGAACATATAATTGAATAATGCACCCATTGAAAATGATATTGAGTTATACATGGAATCATGACCAATGTTATTACTGAAATTCCCCTAAAGTGAACAAAAATTCACACGCATAATAATATATTATTAAGATTCAAATGAATAATTATATCAGGTACTCCTAAAAAAATTCTTTTCTCACTAAAACCAACATACCAATGTAATAATGATGACCAAGAATAAGGCCTACCAAATAAAATACTTATTAGTAATATGTTAATAGAGATAAGGGTAAATGCACAATAATATGTCACCTTTTAGGCTAACTTGACAGACACGGCCCAGTTGGACTCGGCTGAGCCATACATGGCCGAGTCCAACACGACCGAGTACACGCAGGTGTCACGTGACACCGAATGATGCCTACATGGCCTCGTTGACTGGGTCAAGTGGTACTCGACCAAGTCCAAATGCTATTTTAAATAATGAAAAAGAGCCCCAAGTCCCTCATTTGCACATTGAGGGGCTAAGGGCACCCGACCCAGTAGGACTCGACCTCTAGGCTAAGTCTACCTAGGTGGCATGCCATGTTGGCAGCCAAACCTCCAAAAACACAAAAAAACTAGAAGTTTACACTTTTGTTGTTCCTTTCTCTGTTCAAAATAGAAAATGTCAAAAAACTAAAAGTACCCTTTTCTAGATATAGGAACTATGATCCTGGACATATACATTTTATATTGTTTCAACTACAAAATGTTAAACAAATTTGCTAAAAACTACATGTAGGTATATTAAACTTTGATAAGATGTTGATTCAGAAAATATAGAAAAATGCTAAATCAATTCAGAAATTTTTTAAAATCATATACAATATGAGAGAAGAGAGTCCTCTTTAAAAATATGTAATTTATTTGGTTTTTGGTATAGTTTTGATAGGGGAAAAGTGGTGGGAGACAAAAACTATTGATTTTAGGTAAGTTCGACTTTGAATACTTATAACGGGAAAAATATAGATTGAAAACACTTCTTTCTTTTTTACTGCACTAGATATACATATCATCTAAAACATATTCTAAAATTGGAGGAAAAAACAATGTTTTACTTATAATGATTTGACGCGAAGTAAACTCCCTGATTTGCAATATTTTTCAGGATATGAAAAATAGAGCTAAAATTTTGAAAAAAATATTAATTTTTGTTCAAATTAATTTTTAAAAATTATAGGCATAAAATTTATCCCACATTTCATCAGTTTACATCTTCTTCAAATTCTCAACAGAAATGTGACTTTTATGGCCTTGAAGTTTTTCAGTTTTGGTGCTGCTAGCCTTTTCCTTTGTAAAAGGGTGACAACTTATTGTGCTTTTACCCATAATCAAGCAAAACATGTGTATTTTCAAGGCTTAAAGACCAAGATTAATGCTAGACCTAATTTTCCAATAAAACTCACACAAGAGTAACCATAGATCTATAAGATCCTTCCAAGTAGCCATACAAACATGAAACTATCTTCATCTAGAGCCCCATAAATATAATATTATGATGGATCTACATATCACAAATTTTGAATAACATGTAAAACCTATAAAATCATCTCCATAACTATGAGATCCACTACAAAATTCAAACATTCACATCAAATATGTCATTTGAATAATGGAATAAACATATATATTCAAACCCACAACTTTTGGAAACAAGAAAAATTGTAAAACCTATCAAGTTTTCTAGGAGGATTCGGGTTATAGAATGATCAATTCCATAATTCAAAAGAAACCAATGCCTAATCATATAAAACTCTCATGTAACCAACAGTAAAACTATAAATCTTACATAATATCTTTATAACATAGTCCAAATAGTAGGTGTTTACATATTTGAGTAGGAGACAAAATGCACACAACCAACATGCACACCCTTTAACTACTCATGACCACATGGAAGACGAACATAGTTTCCATGTAAGGTGAGAATAACATATTTACAAACTAGAACTCCAGATCACACCTATGCAAGAATGAAACACATGACCCACTCCAAGAGGAACACCCACGAACATTAAATGCCCACCATAAATAGCTTTCACAATGCTCAAAAGAAAGTTAGACTTTATGAATTTCATTCTCATAGATCTACAAAATGACATCAACACACAAAACATTTATTGCAAGTTGTATGCCACCAATAATCTACATTTCCTTCTAATAGTTTTTTACAAGTCTTCAATACTCAGAAATTAAAATAGAGGAATACGCAAAACCAAAACACCATGAAACCTTCACACGTAATCACATGTAAGCAACATGAAAGAACTTGCAAGTAACATGAAAGTTCATGCAAATACATGTAAATCATACACATGCACATACGAGCACATGAACACCATGTAAATCCCTTAAGCTTCGATACCCAATATTGGGAAAATGTTGTCTATAAAACCATTGATAAGATTCAAAGATTATACTATACCTAATGAAAATATATGATTCTATGCAAATTTAAGAATTAAGTTGTCTTAATATAAAAAACTATGAACATATTCATATTCTATATTATGCCCAAAATAACCACTTTAACATGCTTAATAAACCTATCTTAGATCAACATAAAACATCGAAGAAATGAACATTACTTCATCATAAGATAGCAATAATGGAATTATAAATTAACAACACAAGAAGAACATCTCACAATACATAATTTATGTGAAGGAACCCTTTTGGGAAAAAATCCAACAATAAGAGAGGATTATGATTGTGTAGACACCTAAAAATCCACTTGTTAATTAAAAATATTTTAGTTAATAAAAGTCCTAATAGCATCATCATTAATTAATTAATTAATTATTTAATTTTTATAGTTATTATCCCCTCCTATCTTAATTAAATTCATTTAATTAAGGAATCCCGTCCAAAATATTTAAATCAAATTTAAATATTAATCCCTCAATTTATTAAATTATTCAATAAATTGTGCTCAACTAGAGACCCTTTAAATAAATTAAATATTTATTTAAAAACCCTAAACCCTAGATATCTTCTATAAAATCCTAAACCTATCCTCTCATCCCTAATCACTCCCTAACCCCGCTTAAGGGGTGATTCCTAACCCTCTTAGCCTAAATCTCTCCCTTTGACTTTGAGTCAACATCCTCATTAATGAGATGTACACACTCATTAATGACCCCTTACACCCTCATTAATGGCTCTTGCAACCTCTTAATGAGAGCCTATGTCTCTTCTTCCACCCTTTTCCTATAACACACTTCCCTAGTGTTGCTCACACATGTGTGAGCAACCCGCTATCCTTATCCCTTTTACTCTAAGGCCTAATCCTGATGACCTACAACTGATTGAATATCTTGATGAGCTGAAGAGACAATGATTGGAGATCACCGAGCTATTAAAGTAATATGTAAGATGATTAAATCAATCAATATGTTGTCATTGATGTCAACTAGTTTTGATTATATTTATCATGATAGTTACGAACATCTGAATATTTGTAGAAGGAAGAAATGGTGAAGAAATGAGACATCTACATAAGGAAAAGATGGATATGATAGATAAGGATAAGGTATACATTGGGTAGCTTATTGATGATTCTATGACATTATATTGTTGATTTGAGCATGTTGCATTATTCTATTATGAAGAAGAAATCAGAATTGAACAAGTTAATGTGGTCGGTAATTAAAGATTTATGTATACACCGAGCCAGTGCAGTGTATACCGAGTGATAGTAATAACTGAGTTAGTTATCATCAACGCATTCAGTATTAACCAAGTATGGATGAAAACATTAAATGCTAAGAACAACCGACTGAAATTGATGAGCTAGAAATTGTTATGATTTCGAGGTTACAGAGGAAGTTTGTTATAAGATCCATGATTGACATAATTCAGAGATGATCTAAAGGATGAGATTGAAACATGTTATTGACACATCTGGCAAGGAAGTTTTAAGTGTTAAAATGGATGAATGAGATTAAGAGGCAAAATTTGATGGGTGATATGAAAATGGTTTACTTGTCTATTTAAGAGACATGAGTTTCATTGTTGAAACATGCTAGATGAATAGAGATTGCATAAGATTTTGTGTGAAGACATTATTCATGCATTCCTGATCAAACTAGTTACAAATAGGACCGAGCTGTAAGCATAATCGAGCGTCAGAGATATATATACACTGAGTGAAGTAAGTTGGGGAAATATGAGGAAGTGAATTGATTAATGATCAGATGAGTTTTTATGAGCTTATCATAGATTTGAATATTTGCAATTGAGTTGTATTTGAATAAGATCAATACTATATCAGTTTAACCATTAATTCAGCAAAATCTCTTAACCGAGTAGACTTAACAGTCTTTTTGTATTACCATATGAGATTCAAGGAATGTTAATTGTTATCTTGTTGACCCCATAGTGAAAGCTGGTCAAAAGTTAACTGTTAGTGATAAATCCTCTAACTAGGTCACACCTAACAGTGTGCATTGTAACCTTTAACAGGGTTGGCTCCTAACCGAGCTCACTTCAGAAGAGTTAAATATTTTGGGTTACTGGTCCCAAGTGGTTTTCCCTTAGCAAGGTTTCCATGTTAAATCATTGTGTTATGTGTTATTTTCTATGATTGTTTTGCTATCATACTTTACATACTACATATTTGATTCAATCGGTAATCACAGTTTGGATAATTACTGGTATTCGGTAAATGAATAGAAAGATTGATATTTTATCTTACCGAGCTGTTTGAATTATTGAAATTTTTTTAAAAAGTACATCTGAGAGTTTGGGACTGTAGGATAATTGATTTAACTGATTCACCCCCCCCCCTTTCAGTTATTCTAACAATTGGTATCAGAGCATATTGGTTGCTTGGAGGAAAGTTTCAAGGACTTGAGAAAAATATCACAAGATGAATAAGAGAGAACTGCCTAAGTTGAACAAAGATAACTTCTCGACATGGAAAAGTAGGATGAGGCTTCACATATCTAGAATTGGAGAATCTGCTCTACATCTACTAGAACATGGCTACTTACAACCGACTATTGGACCTTTGACAGTTGATCAGTTAAGAGATAGACATGAACACAATATAAATATGATAGAGATTGATGTTGCTCTATCTTATGCTGAATTTGAAGATGTCAAAGCAAGCACTACAACAAAGGAAATGTGGGACAAACTTGCACTAGTTTATGTTGGAGATGTAAATGTAATGAGAGCCTGAGTTGAAAGTTTAAGAGGTAGATTTGATGACATGAAAATGAAAGAAGGTGAGAACATCACACAATACTCCAACTAAATCAAATAGGTGGTCAATGCTATCCGAGGAGTAGGAGGTATTATTTCTGAAGATACTGTTGTAAGTTAAATATTGAGAACCTTGTTGCCTATCTATGCAATTAGAATATCTGCAATTTGAGAAATGAGGTCTGCACCTAATAGTAATCTTACCCTTGATAGTCTAACTGGAAAGTTGACTACTTTTGAGATGAATAATTATGACAATAGTGTTGTACCGAGTGTTGAGTTTGATTTTATGTCATCCCTGAAGATCGATAAATCTAGCAGTAAGAATAACATAAAGAATGAAAGTGGCAGTGACAACGAAGATGAGCTTGATGATCTTGAAGCACTTATGGCCAGGAGACTTCAGAATGGTAAAGGAAGGTATAAAGGAAAGTTACCTTTAGCTTGTTTTGATTGTAAATAAATTGACCATATTGCTGCTAAATGTCCTAACAGGAAAGAAGAAGATAAAGACAATGACTGATCTAGTGATGGAAAGTTTGGCAGAAGAGATAACAGAGGAAATCAACACTATGACAAAAGAAACAAACAAGATTACAAAGACAAAGGCAAGAAGGCATGTTACCTTGTTGGAGAAGATGAGAATAACACTAAAACTGACACTGATGATGAAATTGAAGTGGTATTTGTTGCAATGAAAGATGATTCAGAAGAAGAAGAGGAAAGGTATGTAGAAACAACCCTTATATCTAAAGTTAGCAAGAGTGATACTTGGATCATTGATAGTGGTTGTACACATCACATGACTGGTGGTGAAGATAAATTTTAATACATTGAACACTACAATGGAGGATCAGTCAAAATAGGAAATGATACACCCTGTCAAGTGAAAGGAAAAGGGTCTATCTTATTAAATGATGGGATTAGATGTGATAATGCATACTGGGTAAAAGGACTTAACTACAATTTTTTGAGTGTAGCACAACTGAATAACTTAGGTCATCAAGTTGCATTTGAAAGTAAGAAGGTGAAAATCTATGATGATCGGAAAGCTGGTCAGTATTGGAGGACAATTAAAAGGTAATCTATTCTATCTTGACAATGCTAAAACTTCTTGTTTGTTGGCCAAAACTGAAGATGTATGGTTGTGGCATAAGAGACTGTGTCATGTGAACTTTGATAACATGATTAAGATCAGTAAAAAGAGAAGAGTTAGAGGTTTATCGAGTCTAACCAAACCTGATCATGTTATGTGCAATCAATGTTAGAAAGGAAAGATGACCAAATCTAGTTTTAAAAGAAAAGACTATTCATCTAAAGGTATTTTGGAGTTGGTACATATCAATTTATGTGGTCCTGTGAGAACTTAGAGTTATTATGGTGACAAATATTTCATTTTATTTGTTGACGACTACTCTAGGTTGATGACAGTAATGTTCTTAAAAGAAAAATCTGAACCTTTCAAGTTGTTTAAGTGGTATAAAGCTAAAGTTGAAAAGGAAAATGGTAAAGACTTAAAATGCTTAAGATCTGATAGAGGAGTTGAGTTTATTTATGATGAATTCACTAACTTCTGTAATGAGCATGGAATCAAAAGGCAGGTTTCTGCATCGAGGACACCACAATAGAATGGAATTGTTGAAAGGAGGAACTGATCTATTGTTGATTATGCCAGAACATTGATGATTAAGAAAGATGTTGCACAAATGTACTGGAGAGAAGCAGTTAGCACTGTTGTATACACCTTGCACCGAGTTCAACTGAAGAAAGACACAAATAGGACACCTTATGAGTTATGGTTTGGCTATACACTGAATGTAAGTTATTTTAGAATTTTTGGAAGTAGATGCTACATTCTGAAATATGACATGAATGGTAAATTTGACTCTAAAGGTGATGAAGGAATATTTGTATGATATTCTACTAAGAGTAAAGCTTATAAATGTTTGAACAAGACTACAAATAAAATGGTTGAAAGTGCTAATGTAAAAGTTGATGAGTTTGTTGAAAAGAATGATGAAGAAAGCAAAAAGGAACCAGAAGACTATGGTAGATTTACATATGTTGAGTATCCAGACTATCTACCCAAGCCACAGGCTGAGTCTATTGAGCAATAGGAAAATACTACCGAGAATCAACAAATGCAAACCGAGAACCAGGAAGAAGCTACCGAGGAACAAAATGAACCTGAACCGAATTATGAGCAAAGAAGAGAACAAGTGCTGACAAGATTTGTTAGAAGACACCATCCACAGAACCAAATCATTGGAGATAAGCAAGCTGGCATGATGACACGAAGTAAGTTAAGACAAAACACATGCTTAGTTTGTGAATTTGAGCCTAAGAATGTTAGAGATGCACTTGAAAATGAGGAATGGATTAAGGCTATGAATGAAGAAATTGAACAGATTGAGAAAAACAAGACATGGACATTGGTACTAAGACTGAATGATAAAAATATAATTGGTACTAAGTGGATATTCAGAAACAAGTTAAATGAGAATGGTGAGGTAACTAGGAATAAGGCAAGACTTGTATGCAAGGGATATGCACAAGAAGAAGGAATTGACTATGGTGAAACTTTTGCACTAGTAGCAAGACTTGAAGGAGTCCATATATTACTTGATTATGCTGCACATAAGGGATTCAAAGTATATCAAATGGATGTGAAATCAACATTTATGAATGGAATTCTTGAGGAAGAGGTCTACATAGAACAAGCTAAAGGTTTTGTTATCCGAATCAAAAGAATATGATATGTAGACTACACAAAGCACTGTATGGACTGGAACAAGCACCAAGAGCATGGTATGAAAGACAACATGCTTATCTTATCAATATTGGCTTTGTAAGGACAAGTGACAATAGTAATTTGTACATGAAAGGAGAACTTGATGATAATATTTTGATTGCTGAAATTTTTGTTGATGATATAATCTTTGGAGGATATGATTTGATTTGCAAATATTTTGTTGATGAAATGAGAAAGGAATTTGAAATGTCAATGTTTGGAGAGATTAAATTCTTTCTAGGTTTGCAAATTATACAACAGAATGATGGGATTTTCATCACTCAATCAAAATACATTAAGGAAGTGTTAAAAACTTTTGGCATGGAAGATTCAAAACCGGTAGGAACACCAATGGTAACAAGATGTAAGTTAACAAAGGATGATGAATCAATCGAGCTAAATCAGAGACTGTGCATATCAATGATTGGAAAACTGATGTATGTGGTACACAATAGGCTTGATATAGCACATGTAGTTGGGATTATAGTAAGATTTTTTGCTAATCCTAAAGATTCACATATGGTTGTTGTTAAAAGGATTTTGATATATTTGAAGAAAATTGAAGACTATGGTTTATGGTACACAAAGGAAGGCAAATTTGAACTCCGAGTTTACATTGATGAAGATTGGGCTGGAAACATTGATGATCGGAAGAGCACAACTGGTGGAGCATTCTTTTTAGGAGAACGGCTTGTGACTTGGATAATCAAGAAACAAGCATGCATTTCTTAGTCTACTGCTAAAGCAGAGTATGTTGTTGCTGCTGCAAATTGTTCAAATATTGCTTGGAGAAAACAAGTGTTGGAAGGAATGAATGAGGTGATCACTGACCCAATGATTATATATTGTGACAACACAAGTGCTATAAACATTTCCAAGAATCTGGTGATGCATTAAAAAACAAAGCACATATCTATTAAGTATCACTATTTGAGGGAACAAGTACAAGAAAAGCAAGTGAAATTGGAATTTGTGAAATATAAGGAACAACTTGCTGATATTTTTATCAAGCCCTTACCCAAGAACACTTTTGAGTACTTGAGGACTAGACTAGGGATCGGTCCCCTGTTTATCGGTCACTAAGGTGATCAGGAGGTTGCATCAACCTACACTTTATCAGAAAACCATTCATGTTGATGCACATAGCTCACACTTTTGGATTCCTAAGGTTGTGAAAGATTGTAGAAGCTAGAACGGAGAATTGTTTATCAGTACATGAAGGTACTTGATCTTGACCGAACAACAGAGAATAACCTGGCTGCTGAAGAACTGAAAAAGATCAAATTCATAGGGAGAGTTTGCATGGAATGCTATTTGTAGTGATTAAACATATTAAATATCAAGCTAGGGAGAGCTTACTGAGCTATAACATTTATCTGTATAGTTGTAGAACACATGTTTGGTATGTGTATGGCATATTTCATATCGTTTGTGTTGCCATCAATGCCAAAGGGAGAGATTGATGACCTACAACTGATTGAATATCTTGATGAACTGAAGAGACAATGATTAGAGATCACTAAGCTATTAAAGTAATATGTAAGATGATTAAATCACTCAATATGTTGTCATTGATGTCAACTAGTTTTGACTATACTTATCATGATAGTTACAAACATATGAATATCTATAGAAGGAAGAAGTGGTGAAGAAATGAAACATCTACATAAGGAAAATATAGATATGATAGATAATGATAAGGTATACATTGGGTAACTTATTGATGAGTCTATGGTATTATATTGTTGACTTAAGCATGTTGCATTATTCTATTATGAAGAAGAAATCAGAATTGAACAAGTTAATGTGGTCGGTAATTAAAATTTTTTGTATACAATGAGCTAGTGCAGTGTATACCGAGTGACAATAATAACTGAGTTAGTTATCACTGATGCATTCATTATTAACTGAGTATGGATGAAAACATTAAATGCTAAGAACAACTGACTGAAATTGATGAGCTGGAAATTGTTATGATTTTGAGGTTACAGATGAAGTTTGTTATAAGATCCATGGCTGACATAATTCAGAGACGATCTAAAGGATGAGATTGAAACAGTTATTGACACATCTGCCAAGGAAGGTTTAAGTGACAAAATGGACAGATGAGATTAAGAAGCAAAATTCAATGGCTGATATGAAATTGGTTTACTTGTCTATTCAAGAGACATGATTTTCATTGTTGAAACATGTCAGATGAATAGAGACTGCATAAGATTTCATGTGAAGACATTATTCATGCATTCCTAATCAAACTGGTTATAGACAAAACTGAGCTGCAGGTATAACCGAGCGTCAGAGATATATATACACCGAGTGAAGTAAGTTGGGGAAATATGAGGAAGTGAATTGATTAATGATCAAATGAGTTTTTATGAGCTTACCATAGCTTTGGATATTTTCAATTGAGTTGTATTTGAATTAGATCAGTACTATATCAATTTAATCATTGATTCAACAAAATCTCCTAACTGAGTGGACTTAAAAGTATTTTTGTATTACCATATGACATTAAAGGAATGTTAATTGCTATCTTGTTGACCCCATAGAAAATGCTAGTCAAAATTTAACTATTAGTGATAACTCCTCTAACCAGGTCACACCCAATAGTGTGCATTATAACCTTTAACAGGGTTGGCTCCTAACCGAGCTCACTTTAGAAGAGTGAAATATTTTGGGTTACTAGTCCCAGGTGGTTTTTTCCTTAGCAGGGTTTCCATGTTAAATCATTGTGTTATGTGTTATTTTCTATGACTATTTTGCTATCATACTTTACATACTACATATTTGATTTAATCGGTAATCACAGTTTGGATAATTACTGGTATTCGGTAAATAAATAGAAAGATTGATATTTTATCTTACCGAGCTGTTTGAATTATTGAAAAAGTTTTGAAAAGTACATTTGAGAGTTTGGGATTGTAGGATAACTGATTTAACTGATTCACCCCCCCTCTCAGTTATTCTAACAAATCCTTGGTCCTAAACCCTCACCACCCTTACTAACCCAAGCCCTTCCTCAAATACTATAAGTAGTCCTCCTTCCATGAGAAAACCACCAATTCAATCTTTCATACTAAGCATTGTTATAATGTTAGATTGCATCTAGAATGTCATAGTTTATGCTAATATTGTTAGTTTACTTCATGTTTTCATGTTTCCTAACTCATCCTAGCTTAGTCTAAATGGATTAATATAGTTCATTTAAAGAATATTTAATCATTTTCAATCCATATCATATCAATATCTAAGGTTAATCAATCTTGCATCCTCATCATTAGCTTCAAATCTGCATTTGCTTCATTTGCACCCTTGGAATCCTAGGGGCAAAACAAGTTCCCTATACCTGGTTTTGTGCCACTTTTGGGGTCTCCATGGGTTGAAAATGATCCTAATACTCCCTAATTAGCATTCGGGACATGCTCATTGTGCTTCAAGAGCACACCCACATCCCTCTTAAACGAGCAAATCAAATGGTGACCGGGTGCTCCCATTTTAGCTCAATTTGAGGTGGCATGTGAATAGTTTTTCTATATGTTGATGCATGATATTTTATAAAATTTTTTTTGAATGTATTAGCATGATCCTAATAGGTTAGGCTCACATTTCTCACATTTTGGCATGCCCGGTGGGACCCCACCACGCTTCTCAACTGTATTTTTTAGGGTTTTTTAAAGCAAAAACTCACTTTTCTGAAGATCTCTTACGACCCTATGGGAATCATCATATGATTAAACACCCTTGGAAATATTTTATCATATGGTAACCCCTTTATTCTTGTAGGATACCATGTACTAACTCGTATTGGCCTTCTGCAAGTCATTTCTAGTCCTTTGCATCTCTTCTGGTCCTGATTGCTCCTATCATGAGTCAAGGATACTTGTATGGGGCTTATTCCTGATTTGTAAGAGTAAAAAACATAAAATAACCTGCCCTATTTACTCATATGGGAAACAAGGGGCATTTTTAAGGCCCTAATCTTGGGTTTGTTTGGTTTTTTGGGTTCATTTGAGCCTCCTAGTGTCCCTAATCTTCAAAAGTACAAGATCTAACATCATTTTTGTAGGGTATCATTGGAGATCAAGTTGTATATGAAAAAATCAAAGTCATAAGTCCTACTAACCATTTTGGTTGTTTAGGAACAAAAGAAACTTCATTTAAGCTTAAACAGATCTTTAATTCAATCTTGAGTGCTTAAAACTGCAAAAATATGTATATCTTTCTAAATGGTTAAAAATCAATCAGAACTCATCCTAAAATAAACACTTGCATATTCACACCTTGGATTAGGGTTTAAAATGAACTTCATCTAACAGTCTTGAATGTTTGGACTTTTCATGCAATCCTAAAAGCAATCTAGGAACACCTCAATCCTTTGGGCTGAAAACGAACCCAAAATCAAATCTTGGATGCACAAGTGGAAAGAACAAGAAAAAATCACCTTTACTTTGGGTTCTAAAACCAACAATCTTAAAAAAAATTGTAAAATATTAAAGATCAAACTTCACTTTTGCTTTTGGTCATAAAGGAGAAACCCTAAAATCTCAATCTTGAGTGATTAAAGGAAAGAATAATCAAAAGCAAATCCAATTTCTCTTTTTTGAAACTTAAGGTGAAATCCAAATCTTGAAAGCCAAATGGAATGAACCAAATCAAATTTAACCATTTCATTTTAGTTTCTAAAAAAACATTCAGTCTTGAGTGTATAGAAAAAATCAAAGCAAAACAAGTTCATTTTGGGATCCTAAAGCAAAATCCAATCTTGAGTGCTCAAAAGTTAAAACACTCCTTTCAAAAGCTTTTCTATTTTCAAGGAATGAACTTTGCATCCTAAACATGTGTGCTTGAAGGTCATAGCATAAAAGAACACTTAATCAAATCTTGGAAATGAGCTCTATTTGATATGTTGCTTAGTAGTTTTTCAAAATTTTGCAAATCCTTTAATCTAAGTGATGTAAAGCAATTGAACTAGGATAAGTTCAAATTTGTTTAACTTCTAGCAAGGCCTATATAGAGAGAAAAGCATTTCCTCTTTGGAGAACGACCTCAAACCGGTATCTCCTTGATTAGTATACAAATAAAGTACTGAGAAAACTCTTGTTTCATCCCCTCAAGCTCAGGTGATGCATATTGATGGTAGCCCGAGGTAGCTGAATATCCCTACTATTTCAACATGGTCAACTAGGCTCTTAAGTGAGTCATGCATGTACAAACTGATTGGGAGGATGTCACAGACCTTATCAAACACTTATTAAAATAGAGGCCACCCGATCTACCCATGAAAGTATCATAATCTTTGTGCAAGGACCGATCCAAGTGGTTTCCCAGATCACCTCAAGTTTACTCACCATCTATATTCCTTTTGGATACCAAGTTGTGAGCAATGGTTTTGATACTAGCTTGTCATTAGGTAGTTCTTGTTTTATGCATTTTCAATTTGTACTAGCCCCGTGAAAACATATGTTGAACATACACAAATAAAGAGTTCTACACACAAATTTTTTTCCATGTCAGTCTGATACTCTAGTACAAAATTCATCTAAAGCCTCCAAAATCCTGTCATCCTAGTCTCGTAATCATGGTCTTCCTTTCATCTCGCATCTTTTCCATCTAGTATTGTCCTCCTATCTGCCCCATATCCTAGACTAGCAGAGTCATCTTCGTCATTCCCCATCCCTTTTCTATCCTCTTTTAGAGTTAAGCTTTCCCCCTATCCTGAGCTTAATCCAAATCCCAATCTGAGCTTATTGTGCATCCTAATCTAAACCTTAGTCTTCCTTCCATCTTCATCTTTAGTTCCCATCCTACTTATTTGTAAGTCAACATGTCTCAAATATATTATGATGAGTTTTATTGTCACATATTTTCTCCCACTCTATCCTATTTCAATGATGATGATAGTCTTGTTGATCATGATGAATACATTGAAAACCTTAGCAAGCTTTTTCCCAACATCTCTTAGAATCCAATCATTCCTCCAAACTACCTCATCATTTCTCCATACATATCCACTAGTACTCCTTATAATACCTTTGACAAGGGAAATCCATTATCCACACCTTATTCCTATGTTGTGCCCACATTTCCCCCAGATACATCCTTCTTGCCTTCATCTTCTCCCATAGTCATATCCCAAACATCACCTTTCTACAATGAACCTACAAGCTACATCCCTTATCCAAATCTGCCATCTTCTTATCCTCCAACCCATTTTCAAACCCATGATCCTACTCTTCCGATCCATCACCCCAATCCTTTATCCTATCTCAAACCATCATCCACTATATCCTACATTTCTCCCCCATATCCTCCATCCTATCCTAATGCACCATCTTCCATTCCTACTTACATTACCATAAATCTCCTTCCATAAGAAACATTCATCCCTCAATCTGCATCATATTCCATCCCCCAATTCATCATCCCTACCCCATCAGTCAACCAATCTAGTTCACAAGTCACCTCCATGCCTACTTATGTGAACTATCTAGCCATGCCATGTCATCCTCCTCCTCTTCCAAATAGTCATCCCCTCAACCAAGTTCACAATCCACCACCCCACCTTCATGTGTGGACTATCCTAGCTCCCCATCTTCTACACATTCTAATCCTTCATCCCAAACTCCATCACGAAAGTCTCCAAGGAGTTTCAAAAAGAAGCCAATGAAAAATCCCTCTCCTTAAGTTGATGATTCATGTCATCTCACTCCCTCATGCAAATCCACCAATTATGATGACCATCTATCTCCTACATCCATCATTCCTCCCCTATCGACCATTATCCTTCCTTCATCTACCTCACTTATTGATTTTCTTCCATCTCCTAGCATCATTGAGTCCTTTCCATCTGGTGACTCCATCCAATCCCCATCCACATCTCCTTCTCCTAGCATTATACAAACCATATCTAATGAGCCTCACGAATCTACCCTTCTTCCTGTCATCACAATTGCAGAATCTCCCATCCTTTCATCCATGCCATCTAAAGAGTCCATCCATAAATCCCCCATCACTCTATCCACACCAATCCAATCAAGTCAAGATCTTGTCCAAAAGCATGTTGAAGTATCCATTTACCTAAACCAAGATCCTCTCCTTTCACTTCCTCTATTGCATGATCCATTGCTTCCATCCTCTCCAAATAGAGATCCTCCCATCTCACTTCCTCTGTTGCATGATCTATTGCTTCTATCACCCCCAATTCAAGATCTTCACATCCCAATTTCTCCATCTCAAGATCCATTACTATCTCACAATCCCAGTCAAGATCTCATCATCCCATCCTCTCCACTTCACGATCCTCTAACACCTATCCCATTGCCATCACTCTATCCCCTTGGTCCACTTACATCTGTCAATGACACACCACTCGAAGCAGAAGAAATTAGTTTCATATCTTCCACCCCGGTACCTAATACTGGATGTTTATCTTATTCCCCAAGTCAGAAATATCCTTGCTCGGATAAAATTATCAATAAATGGAATTATCAAGGCAAAGACTTGGGAGCCCATGAACAAGGAACTTTGGAGCCCATACAGGACAAAAAACATCCACGATCATGTGGTATTGGTCACACATCCGAAGACACTTCCTCTAGAAATGTTGTTATAGCTAAATCCAAATTCAAGCATCCTTCCAAAAACACCATTGCATCTTCTCATCGTCCCTCCAGAGCATACAATTCTATTCCTTCTCCTCCATCATTGTAACCCAACACAACCTATCACATTCCTCCTTCATCCTCTAAATCCATTTTGGGTCCTTATACCCCGAAATATACCATTGCATATCCTTCACATACCAAATCCATTTTGGGGCCTTACATCCCAAAATATCATCCCGCATCTTATCCTACTCAATCCTTCATCCACCAATCCCATCTTTCTAACACCCACCGTAAATATCCAATTCCATACATTCCTAGTCAAGATCAACAAAGGCACATCCCCACATCTCCTATTTGCCAATCTCCTTCCATCTCTCCATCCATATCTCCTCCATCCCGCACACCCCTTCATATCCTTTCTAATGTTCCTCGCAATAATTTGGATGCCATATAAAAAATGCATAAAGGTAACTATCCACAAAGATCCAAAGATCTCCATGTCCACTCTAAAGGACATGCTCAAGCAAAGAAAAATCCAATCAAGAAATCCACTACATCCTAATGGCCACAAAGGCCCATCAAAGCAAAAGAAAAATCCACTAAATCCTGATGGCCATAAAGTCCCACCAAAGCAAAAGTGAAAACTATGTGGATCCCAAAGCAAAAAGATGCAATGTATCTAAAAGAGAAATCCATAATGGCATCCAAAGTTGCAAATCCAACAACTATTCATTCCTCTTCTCCATATCCTTAATCTATTTTGGGTCCTTATGTCCCAAGATCTCCTATCATAGCTCCTCCATCATATCTGCATGTACCCTCCACATCCCATCCACTTCATTCACCCATCTCACAACATGGGCCAATGTTGGTCCTAACAACATCCCCCTATCATGCTCACTTTCCATCATTCCATCCAAACACTTTCTACCACCATCTCTCTCACCCCATGCATATCCCCCATCTCATTCACGCCTTTGCATAATCCATCCATCGTAATAAAGGCTCTACCAACATCCAATCAGAAAGAGTCAGTAACAAAATAAAAAAAGTCAAAAAATCAAGAAAAATATCAAAAAAGAAAAGAAAAGAAAAACATTCGTCCAATGGTGAAAACTTGGCAATTCAAGTGCCTTGGACAAGTACCAAGATGAAAACTTGGAAAATAGGCATCATGCATAATCCCTCCATCCAGTTCCTCTCTGCAACTAGGGGAAATTTCCTTCTAACACATCCTATCCAACATCTCCTCCATCCCATCCGTCTCTTACCCCTGCCATCCTCCTTAGAATCTTGATAAAAAAATAGAGACTACCAGTTATACATGCTTTTGGCACAACTATCCTCTATCTATCCATCCTTCCTATCAAATTATCTTCCATCCACTCTCCTCATCCACCTTTTATCCTAGCTTCCATCTATCTTCCTCATCCTCTTATCATCTTATCTTCCATCCTATCATACCCCCTCCCAATGCCTTTGAATGCATGAACTATCCTAAGCTTAGGCATCTTGTTCCTCGGTGACATATTCTTTGGAGACTTTATCACATCCATCTTTCCATCTCCACATCATTATCTTCTTCCATCCAAATCCTTTCATCCCCAAATCCTTTCATCCCCCAATCATTTCATCTCCCAATCCTTCCATCTCCCAATCCTTATCTTCCTCCATCTAAATCCTTTCATCTCCCAATCCTTAACTTCCTCCATCCAAATCCTTCAAATCCCTCAAATCCTTGTCTTCTCAAGCTTTTTCTCTATCAACATCCCTAAGCTTTTCCTCTATCAGCATCCCTAAGCATTTCCTCCATCCTTGTCCCTAAGCTTTTCCTCTATCAGCATCCCTAAGCATTTCCTCCATCCTCATCCCTAAGCTTTTCCTCTATTAGCATCCCTAAGCATGTTTCATCCATCAAATTCATTCCTAAGCATTTCCTCCAATCTGTCCCAAAGCATTTTCCTCCGGCATTCATCCCTAAGCATTCCTCTATCCACATCCCTCAACATTTCCCCCCATCTTTCCATCAACTGGTACTTCCCTTGTCATTGGTATTGAGCTACAGGATACCCCCATAGAATCTAATGCCATCTAGTCCATATCCAAAAGTTCCTAGCATCATTGCAAGCCTTGAAATCTAAAACCAATCCTCATCGTTAGAATCCATACATCTCCCAAATCCTTATATCATTTCAAGACACATCATCCATCGTCACCCTATCCACCATTAGTCCATCTTGGCTTTCCAGCCTAACTAGGGCACCATCTTTCATATCTTTGCAACATCGGCTTCATCCCCCACTCCCTTAGACATCCTATGATCTGGTGTCTTGTACCTAGCGCCAGTCGTGTCTCCACCTAGGCGGGTGACCCCACAATAGTGGGTTACACTTTTTTAGACATGCCAATTTTTGCTGAAATTACACATTTTTAATAAAATATGATTATTTAAGCCTTGAGAGGTTCAATTTGAAGGAATTAATTATAAATGGTTAGCTCAAAGCCTCTCAGATAAAAAAATCATTGATATAACATATATACTCCTCATTCATACCTATAATGGAGTCTCCTCCGTACCTATTAAAATGCTGATAAAAAATCACTTCAACTTTTTCTTTTGGTAGATCAAATGAATCCATTCAAAAAACCTATCTATGTAGTAAGGTACTACTGAGAAAACTCTTTCCAATTATTATAATGTTAATATATATTAAGTTTATTATGACTTTGTATTTTTAGTTTTACTAAACATAGATATTTCACCGTATCTCCACCTCTATGTTCGATGCTTATGGAAAAATAGTAAATGAGAGAAAAAAAATTCTAAAAAATATCTATGCCCTAGGTATTAAAGTTATCTTTCTATCAAAAAAAATAAAAATAAAATTGGACAAATACACAAAAAGTTATAAGCTATGTAGTCAAGGTATGTCAAAATTACGGCTTAGTCAACTTCAAACGTTAATAAAATATGAAATAATCATGATAATGTCATAAAACCAATTGCCTGCCCTTTATATGGACATTAAAAAACTAAATTTGAAAGAATCACATTGATATCTATTTTAGAAAAAAAGTTATGCTCTACGAAAAAAATGTAACTCTTTGAAAATGACGTTTTTAGCAACATACCAATTTTTGTGGGAGAAAGAAAAAACCAATCAAATAATTTCAAAAATAAAAATAAAAAATATATTTATAATATAGATAGAAAATCCTAAAAGACTCTAATTTACTTCATCTTCTTATTCTTAATGGTTTAACGACAATATGCATTCAAATCTAAAAGTTTTATTCAAAATTTAGAGTACAGTGTCCATTCAGGCAAAAAAGTGTAACCCACTATTGTGGGTTCACCCAGGCTCATTTGTACATATGTGTCTTTAGGTCTCATCCTCTACATCAATTAGCCCTTGTGTCGTCGTGATATTTGTCCATGTCTATCCAAGTGGTTCAACAATCATCCTTGGGGCCTTTTGAGGTTCGAGTGCCTTACCTATCTCTTGTCATAGGAATCCTAGTTCAACTATCTATCATCAGTCTTCGCAGGATGTATCCTTCCTCATATTAGACCAATCAAATCAATCCTCATCCATCAATCCTCTATATGGAAAATGGTGTGTGAGATACTGGTTATTTCATTTGTTCCTTTGGATCTTTTGTTTATCTTTTGGGCTCCCCCCTTTGTACTACATCATCGCGTCCTATTGTACATATCCTCATCAGTCCTGCAGCAACTATGATCATTTGAACTTGTCTCACCGAACCTTGTACTTTAGGAACATCTTTTTTCAACTATCCTTGATCACATGATTATCCTTGATCCATCATTTGCCAACAACACAACATTCTCCTCATCAACAGGGGTCCTTGCAGGATGTATCCTTCCTCATGTTTGACCTAATCTCCCATCATCAATCAAATGGGTCCGTGCAGGATGTATCCTTCCTCACATCTGACCTAATCTCCCTCCATCATCCATTAATATTTCTCCTTGGCAAATGATGTCTTTTGGAGTTATCATTCTGATCTTGGATTTTGTCCTTTGGATCTTGTTTATCTTTTATGGCTTCTCATTATTCCTCCCCTCACAGTCACCGCAATCCTTTATATCATGGTGTGTTGTGAATGAGGACACTTTGAGGTGTGTCTTTTGTATCATATTTTTCTTGCGCGTTAGTCATCTATTTGTGGTTTCCTCAACATCATTTCCACCATGCCTCCTTCAGGTTTCATGTGTGATGCCGAGACAACCCTTTGTGTGCTTGTCTTTTTGTGTCAGTCCTATATAACACTGGTGATAAGGCCTTGAGTTCCTAGTAGCCTTGGCAGGTCTCTAGCATTGCAATCAAACTATGTTGTGCTCTCTAAAATATCCAACACAATGAGCTCCCCAATCCCTGCATATAGATTAATCTTGCATCCTTAATCATGCATCATGCATCCTGCATTTAGCATCATCTTACATTCATGCATCTTTGCCCTCATGCATATTTTCTCTTGGAAGGTATCCTATTTATCCCCCCTTCCCATCCTCCCTCATCTTTTCCTTCCCACTTCCATCCTTTTTGAGAAAATTCCCCAAAGTTTCCTCTTTGCATTATTTTCTCGAGGGGGCACAACCCCCTCACCATCTAATTCTTTCCCGGGGCATCTTATTTTCTTGTCTTTGATGCAACGCCACTTGCGGTGTCACATCAAAGAGGGGAAAAATGTAGACATCTAAATATCCACTTATTAATTTAAAATATTTTAGTTAATAAAAGTCCTAATGACATCATCATTAATTAATTAATTAATTATTTGATTAATTAATTAAGTATTATTATTATCCCCTCCTATCTTAATTAAATTCATTTAATTAAGGAATCCCTTCCAAAAATATTTAAATCAAATTTAAATATGAATCCCTCCCCAGTTTATTAAATTATTTAATAAATTGTGCTCAACCAAAGACCCTTTAAATAAATTAAATATTTATTTAAAAACCCTAAACCCTAGACATCTTCTAGAAAACCCTAAACCTACCCTATCATCCCTAATCACTCCCTAACCCCACTTAAGGGGTGATTCCTAACCCTCTTAGCCTAAATCTCTCATTGACTTTGAGTCAACACCCTCATTAATGAGCCTTACACACTCATTAATGACCCCTTACACCCTCATTAATGGCTCTTACAACCTCTTAATAAGAGCATATGTCTCTTCTTCCACCCTTGTCCCCTAGCACACTTCCCTAGTGTTGTTCACACATGTGTAAGCAACCCTCTATCCTTATCCCTTTGACCCTAACGCCTAATCCTTGGTCCTAAACCCTGACCACCCTTCCTAACCCAAGCCCTTCCTCAAATCCTATAAGTAGTACTCCTTCCATGAGAAAACCACTAGTTCACTCTTTCATATTAAGCATTGTTATAATGTTATATTGCATCTAGAATATCATAGTTTATGCTATTATTGTTAGTTTACTTCATGTTTTCATGTTTCCTAACTCATCCTAGATTAGTCTAAATGGATTGATATAGTTAATTTAAAGCATCTTTAATAATTTTCAATCCATATAATATAAATATATTAGGTTAATCAATCTTGCATCCTCATCATTAGCTACAAATCTACATTTGCTTCATTTGCACCCTTGGAACCCTAGGGGCAAAATAGGTTCCCTATACCTGATTTTGTGCCACTTTTGGGGTCTCCATGTCTTTCAAATGGTCCTAATCCTCCCTAATTAGCATTAGGGACATGCTCATTGTGATTCGAGAGCACACCCACATCCTTCTTAAATGAGAAAATCAAACAGTGACCGGGTGCTCCCGTTTTAGCTCAATCTGAGGTGGCATGTGAATAGTTTTTCTATATGTTGATGCATGCTCTTTTCTGACTAATGTTTGAATGTCTCAGCATGCTCCCAACAGGTTAGGTTCACATCACTCACAGATTGTATTATCTTTGTGAAACATAGATTACATACAATCCTCCCTTCTCCTCTTCAACTTTCAATCTAATAGCACATGTGTACAATAAAAATGAAATCTCATTTAATGTCTCCATCTCAATCACTTAATATATATGCTTATGAAGACCCAAAATACCATTATAAATAATAAACATGGGACATAGAAAGGTTCCAAAATACCATCATCTTGCAACCTGAAATAGCAACTTACAAATACTCTTACAACTGTCATAAATAACCTCTCGTGCATGGGCACGTAAAGACCAAGATAGAAATATTTTGTTTTAGATTCTATTATAGAATCTTATGACACATGTAATAATTTTCATAGATTCTCTTAACATCTTACATGTGTCCCAACAACTCAAAATAGAAGATTTCCATAGAGGACACCTAGGTATTTTGTCCTTTACCTAAAGTCCAAATAGTGAAAGTAGCTATGCCTTTACATGATTTTTTACCATTGTTGGTAATTTAGTTTCATCCCTTATGTGTAAATTACAAATAACATTGGGAGAATAAATAATACAAGGATTTACAAGGATGATGACACCTTAATTCTAACAAGTGGGCTCGGTCACCTTGCATATCAATAATTTGTTGTTTTAGTTATATCAAGTTTATTTTTTCTCTCATAAAATAATGGAAAAATTCCATTGTTGCAATTGAATAAAGCTGGAATAAACTACATATGAAAAAAATGGTAGTCCAAAGGAATGGAACTATAGAAGGAGGAATAAGGAAAAAAAGACCTATTTATCATGGACTAGAAAATAAATTATTTCAAGCCTCTACTATTAAAAGTGGAATTATGCTTCAAAACATGACTTTCTAGATGTCTCTTTCCTTGTTATCGGTGACCTTAAAAATGGATGATTACTAACCTTGGATTGTTGGCTCTTAACTCATGCAATGGTTCTATTTTTTGGCACTAAAGCATGAAGGGTAAAGTTTGAGCTTGTATTGAAGTTTCCCATCAATATTAGATAAGGGCAGTGCCAATATAGCCACTAGAGTGTTTTAGATTCTTTGGGATAGACTGAAGATTAATACTTCATTCATTTTGGCTTAAAATTGTTGTTCCTTTAAATCAACAAAAAATAAAGAATGCAAAAGGCATTTTTAAGTTATACAATCAAGAGTCTTCTAACTTTGTGTGTGGCTAGAATCACTAAATATCAACTCACTCTATGGAGCATGTGTTAATATGATTTAGAAAAATAGAGAGGGGGTGAATCAGTTGTTCTCAGGTCCTGATGTATAAAACAAACTTCAAAAACTTTTCTTTAAATCAGATCCAACAACCAAAACCAACTCAGTCATCACTGATTCTATAATAGAAACATATAACATTGCAATCCACTACCCAACTGTATCTAACTTGTAAAACATAGAAATGTTCAAACCAAAACATTCACACAAGCATTGACACTAGGATTTATAGTGGAAACCCAATCTGGGAAAAACCACTTTGTAACATGCTACTATTATTTTCACTCTTCTGAAGTGAGCTCAGTTAAAAGCCAACCCTGTCAAAGGTTACAATACACACTGTTAGGTGTGACCCGGTTAAAGGATTTCAATCACCCTGTTAAAAGTGAGCCTTGTTATAGGACTTACATACATTCCATTAGAATGCAACCTTGTTCAAAGGATTTAAACATATGACTGTTAGGTCAACCTCTGCTAAAAGGATTTTGACTATTACAATGGTTAGAAAGTAGCAACAATAATGATTTGTAAAATATACAACTCACTTTGCAAATATCAAATCCAAATTCCGTACACAAATGCTGGTTTACTGACTTTGAAACTTTGCCATTTCCATCTCTGATCTGCTTGAAACTTTTCTTCAAGCAATCACCCCACTTCTCCTTCAGCCTTTTCTGCTTATATAGTCAATAACATCTACTGATCTTCCAGCATCCTCTTTTCACCCATGCACATACATACCTAATGCTTAGGTTCCCTTAATACTTCCTCAATTAGGTTAACTCATCTTTTGTCGCTCAATCTCCTTCGTAGATCTTAGGGTTAGGTCAGATTCATTGAATCTACCCGCTTTATGTTCTTCGGCTCCTTTTCTAGAAACATCTCAAATCTCTTAAAGATTTACAATAAAATGTTTTTCAATGCATTTAATGCTTTCAAACAATCAATAAATAAAGTCAACACATTTTACATAATCCAAGAATTCAACAATGTTGGCTCCAAATCTAAATTCTCTTCAAATATAAAAATGCTGATGCTCGGTCAATATTGTGATCAACTACTCAGTCTTCATGTAGAAAGCTCGGTCATTACTAAAAATGTTTCCTCGGTTTATACTATCTTGCTCGACAATTAATTGATGTTCAGTCGACACTAGAATTTTACTCGGCATATACTGACTCGGTCGACACTAACATCACTTGGCTTGAACACGATTTCTCCATTTTTGCTCAGTCAAGCCTTCCAGTTTAGTCTTCAATCTTACTAAGATAAACAATACATTATCTCATCATTGTACAACATAGTCAAGTACACTTTGTAGTATCAAGATAACTCAATCTTTCCTTAGGTGCTATTGTTACCAACCTTGCCTATCCCCTTAGCAACACTCAAATAGATATAGTACTTTCCTAAGTAGCAACAGTCTTACCAGTTAAGATTTGACATCAATGACAACACAACAATTGCATCAATTGCAGTTTCCAACAACATGTACCAAAATTTTAGGGATAAATGGTATAGGTTGACATTTTCTAGTCCAAATTGTTAAGATCATGAAGTTGTACATTTTGAATCCATTTGGTTTGATTTGGAGCTAACTAGGTTTAATTCCAAAGCTAGTTCTATTTCTTTCAATGGTGGCTACAATAGTTCTAGTAGACTAAAAAAGATTTTAAACCTTTGCTCTCTAACTTTAAACTTAGTTGCTACACTTGGAATTTATATTTATATAAGAAATATATTCATATAAAGATTGTGTTTTGTACAATTATTTAGGCAGGCATAAATGAAGAATAATTAATCAATTTTTTTTTTATCATATATGTCTTATACAAAATATAAATATTTTAGTCCTATAATAAGTTCACCAAAATAGTTAATTTAGTGGAAAGCATTCAATGTCTTTGAAAATAAATGAAGCATTACTCTTGTCTCATCAATGAGTATATGAAAATTGGTGTCGAATAAAATGAAATATGAATAAACAAATACAATGACATGAGTTGAATCTATCAATTATCAAATATATTCCTAGTTCCTAATATGGTAGAGAGTCTATAGTAGTCAACCAACACAAGAATTAAAGTCAACTAATCAATAATATCATTTTATTTTTCTTGTTCTAAAGTTTTTAAAACTTCATCTAATATTAATATTCTAGAAATTGTAATGTGCACTTTTTTTTATACCTTATAGGCCTTTGTTAAATGACAAGTCAATTTTATGTCTTCAATTCAATTTATTTTTATTTAATTTAATTTATTATTTTAAGAGATTAATTATATGACTATTTTGTTTAACTACAAAACTTATGTAGTTATGATTTTTCACCATATCATACATGTTTGAAATGACATTGAAAACTATTGATGTTGTCATCATAGTTCTTTTGTCTTGTGTGATGACAATCTAAATAAAAATAAAAATTACTATTGCATTAAAGGAGTCTTGTACACAATATTATTTATAGTTGTTATATTAAATCACATTATATCTAAAATTCTAGATAACAAATATTGATTTTATGTTACTATGGGCGCACAACTTATTCAAATATTAATTGAAGGCTAAAGTTTTAACTATATTAATTAGCTTTAATATATTGAAATGCTATTCATAATCAATTAAAATATAAATTTATATCTAATGATAGTAATTATAATTAATATGCTTGATTTCAAGCTTCTAAATATATTTGACACAAGTAGCAATATCGATGCCAGTTTATAGTGTTTTAGTCCTATAGTTTCAGAAACTCACTTTTGCATTTAGATAGTTTGCCAAAGCCAAGCCTAGAAAGAACAAGCCCCTTAGGCTCCCCACATACACATCTTTATCTGTTCTCTCCAACTTTTTCATGACAAGTTTAGGCTTGACTCGTCCTCATTTTATTAGAGAGTGTTTTTGAATATAAGTTTTATTGATCTTATTCTACTTCTGAATTTGATTGTGTGAGCATTTTTTTTCATCAACATTTCAGATCACAATCTTTGATCCATCATCGGAATGAGAGAGTTGCTCCTTGAGTTTCGTGTTCCTCCTTTGACCTTCTCCCCCTCAATTTTAGTGTGTCTTGGGCTGCAATTCATCATTTTTCTTCTTCTTATGCACTCTCATCTTGATGATATATCACAAAGTGTGATCCAAAATATTGATGAATAAATACTCACACAATCGAATATATAAATAGAAAAAAATCAACCTAATAAATTGTGGAAATCTAATGTCATTAATATAAATTTTATACTAAAAATTTACAACTCAATCCAAATTTTCCAAATCAAATGATATCCTCTCAATATATTACACTCTTTGATAATTGTATTTTGTAATTACTATTACTTCAATACACCCTTGGTTTGCTAGGGCTCTTATAAAAAAGGATTTTATATCACAACATTCTCACCATTAAAAAAGTAAATGTGAAAGGGCATAGGAAAAGACACCATTAATAAAGAAATATTCTAACCTTAGAGAACTGTTTTTCTTTTTTGAAAAAAATAAATTCTTTTCCATAACGTGACATAATAATAATAACTTGGTGTTTTTGGCACAAGAAATTATGAGCAATGGATTCTACAAAACCACGTACTAAGCCTTTGAACCACTTGAATAAAGTAAACCTTTTTCTCTGTAAACTTCCTGTTTGTTTAAGGTTACCATTTCCCTTAACAAACATAGGCATATCATGACGTCAATGACAGTCATGCAAAGGCTTTTAAAACTCTTCATGTCATGAGTGCTTTCATTAAAATATTGCATAAATGCTAAAGAATGTGAGTAAGCATTCCAAAAGGAAAAGCTTCCAATTTCAAAGAGAATGTGACTTTGGACTTCCTCCTTATCTCTCTTAATTTTTGTTGAAAATAATCATGAAGAAATTTTATATCAGTACCTCTGCTTTATGTTAAACTAAATAAGTATTTTGTAAAATTAGAAATTCTTTTGAACACTTCTGTTTTATATGAAGTAAACGATTTTAGCAAGAATATATTTTTTTGGGAATAATCTATTAAAGCTATCTACGAGTTAAACTTAACTCATAAAATATGTTAAGCAAGCATACATCTTTTGAGATACTAGTTTGATAAATTTATTCTTGAATCAAACTTAACTCATAAAATATGTTTAAGCAAGCATACATCTTTTGAGAAATCAGTCCATTAAAGTAATCCAAAAATTAAGCTTAGCCCACACAATATGTCAAGTAAGCATAAATCTTTTGAGAAACCTATCCATTGAAGTCGTCTCAAGCTTGGCCTCTACAATATGTCAAGTAAGCATACATATTTTAGGAAACCATTCCATTAAAATCATCCAAAAATGAAACTTAACCCATATAATCTGTTAAATAAGTATACATCTTTTGATAAACTGGTCTATTAAAGTCATCCAAGAATCAAACTCAACCCATGTAATATATTAAGTAAGCATACATCTTTTACGAATCATATCTATAAAGTCACCGCCCATACAAATTATTATGCAAGCATATATCTTTTTTGCAACCAATGCAAATAAGTTATCTAGTCTATTAAAGTTATCTTGGAATCAAAGTTAACTCATATAATATCTTAAGCATACAACTTTTACAAATCTTATTCATTGAAGTCATCATAGAATAATAGACGACCCATACAGAAGATTTAGTAGATATCTTTTAGGAAACAATCCATTAAACTCATTTATGAGTCGAAATAACCCACATCACATGTTAAGTAAGGACAGTCTTTTACAAGCGTGTCAATTAAAGTTATCTAGGAATCAAACTAACCCACATAATATGTTAAGCATAAATCTTTTACAGGCCTGTCAATTAAAGTCATCTGAAATTGAACTTACCCATACAATACGTTAGAAAGAATATATCTTTTAGAAAACAGAAAACCATTGCATTAAAGTTATTCAGGAATCAAACTTCAGAAATCAAACTTGACCAAAGAATAAATTAAGTGCGCATCTTTTAGCAAACATGTCCACTAAAATTATTAAAGAATCAAATTTAATTTATATAAATATCACATCTATTAAAATAAACATGTCTTTTAAGAACTAGTCAACTAAATCATAAAAATTATCATTATCATTACTAATTAAATTACAATTGTATTTCAAAACCTACTTATATTCTCTATAAAAATAATTTTAGTAAAAGTAGGATCCCAATTCACCTCCATGGGATAATCCATTAAAAAATAGATTAATGATATTAATGATGAGTTGGAGAATCTGTAAAAAATGTTAGTACGTGGATGTTGAGCTTGCTTTCTCATTATCATCTTGAATAGTTTTGGTACAAATAAGGTGGATGTCTTTATCACTTTGGTTTTTTTTATCATTTCTCTTTAAAAAACAAACCCTAATAAGGACACTTGTCGGCTGAAATTGGCTACAATTTCAATGCAATTTGGGACAAAGAGTGTACATTCTTGTAATTTTTTTGGTGGAAGTTCACAATGAGCCAAATAATGGTCAAACAATAGTGGAGCTTGCTTTAGCCTCGTACAAACTGCATGTGAAGTTGAAAATTCCAAGGGAAGTGCTCGGCTCCCACTAGGCCTATAACTATTGATATGTTAATGATAATGTGTTGGTTTTTGGTAGAGTAATAATAATAATAATAATAATAAATATGACTATTAGCAAATTAATAATGTTTTAAATTAAAATTTAGTATTTGAGTAAGGGAGAAGATTTAGCAAGATAATTGCATAAAAGTGATCCAAGATTTAGTAAGATGAATAGAGTGGTCTAAAGATTTAGTGAGAATAAGTGGTTCAAGATTTTTCATGGAATGGTTCTATGATTTGGTTCTATATATTATGTAGTTTGGTTCTATGTTTTTTTAACATTTTTAATAGGTGAAAAGAGTTATACCTTTTTTAACGTGTCTACTTAATCTATATGACAATTTAGATATAAATGTGTTAAAATACTATCTTTCAACGTCTACAGATGTATGCTTTAAGATATTTATTTTAGATAAACATATTTAAGATATTGACTTTATTTCATATATAAGTTATTTTGATTTTGTATAATTATTTTTTTTAATTTTATAATAGGGGTCTTATAGGAGGGCTCATCATTGGCAAAATAAGTGTTAAAAAGTTTATATATAATTAGCTAACAACAAAAGCCTTGTATAAGGTCTTCAAAATAGATATTTCCTTTTGTAATTCAACTATATCTTTTGCATGATTTGTAACTTGTATTGGTATGGAAATTGAGTCCTCTCTTTAAGACCCTTGACCCATAGATTAAACTTCCTACCCTAAAGCTACTACCACATTCTCCAACAAAGTGCCACTAAATTAGCGTGGCATGAAAATAAACTCAATTATCATAAATGAATGTCAACATCAAGTGGTTAAAAGGCCAAGTTGGTAATGAAATCACCCCATGACATAGTCTTGAATCATCTTCATGCATTCAAAGCTCGGTCTCCCAAAAACTCTCTATAAACTCATGTGACAAGATCATACTAGGGAAAGATACCATACAAAAACAATAAAGAAATTACAATTGTGTTTCTGGATTCGATTGTGTTTGTTTTTAGCATCAACGTTTCGGATCACACTCTGTGACCCATCATTAGGAATAGAGAGAGCAAGGATCACGGAGTGTGATCCGAAATGTTGATGCTAAAAACAAACACAATCGAATCTAGAAACACAATTGTAATTAAATATGGATTGTGGAAATCTGATATTATTAACAAAGAAATTAATAATCACTTGTTGTAACTACCTTACTAAAAGTAAAAGTTTTATTCCCAACACATATAAAAGTGATGTTACCCATTAGTATCCACTACAACTCATTAGTTATTCATATGAAAACCAATCAAACATTATCCTCCTTAACAAATATGTTGTTATCTTTCTTCCCAATAACATTAAGCTCACATCCCACTCTGTCAAGCTAAATTTTAAAACTACTTTCACATACTAAAATATTTGGCATACCTAACCAATAACCATATTGCCACTATATATGTACTACTTTGATCAATTATTGAAGTTAAAATATAGCCATGGATTTATAATAGGTAACATTAGCCTTGCATTCCTAAGTCATTTTCATGTGTCTTCATGATCTCTGGAAAGTCTTCTAGGGGACATGAGAGATAAAATATTCATTACTTATTACATTTGACTAATTGTAATTGTATCCCATGGAGGTGGACACTTGTGGGTGATGGTTACAGGGAATTCAAGGGGAACATTCCATCTAGTTGTCTACTTTAATGTTAGGAACCATCTAGAATTGCATGTTTATGCATGTCATGTTCATGCTACCTAGAGTTGGGTGCCCAAATTTACATATTCTAGAAGTGATTTGTTGAGGCTCGCCCATGATTGACTATTTGTGACTGGTTATGGGTAAGGCACCCATGTCAAGAATGTGTTAACATTAAATTATATTTTACTATTTTTAATAGGTGTGATGAACAAAAATAGGGTAGATTAAACTGGGTTGAGAATCCTCTTTACCACTCTCATTAGAATACAAAGCCACCAAGAGGCAAATATGATTGAATAACCCCTGGTGAAAGAGAGTCAATACAATCTCTATCCTCTTAGTGTTTCTATTCCATTGTTTCTTAGAATCAAGAGAAGGATGAGCTATGGTTTTGAGATTAATAGATGAAAATGGTAGAAGTGGAGCTTCTGAAATTAAAAAAAACTAAGTACAAAATAAATTAAAGGAAATACTATGCACCTTTGATTTAAATTTGGCTTGTTTCTTCTTAGAATATGTTGAACTAGTCAGCAAGTTACCGAGACTTTACATACCAATATGCTTCTAGATCTAGGTTTTCACTAGTTGAAACTGAGTCAAAACCAAGTTTGAGTTTCTTTTGGGGGGACTATGTCAACTTGTTCCCATAATTATGTTGACCAAGTCAACTCAGTCCTTGTAATAGAGGTTGAATTTACTAGATTTGGATTTGTCTCAGAGAAAAGAGTTGATTTCTTCTATCATAATTGAATCTGGATGGTGTCTACACTTGTAAAATAGAGAGACAATGTGTGTGTGGCTATATAGGGGTTTCCTTATTCAACCTCCTTGTTTTGGTTCTTTCCACCTCCACAAATAGGCAATATGCTAAAATAAGAATGTGTATGCTCTTGAATCTAAAGTGTGTCTAAGATTGCTATAAGTAGAATGCATAAATGTAGCCTAGAGATCTACTCAAATGTGTTAGAGTAAAAAGATATATGAAAAAGTAATCAAATGTGTCTGAAATAATGTTTGAATCTAAACTTGAAGCTTAAATGCATAGATTTGAGGATAACAAGAAACCATACCCAACCCTAAGGGAGGAGTACAAACTAATCATTAGTCGATGATCTCCCAGTCATGTTCATAATCCTTTCAAGGTTTCATGTTGATGATGTAGTTGTTCAATGCTTGATGTTGAAAATAGTTTTTAGATCTTGATGTTTGTTGATTTTTCCTTGATTTGCAGATCTTCACTTCATAGGATGTTTTCAAATTGTGAAGCCAATCTTACAATTGCTTTCATCTCCCCAAAATTAAGTAAGATGCTTGCATTTATACTTTATTAGATCATAAAATTGAATGAAACTAACAAGAGTTTCAAATTCCCTCTAAAACCAAGTGAGTGTTACAAAACTTTGACTTCAGGAAAAAAATTCAGGGAAATGGAACAACTTGTTCCCTCCAATTGAGCTAAAAAATTGGACCATGGATCCCATCTATAAAGGGGATATTAGATTCCAATGGAAATTGGGTTATAGTATCATGATGAAATACAAAGGACCGCACATGGTAACATAGGGCCTATGTACTCAAGAAATGATTGAATATATGAAATAATTAAGGGTTACACTTATAAATAAGGGCCCACATAGCTTTTTGATGAAAATGAATTAGGAGAGGACCCATATTTTAGATTAGGAGTTCATTTAGTGCAAGATGAAGTTCTAGAATGCATGTTAAAATAAAGCACACTAAGGTGAGTGCTAAACTAATGTGGAATTGTACACACCAATGAGGTGCTTACAATTTATGATGCTACAATAGGACATCTGTTACTTGAGTATTATGGGTTTAACTTATTGTTTCAAGATTATTTGATGGTTTCCCTTCCCATAAATCTTTATAAATTGGAGTCTTGGGATAGTAGTTTCATATATTGAGTTATATGTATCTAGATGCTACCAGATTACTTTGAGAATTTACTAGTGAAGAGTGATATTGTATACATATTGTAAAAGACTAGTCACATTTTGCCCTCTTTCTCATGTGGATTTTTTCTCAAAAATGTTTCTCCATGTAAATATGGTTTTATCTTTGGCATTTTTTTAATGCTTTTGGGTTGAATGTACAATCACACTATCTACTCAGGTAATCTTTGTTTCATATTTACAAACACTTTCTTTAAGTTGGTATTGTAGTTGGTTTCACCTTTTTATCAACATTTGTTATCAGAGATAATGGTTTTGTTGATAAATGGACACTTTTCTCTCAACTGTTGATTTTTTTTGGTTTTAGTGGAATCTTTTTCATTATGGTTTTTGCAAATAAATGAAGAAGATTGTATAACATGGACACCACCTCTCTAGGATATTGAGAAGTTCAATTGCACTAGTTATGAGATGTAGCAGTTAAATATATAGGATCTCCTTTAAAAGACAGATCACGGGTTTCCAATTTCACAAGAATTATTTTTATATACTATGATGGATGAAGATTGGAAGAAGTTGGAAACGACACTAGGAGGAACCATTTGGTTGTGTCTTGTAGATTCTATCCTCTTGAATCTCTTCGTAGAAGGCATTGTATACAACTTGTGGAAGAGGATGGGTGAAATCTAACAAATCAAAATTTTATCTAACAAGTTATACCTAAAAAGATGTTTGTATTCCACAAAGATGAAGGATGGTGATTCTATTGAAAAATATAAGAATACTTTAAATTTGATTATATGTTAAATTGCATTAGTGGATGCTAAGTTATACTATGAATATAATTGTACTTTTTTTTTATTTTTCTCTTTAGCTGAATCTTGGGAAAATGTCATTATTGTCATAAGTAGTGGTAGTGTAGAGCCAAAGATGGACAACACAATTTTTATTATAATAGTGGAAAATGGTTGTTCATTATCTTATGCATGCAAACTAGGAACTAGGCCTATTCCCACTTAATTACATTAAGGAGGGTGGATCCACTTTTCTCGACCTTAGAGATTTGATTGAAAAAGGATTGTGCACAAGCTGAATTCAAAAATCCTTGATTGATTTGAAAATAAATATGAAATATGTGTGAGTTGGATACTAGATCTAGGGCCAAAGATGAGAAAGTGAAAGTTTTTAACATGCATAGAAATTTTTAGATGGATATGCAGACAAGAGTTACAAATTTGGAAGAATGAGATAGAAGTAACATATGTCTAAAATCTAGGCTGAAATTAGGATGTCAACATTAGGTAGGGTGACCTTGACCTAGGAGTGTTAGATGCATATGAAATTTGTGTTTATGGGATCAAGAAGCTACTTAGAGCTTGCTTTTCAGTTTAATTGGCTAGACTCTTTTAGACCACTTTTCATGTGTGTATTAAATCTTCATATAGATTTGATGTTATGTATATTTATGTTTTTAGTTTTACTAACATCATATTTTCTTGTGTATGGTTGGTGTGTATATTTTATATTTATGTTTGATGTGCCTGATATGGTTGAAGGACATAGTTATAGTTACTTTATTATGAGAACCACATGATCGGCCAATCCTTGCCATCGTTTGAACTATATATTTATACATGTATGTATATTCTCATCTTTTATGCAGGATTTTAGGTACCGGTCATTGACTTTCCTGAATTGCCAAGATGAGCGTGCCCTATCGCAATATCTCAATGGTAAGAGAGGGGAGATAACAGACAGGTCCAAATCTCAACCTAATCTATTTATTGTCCTAAAATAGTGGACAAGTATCTTATTTACTACCCTCTGAATTCAACAAGGTGATGTCATTCGTGAACCCTTCCTTTGATTTTTATTTAGTTATTTTTTGTTTGGTTGCAGTCAGGTGGTTTGATATGGTCTTGGTGTTAAAATGGTTTGAAGAATTAAATAAGATTAAATAATTATACCTTATGATACATTAAATTATTAAATATTAGGTTGATTAATTAATGAGAATTAATTAATTACCTATGTTTAATAAATAATTTAATTATAAAGTCAAAATAATAATTGAGGAATTTAATTATTATTAAATAAAAATTGATATTTAAATGCATAAAAGAATTTAAGTGATATTTAATTGGAGTTACATATCATTATTAATTAAAATTAATCATGCACTTTTGAATGCATAAAGTTTGATGAAAATAATGTTGAACTTAGATTATGAGTTTAGTTGTGCAACTTTACTATATTTGAGTTAAGTGATATTTAATTTGAGTTAGATATTTTATTAATTAAAATAATAATAATAATCACGCAACTTAAAAATTACTTTATTATGAAAATTAAAACTTAACCTTTCAAAATCAAGTTGAGTTATAGTGACTTAAGTTGAGGGAAAAAATTAAATAAATAATTTTTTTAATCAATTAAAGTTGATAAAAATAATGTTGGAGTTGAGTTCTTATTTTTGGGATTTAGAGTTAACTACTTTATTCTTTTTATCAATTGAGTTCTATTTCTTCTTAGGAGTTGCATGTTTCAGTTCTGATTGTTGGGTTTTCTATATTACAATTTTTTTTTGTCATTATTGCACACACATATTTTAGGAATTACAGGTTTTGGCTTTGGATTTGGAATTGAAGGAATTTTTGAAAGCTTGGATTTTTGGGTTGAGAAATTGGTATTCATTGTTTCATAGCATCAGTGGATTAAGGTGGGGTTTTGAAATCCCTTTGCATTTTTCTTTCGAAAAGATTGTTTACATCGTGTTTACTAGATTATTGAAGGCTTTTGGATTGATTATTTTTTGGTTTCCATTGTTTGAGGTTTTGGATTTGAAAGACTTTTTGAGTTTTGTTGTGTGAGGAGAAATCTTTTTTATGTTAATAGTTGTTAAACCCTAGATCTTTAGTTGGGAATATATCCTTTTGGAGAAGATTAAATGAAAAATATATATATTATTATGCATATGAGCATACATATATTGATATGCATATGAGCATAATATTTTTATAGAATTAAAAGAAAATAGGAAAGATATATTCACTTGCATGTTATTTAAGGAACATATATTTAGTTGCATGTTATTTAGGAAAGATATATTTAGTTGCATGTTATTTAAGAAAGATATATTCAGTTGCATGTTATTTAGGCAAGATATATCCAGTTGCATGTTATTTAAGATAGATATATTCAATTTCATGTTATTCAAGAGAGATATATTCAGTTGCATGTTATATAAGGAAGATATTTTTTATGAATAGTCATTCTCTATTAATTGAAAATATAAAAGTACACACTCACAAAAAAATTGGGGGATATGGGGTCACCTTGCGAGATTCAAACGGCCCAAGGCCAGAAAAAAGGTACAAATCAACTATTCATAAAAAAAACTAATGGGAAAAGCCCAAAATAAGCCACTCAGGCAACCAAACCAGTGCTAGTCGAGGGGGGATCCTGATTATCTTTTTTTCTCCATATATCATCGGGGCCAAGAGTCTGGTCTGGAAGGGACCACCCATCTTCATCTTTCTCCTTCTCTTTGTCTTCTTCTTCCTCCATCCTAGAAGGACAAATAGCCAGGGCCAGGCGAGGAAACCCCTTAGAGGAAGTGGTTGTAGGTTAGATAAAGTCACCTATGATATTAGGCCAGCCATAACTACTAGGTGTAGGAGCAACAATAGGCCAACTTGACGTAGGACCATGACGCGGTGGAGAAGCTGAGTGACACCTCCATGCATCACCTCCCCCACTAGAAGAGCGGTGAGGGGCCTGGGACCATGGGGTCTGAGAGTGGCGAGCTAAAGAATTATAGCCACGGTGGCGGCTACGGTGCAAAGTCCAGTCTACAAAAGAAGAACCCGGTGGAACTCTGGCCATCATATAGGGGGCATTTCCCTAATGCTGGAGAAGCTCTTGAAGATGGGCCACCTCTAAAGCCACTTTATTGGTTTGCACCTAAATTTACATTATCACATTATGAAAAATGCACGCTTAAGTGTACATATACACATTTATATCTAGAAAGCTATGAGTGAATTAAACAACATTTTTATCTTTCCATAAAGTGAATAAGATCTCCATCTTGAAAGCATTCCAGATCTGCAAGAATTCAAAGGGGATCCTAAGCGAATAACCCAGCAAGAGCATGTGCCAAGAAAAGGATTTTGCCTTAAAGGGCTTGAAAAAAGCATGAATCTAGCTTGAATATTGTTGAGCTCTTCTGCAAAACCAGAAGATATGAAGAAAAGTCTCTAGTTGCCCACAAAAAAGGGTGTCTAGGGTCAAGAAACCCTAAATGCTTGAGTCTGGAACCCAAAGGAAACCCCTAAAAAATAATGTACCAAGAAAAATGTACAATCTTAGGTTCGGCAATGACAAACCAAATAGTAAGAAACTGAAGTCTCCAGGCTTTCTGAGAAGACTGAAAATTCCATTGGTGATTAAGGATGGTGACCATTGGACAATGGGGAACCAACCAGTGATAACCCCTCTTGGGTTTGTAAATGGAAAGAGGAGTCCAAGGATACCACTTCCAATCTTTCCACCATGGCCTGCCAGATTGAATGCCAAGCTTATGTAACATGTTTGAAGGAAAAGCCAAGACCAGTAGGTCATAAGTCTATCGATCTGGGGGAGATAGATGAAACTAGACCTGGAAGTAATCCCATGACCAAAGGCTCATATAAACCTTGGAAAACAAATCCTTAGGCATTTGAATGCCACATTTATAAAAATGTCAAGAATGAATACCCTAGGTTTTAACAAGAGGGATCCCTTGTGAATAAAATAAATATGACCACCACATATTATGTTGGTTCATGGACAACCCCTCATGAAACCCATCTCTAGCCCATCAAAGCCAAGGCTTAATAGCTCCTAGGCTCTCCATATGATTTTGGTGACAAAGGTGCCCTAGATCTGAACTGGGTCTTTCATAATAAGAAGGGCTTGGAAACCAATCCCCTTCCAACAAGGTCTATTGACCAGAAAGCCAAAATAAATATGATGTTTGAGAAGGATTTTCCAATCCTCATCACCAGTTAAGGCTCTGATGAACCATTTGACACAAAGAGCCAAACCCTTCTTCTCAGTAGAAAAAAGACCTAACACTCTACATACTTGGGAATACAAAAATACTCCTAGGTGACTCTATGAAATCCATGATGGTCAGCCCTAAAATCCCATAGAAAATCTTGCAATAACTTTTCTAGCTTCATGTATGAGGCCTTGGAAGGAGCCTAGCATGAAGAGTAGTACACATGGGTGACAACCAACACTTTGGAGAAAATAAAGAATTTTTTAGCCAGAGAAAGAAGCTTGGTGATCCAGTAGGCTAACTTTTTCTCTATCCTAGCTAAAATTGCATTCCACAGGCCCAGTGGTGAAGATTGGAAGGAAAAAGGAATGCCCAGAAAGCAGAAAATTTCACCATGTTATATCCACTTCCATCCGTATTGGAGAATATAGGGTGGGGCTAGAAGAAAAGATTGTCTATGGCATTGAGTTTTGTGCCATTGAATAGATGGGCCAGAGGCCAAAAAAAAAATATCAAGACACTGAATAGATTCCTGAACATTTTCTCCCACCTTGATAAGAGTGAGAAAGGATTCATCTAGAAAATTTCCATTGACAAGTTGAGAAACTAAACCAGGCAGGGAAATTCTTCTAACACAACCAACATAGATTTCATTGGCAAGAAAGTATGAAAAGCCTTCAGCAACAAGAACATATAATACAAGTAGAAGCATCCCCAAAGAGCATCTTGAAAGACTAGATGAATTTGGGTTCCAATCCTAGGGCTTTAATTATGGAAAGGATGAAAGGCCACTCAATGCGGTCATAGGCTTTAGAAAAATAAATCTTGAGAAATATTTCATTCTTATTAGAGAATCTATCCCACTCTATACCTTCACAGACATCAATAATGTTATCAAGGATGAATCTAGATTTAATAAATCTATTTTTCTATGGCTTGACAATAATAGGCAAGATATGACAAACTTTGAGAGCCAAAGCTTTGGCAATGATCTTGTAAGAGACATTGAGCAAGGTAATGGGCCTCCAATTACAAATATCTTCTTGGTCTCTAGGCTTAGGAATGAACTTGATATTCCCCTTGTTAATAATTTCTCCTAGAGATTGGGAATGAAAGTATTCAAGATAGACCTTATGAAGGCCAGGACCAACACAATACCAGAGTGTCTTGTATAATTCACAAGTAAAGCCATCACACTCGGGTGCTTTGTCATCCTCCATGGAGAAGAAAAGTTCCTTGAGGTTTGCAATGGTAAGAATCTGATCACAAAATTTTTTTTGTTCATCTAAAATTTTTTTGGGTACAACAACTAAACAATTCTTCAAAGATTTGTCTCTAGCAAGAGAGATTCCCTACACTATGAACACCTTCTCATAGTGACAAACAAAGGATTGAAGAATGCTAGGAAGCTCAGTGAGAATGGACTAGATTACCTTAATTCTCTTGATCTCCACAAAAGTATGATGATCTCTCAGAGCCAGAAAAAATTCCTTTGAAGCTCTGTCACCCACCTTAAGCCAATGGAGTCTAGGCTTGATCTGATCTCCTCTAGAAAAATAATTATTTTCAATTTGTTTCTGGTGCCTAATTTGAGCCAACCAAACTTGAAAACATGCATTGGAAGGATTCAAAGCCAAATATTTGGTGGTAGCATAAAGGTCCTTGGTAGTTGCATCATATAGACACCAATGATCCATATCAATTTGTCTACCATAAATGTGGAGGAACCTCACAATACTAGTGATGGTGTCATTCCACCATGCAATCCAACCTGTGGGATGATGTGGCTTGGGCTCTAGGTTCCTAATCCTTTGAATGTGGGTCATAGTGGCTTGGTGATTCAATAATGACATGTTTAGGTGGAACTATGTCTTGTAAGGAAACATCCTAAGTGCCTACCATTAAATAAAAAATTTAATGGGGTAATAATCTGACAATGTCACATCAACAAGCAAAAAAAAAGGTAACTCTTGGTCCTTGAAAAAAGAGAAAAAAGATTGTGCTATGGTCATGGCACGATCAAGATTTTTAAAAATCATGTCAGAGCCAACTCTAAAAATAGAACAAGTGTACCAGACCCCATCAGGACAATGGCGGTTGGTATTGGGATCAAAGAGACCTAATTTATTGCGCATGTATTACCATGTCTCTCTCTCTCTCTCTCCAACTGTCCAGTAAAAAAGTAAAACCCCATCCTTATATGACACCACCTTAGCCATATTGAAGTCCCCACACATGACCCAAGTTGTAGGTGGTAGAGAATTTTCTATCAACACCACAATTGAGATCTTTCTATAACATCATTGGGAGCATAGACATTAACAATCCCAAAGGAATGATTATCTATTGACATCAAAACCCATACAATTATTTGCATGGGGTCAGAACCTTGATCAATAATAGAAGAATGCAAGCAAGCAAAAATGAGAGTAGTGAATCCACCTCAACCAGCATCATGCTAAGAGGAAAAAATGAGGCTATCCATCCAAATAACATGACATGCAACAACAAGCATGAAACCAAAAAATTTAACCTTCTAGAGGCAAAGAACATCCTGGTCGGAAACACATTGACAACTATCTCTAACGTAATAATTTTTGTGAAGGTTTGTGAGACATCAAACATTCCATGATCTATGTAATTCATGAAATAAAATCTTTCATATCATACTCATCCCCAGGAGAGGAGAAACTGTTATGCAAAAAATTTGAACTAGTTTTGAAGCTAAGAAGAGAATCCCCTCTTGAGATAACTCTTCTCTTTTCTAGCCACCATCTGCATTCTCAGCATGTCCAGGAGGGATGTGAGAGTGGTGTAATGTCTATGGAGAAAAAACAATTGATGTAGCTTGAGGAGTGGGAACCCAAAGAGGTCAGGAGGCACTCTCAGTTGAATCCCTCCCCTACTGGCCAAGGTTTGAAATAAAAATTGTCGGCGTAGAGACCACGTGGACATGTGGAGCTTGGGGAGGAGTCTCCAATGATGTTTGAGAAGAGGAGCCAACTAGTTGTTTCTGGGTTGAAGCTAAAGAGTTCTTACCTTTGCAAACCACAATGGTCCATCCTTCATCTTTCTTCGCACCCTCCACAGGGCGAGGACCAACCTCCTTAAGAGGGGATTTCATCCTTGGTGCATCCAAAGGATATTCCTTGATCTTGCACTCAACCAACTGATACCTATAATAGGTGTTGGGTAGGTTCAAATAGAGCACCTTCTGGCTAAAGGTATTTCCACCCACCTCAATATAACCAATTTCTTTGAGGTCACGAGACAAGTTGACCTCAACACAAACCTCTTTTGAGGATGAGCATTGAAAAAATGGTCTGGTTCAAGACAAATCACCTTACCAACATAATGAGAAATGGTTTTCATGAATGACCAACAAGGCATAGGGAGACTAGGGAACTCAACCCAAACTAGGACCCTTATCTTTTTTTCATCTGAGACAGTGAAGTCTCAAGACCATCGCTGGAAAACCAAAAGGGAAGACTGGACTATCCATGGTCCATGAGAGAGGATAGCCTCAACATGGGTAGGGTTCAAAATAAAAAACAAATAAAATCCCTTGGTAAGGTTTTGAACACCATCAAGTCGGAATCCATGAGGAGACCAGGCCTTGGCAACCCATTCTCATAGCATGATTTTAGGAGGGACCCTACCCACAAAATAACCTATCAAAGTGCATTTCTCTAGCCACTCATAGGCATTATCAAAATCTTGAACAAGAAGTACAACATTAGGAGTTATCTAACTAAGCTAGAATGAATCTATCTTGACGATATGTTTGATGAAAATTAATTTTAAGTTATAAATACTCAAATTCAACAGTATTGATAAGTTAGCCTGAAACGTGACAACTTATTATGCTTTTACCCAGCAACAACATCTTGTTGCAGTTAGGCAATGTGGATGAAGAAAACTCAAAAAGATATCTAGGTGATGTATGATGAGCTTATTCCTATTATGTGTGCTAATACAAGTGCAATTAACATTTTAAAGAATTTGTTGATGCATTCAAGGAAAAAAACACATTTCTATTTGGTATCATTTCCTAAGAGAGAACATTACAAATAAGGAGGTTAGATTAGAGTATGTGGCTATAAAGGGTCAAATTCCAAACATTTTCACTAAGGCACTATCAACAAATACTTTCGAGTATCTCAAGTACAAGTTAGAGTTTATTGTGCTCCTCCTAATTAGAAGCATAAGATGGTGTGTCTTTCTAGGGGAGAAATTCAAAATTTACCTTTTGTCTGTTGGATTGATGTTGGGCCTTCTCTTATAGGGAGTAGGAAGTTTGTAGTTTAGTGGTTGTAGAAAATTTTTGTAGAATTTTTGGAAGGGGAAGGATATTTTAGAATATTGTTCCTTTTGTCCTTAATGTCAAATAAGGAGAGAAGCATATATTTTAGAGAGATATTTCCTAAGTGGGAGAGTAATACAAGATAATAATTATTTTTCTAGGGGAGAGTCTTTCACCAATGGCGATGATCATATTTATGGTGTTTTCATCAATGAAAAAGGCATCTAGATTGTTGGAAATATGAGCTAGTCTTGTCAATAATGTCGAGCTAATGTGAGGAGATTGATTGAGATATATTTTTTAATGTTCCTATATTCTTCAGTGATGCTCTCAAGTTAGTATTTATTATTTTTGAAATGTCACAATGTTAAAATTTGGAATATTTATGGAAAAGAATTTCAAGTATGTATAGGAGAATGCTTTGCATTCTGTTGCATTTGGTGATGAGAGATTGCAATTTTGGATATAATGTTTGTGTTCTATGGATATTTCACTACTATGTATTCAAGTCTTCAACATTATAGTCTATTTAGTTGGTAGTTGTATTTTGTAGACAATATGGCTATTTTTCGGGATTTGTTTAGAGAATGCTCCATATTTCTTTGTAGTGATGTTCATGGTATTGTGTTTTGGATGACAAGCTCAAAATTTGTTTGTAGTGTCTTAGTTCAGTTTTTAGTTGATGGTTTTTTTGGCAAGAAGAGTTCTAATAATGTGTTTGTCAAAAGTGTGGTTTGTGTTTGTCTTAGGCTGACTTAGTTGGCTTTCCAGTTTGGATCATATTATTTTGTCCCTAACTTATGTTAGAAGTTGAGTTGATATGTGGTTTTGGGTCTTACTATGGAGTGTGAAGATCCACATTAAGTTATATTTAGTTGAATTATGTTTTTGATCTTCCTGGTTATGTGCTACATTATTTATCTACATGTTACATTTGATGCCAACTTTGGAGAATATGTTGTTTTGTGTGCACCATTTGAAGCCACTTAGAAATATGTATTATGATGTTTTTTAGTACCCTTGATCTCTTGAAGTGGACCACAATCACCACAATTGTGTTTGGTGGCCAACTTTATTGGAATTATGTTTGTTTTATTTTTGGCTCTCCTAATTGAGGGTTTTATTAATGAATTTGATATATGTTGAAGATCATTTCAGTATGTTGATATGTGGGTCAAGTATGGAAGATGCATGTAATGAGTTGTACAAATATGTGTTGAGGAGAAATACAAAGATCATTTTGATAATGTGCCTTCTATCAAATAATTTTGGATGCTAAGAGGGAGGGTGAATTAGCATGCACAAAATTTAACTTGTTCTATCATATACCTTTAATAATAAACATTAACCCTACTAACCATAAATGAAATATATTGCAATGAACACACAAAGACACAAACACTAAATTTACGTGGAAAACCCAATATGGGAAAAAATACAGTGAGAATCTACTCACTATACGAATAACTGATTAGAATATTTATTTTAGGCTTACTGCCATGGAAGCACACTGCTCCCTGGAGAGAGACTTAATGCAAGATAAAGTCCATTTCTTTATAGAAAGATATAGATATGGAGAATCTACCAAAAGATAACAAAATCTTCCAATAGTTACTTGTAGGAAAATATGAAATAATAAGATATAGGATCTCTTGATCAAACATTGCAACACTCTTTGTCAAATTTGCACTCTTTTGTGTCTACTCTTTCACCTTCACATTACTTTATCTTTAAATTTGAACCACTCATACTTTACATCCATTCCATACCAAATTGATCCTTTCACATACATAAATATTCTAGCTTGATTATAAAAAAGACATGGTCATCCACAAGAAAAATAAATTTTTTTTTGTAGAAAGTCAACAACCATGAACACAAATATTTAATGCAATCCACTCTAGGAGATAAAGGGGACTAATATACATCATTGAACATTGTCCATAGATGAATTTATCAAAGAACAAGCATCTCAACAACATTTAATGTTGGACCCAAACAAAATGTGTAGAAAACCATAAAAGTGCATTAGTAGGTCAACCAAAAACACTCTTTGATGCACATGATGCCATGTGAAGCATAAAATGCTTTGGAGGGGCCTATTTTAATATCTTAACTCTCCCTCAAAATCATATCTATATCAATAAGTTATAAATACATCAAAATCAATTGAGTTATCCAAAGAACAACATAGACAATAATATCACACTCAAAACAACATATCTTCACTTGCAAAGCAAACTAACACAAGATATGTGAACTAGAACACTTCACAAATGTTAGAAACATGTCCATTAAATTGAAAAAACTAAGATGACAATGTGGAGCATTCTCAAAACCTATCTTTAAAATTCCTAATAGCCAACCTTCTTATCAACAAACATCAAAACACAACTTCTTCCTCTTAACTTTTTTGAATTAAAAAAATGATAGTGCAACATTCGTAGACCATACATTACAAAACTAAAACTACAAGCCTCCAAAATATTATGCAGATAAATGTAGAACATCTTCCCATAAGGACTTAGATTACTTATTCCTACATCATCTAGCTTCTCATACATCCATCTTCTAGATATGTCACATATTGACTTGTTATCATCATGTGAGTACTATAAATACTCTTTCTTGCATATCAAAATTTAGATACTCTTTCCTGCATATCAAACTTCACATACTCTTTCTCGCATATCAAACTTCACATATTATTTTCTACATATAAAAATTTAGATACTCTTTTCTTCATATCAAACCTCATAACACAAACACAGCTGTCCTACTCTTCTACATTAGGTGCAACCCTCATACATCACATACCTCATGTATACTTATTTACACTTATCATACTTCTTTGCATCTAGTTGACATCAATCCACATAGCATATTGATATCAATGACAACACTGAACTCATAACACTAGCACCTTCGTGATCATATATTTTAGTATATCAATGTTTGAAACAACAAATGTGTTTGCATGAAGTTGGTCACATGAGATAGTGATTCAATGATGATTTATTGCTTGTAGCATTTCTAGAGATAGTGTGTTGAAGACTTGTTCAATCTAATTTATAATGTTCATGTATTCTTCTAGAATATGGTGAGTCCTTATTGGAAAATATTTCTGCAGGTCTCTTGCATCTTTCCCTAGGGTTGTGTTTCCTAGATTGCAAGTCAAAATAGGAGTGACAAGCTACCTTGGTTAAGAGCCTAAAATTATTATTGTAATACTATTCTTCATATAGAGTGAGTTGAATATCACTATTTTTTTCCCTCCTTGGTTTTCTATGTAAAAAATATGGCGATCAAGTGTATGTTATTCATTGCTTTATTTTTATTTCTAAATAGGGGAAAAATGGAGCCTTAACAATGCACTTAACATTCAACACTATTCATTTGTAATATATTTGTTTTGAATTGAAATAGCATAAGTAAATCTTGAAATACTTGAAAGTTAATTAGGTCAAGATACATACCTCATCATGAAATTGATTTAGAAATACCTATTTTCTGGAGCCTATGCGGAGTTTTGGAGGATTCTGCAACCAGATCTGGGATTAGGAATCCGAGACAGAGAAAACCTAGAAAATTTTTGTCCCTTTGACAACAGGTAGTCTTTGACCCTCATAAAAGGTCAAAGGCTACATTTTTATTCTGAAGGTCGATTTTGACTTTGTTCACAAATCTTGGAAGTTCGACGAAAAGGGTACTTAGATTTGTACTCTAATTCCTGAAATGACGACTGTAGATATTTGAAAAAGGGGGTTTTGGGGGTGGCTATATAGGGTTTTACCTTAGTCAAACCCCCATTTTGGTAATCTCCACCTCCACGAATAGCCGATTGAAATAGACTATGTGTGTGTGTATGTATTGAAAGTGTAATGCCAAGATCTAATCCTCTAGATCAAAACCCTAGCATGAATATGTATGAAACAACAATGCATAGATTTGAATGAGATAAAAAAGCATACCAAGCCCCCAAGGCTAAAGTACTTCTACCCAACTCACAATCCGTAATTGCTACTCCATGATTATATCTTTGAATGCTTGAAAATTGATAATGGTGGATCAAGGAAGAAAGGATCTCTCTTGCTCCAAGTATGTGTCCACAAAGATGCTTGATGTCAACAATGGCTTGATCTTCTATATCATCAGCTTGAAATCTTGCATCTTCACCATTCCTTGCTTGCTTGAAATCTTCTTGTTCATGAAATTGTCTCCTTGAGAGCACTTGATCATGAAATTGCTTGGTGAAAATGAATGCAAATGAGAGTCTTTATATAGAGGTTTCAAGGTGAGGCTCCTAGAGCAATGTGAGGACCCATAATTCAAATTTCACCTTGAATTAAGGTCCAATCACAATAACCAACTAAGGAGGGAAAATAATTAAATTAATTTCAAATTAAAACCTTTTCGCACTTGGATCCGAGGGCCTGACATTGATTTCGGGGCCCGTCGGGACTAAATTTGAGAAAGGGGCACAGATTTCGGAGGAGGTAAAAAATGAGCTCGATCCTGACCTAGTCAGGTATGAGCTTGATCTTGAACTAGTTAGGGTTGAGCTTGATCTTGACCTAGTCAGGATTAACCTTGACTTTGACCCTGTGGGCCCAGATCCAGCCAAAATTAGGACAGGAGGTCTCGGGGATGTCCGGAGACCTAGAAATGATAGCAGAATGGGACAGAATGCCAGGGACAAGTATAAAATCCTATGATGACTATGATGAAGGCTAGGAGGACCTATTTCTAAGTCCTACCTAGAAAATAGAGCTGTGGAAGAGGGAAATTAAGGAGAATCCTCGGGATCCTAACCCTAATTTCGCCTAGAATGAAGAAGATAAGTGCAAAATGCATCCTAAATGCAAGTCTATCATGATAAATGTACTAAAAGAGGGTACTAAACCTATCAAGATGTAAGTGCTTCCATTTTAAGATGATACATTTAGCCCCCACTTTAGCTTAGATATGACACTACGTGAATATACAAGCTAAAGTAAGAAAACATCATAGTAAATAAAAAGGATATAGCCAAGTCCTCGATGTAAAGATCCTGCAGAAAAATGTTAGAACCTACAACACACAAGGTTAATGAAAATCCATAAATCACCTAAAGCTTACTATATGATAATTTGAGAAGTGTATAGATCCCCTTATGCTCCCCCTTGTTTCAGCTTTCTATTTCGGAAGGGTGAAATAGGGTGATAAGAAAAAATCTATATACTGGCGATGTAGAGTGTTGAAAAGTCCTTTCCTAAACCAATTAGAAGGATTCCAAACCTTCCTAAACTAGTTCAAGGAGTTAGGTATTTGAATCATGATTCCAATGCCGTTGATGACACTGGAAATGGAGTTACTGAACTCAAGTTATGATGAAACGAGTGGATGTCTATCTAAATGCAGAAGAAGGGAAAATCTGAGTTTACCCTAATAAAACCCTAATTTGAACTTATAAATGAGAAAAAGAGAGAAATACTTACTCATTCTTACCATTTTCAGATTTGAAACGAGGAAGCAAGATGCTGAGAAGAGAGGAACTTTGAGCGACGTGCCTGGAGATTTTGAGACAGAGCCTGGCTACCGGATGATCACTACCTGAGGTGAGTCTGTTGTTATCTACCTTTGTACTTTCCAAATTCTTGTTTTCATAGGCAAGGTCAACTTTACGCCTGTTAGGTCAGCCCTGACCCATTTAGGTCGACATTGACCTATCTAGGTCAACTTTGACCCATGAAAGTCGACATTGACCAGATGGTTTTTGCATGTTTCTAAGACGAGGTCGACCTTGACCCAAAAAGTTTGACCTTGACCCAAAAAAGTTGAAATTGACCTAGTAAGGTCGTCCTTGACCTAACTGAGGTCAACTTTGACCTAGTTCAGTTAGATATGTAGATTTGATGATGTAGATGACTAATATGATGTTTGTTTGTGCTTGCAGGACTTGGTCTATTTCTGAGAACATCCCTTTTGAGAGTTGCTAGTTATGGTTAGAGAGAGACTGTCTGAGCTTGAGGATGAGGAGATGCAGTTACTAAAGAATGTGGGACTATATTGGGTATTAGTCCTTCCATAGATCAAACTACACTGATCCATGCTATCAACTCTGATAGAGAGGTGGGATGAGGATACATGCTCCTTCCATCTTCCCTCTGGTGAGATCACAATGACCTTGGAGGATGCCTACAGGATCATGCAGCTTCTAGTTCGAGGTGAGACCATCAGACCCAGAGCATAGTGTGGTTTTGAGGAGATTCGTACAGACACAACATATTATATAGGACAAGTTCCATAGATGTGGACCCGGTCAGATCATGTCCTATTATCATCCATACTGTCAGGCCCTACACCTTTAGTACAGAAGGTGATGCTCTGCATAGTATCCTTGGTTGTGTTACCCAACTCAATGGGTACTATATTTTGTTCACCTCTTACACATCTCATACAAAGGATGGAGAGAGATAGGACCATGTTCTTATGGGGTCGCAGAATGCTAGCTCAGCTATACCATGAGCTCAGTCAGCTAGTGAGGTATCAGTGGGAGAGTCTGTCGACATGAACGCTCTTGCAGATTTGGATGTTTGAGAACTTCACATGTACACATCCACATGGAGTTCCAGTGATGGTAGATGCAAGCACAACGAGAGCCTTTGCATATCCCTTGAGAGATATTTGGCAATTTGGATATATGCTCTACTAGAGAGTACATCTAGACCGCATTTCGAGCACTGATGTGATATGGAGACCCTACTGTCAGATGATAGAGTGGCCTGATACATGATTCTAGATGAGACATTCATAGTAGTGTAAGATGCTAGAGGGTCATTAGAGTCATATAGTGATGCCCTACTATTATGATTGGGTGATGAGACAATTCGGCCTATTACAGGGAGTCCCTAAGGTAATACCTCACTATGTACATCTGACGAGATACTATTAGAGACCCGGTGCCATACGCTAACCATCGATAGCAGACATAAAGGATAATGATGTAGAGGAGATAGAGGACATAGAGGTACCATCAAATGTGACCTATTCAAGCATGAGCCAGGATTACATCAGGTACTGGAGTTTGGAGGGAATCTATCCTATCTTTCCTGCAGATTATCCCATAGGTGATCTATTCTTTAAAGAGGGGACACACCGAGATAGTGGAGCCATAGGGGAGGATGGGGATATCAGAGATGAGGAGGAGCACATCTTCGAGGGAGATCCCATGGAGGAGGAGAGAGAAGATAGAGCAGAGAGAGTGGAGGACATGCCCCTAGCTGGTGATATTGGTGCAGATATACCTATTACTTGTGCATCACCGCTAAGATCACGATGACCCCCATGGCCCCACACAGAGACACCACCATCGAGACCTAGATATAGTGAGTGTGGAGAGAGTAGTCACTCCATGCCCCCACCATCTAGACACTTTAGTGACATCCAAGAGGGAGACCCAGGTATGAAATTTGATTGAATATGTGATTTCATTTGAGATAAATATAACACTAGACGGATAAAAGTTTTCTTTCTACAACTAGCGTAGTGTAGTGGAGGAGATTTGTATCCGAGGTTCTCAAGGATAAAATTATATCCTACCAACTACTAGTTGACGAGCAAGAGTCTTCTATCGGTCACAGAGATCCCGACAGGTATGCCGACATCTTTGTATGCATCCAGCGAGAGCTGAGAATGTGTAGAGAAAGAGAGGAGAAGATGATGGTAGAGGTACGAAGTCTCCGAGGAGGTTCACATGGTATGAGCATCTCCAGGAGCCATACATGGACACACAAATCTTCCGAGAGTCATCGGCCCTTAGAGTGGCGTAGTGATAGACATAGTGATGGATAGGACCATTGGCCACATATGTATCACAACTTTGAAAACCCTTTTTGATGAATGAAAAAAATTCTCTACTGATTAGTTCTATGTTTTATTACTATGCTTTCATCAATATAAAACTTAATAGAAAGAAAGGAAGAAAGAAAGTGCATAAACATATTCAATATGTAATTATGCTAAAACTACATAACCTATAAAATGAATCTTTATAAGGAATACATAAATGCACCGGAAAACAAATGAGATTAAGGGTAGTAACCTTTAAGATGCATAATATTAATGGGTTCCTTAAAAGAAACACCATCCATATCAGCAAGTTTGTAGGCACCTAAACCAAAGTCTTCAATAATAACAAAAGGTCCAAGCCAATTAGGGCTAAATTTTCCTTTTTCGCCTAATAAAGCATTCACATTTCGCTGGTTCTCATAAAGGACTAAATCACCAACCGCAAATGTTCGTTCAATTACCTTATGATTATATTATTTCTGAAGAGATTTATGATAAGCTTTGATATGTTCTAATGCATGTATTCGTTGTTCATCCAACATTTCTAATTCTTGTAAGTGTTGTTCATGAAAAGTGTCTTTATCAATTATCCCATGAAATGAAACATGTAAAGAAGGTATTTCTAGTTCCAAAGGCATAATATCATTAGTACCATAGACAATATTTTAAGGAGAAGTACCTGTGGCAGTATGAACACTAGTCCTATAGGCCCATAAAGCATAAGTCAATTGAGTATGCCAATCTTTCGCATGCTTATTAACTATTTTTCTCAAGATTTGTTCAATCATTTTATTTGATGCTTTAGCTTGTCCATTAGATTGAGGATAGTAAGGAGTTGAAAATCTATGTTGAATCCTATATTTCTCCAAGAATTTTGCAACTTCTTTGTTTTTAAAAGAGGTTCCATTATCTGAAATTATCGTCGAAGGAATACCAAATCTAGTTATGATATTATTAAGGATGAAATCACAAGTAACATATGTCATTATTGAATGAAGAGGAACAACTTCAACCCACTTCATGAAGTAATCCATAGAAGTGAGAATGTAAGTATGTCCTTGAGAAGAAGTCAGTGAGATTTTTCCAATAAGATCAAAACCCCAAACACTAAAAGGCCATGGAGAAACTTGATTATGAAGCTCACGAGTAGGAACATGAATCAAATTACTATGTTGTTGACATTGAGGACATTTCTTAACAAACATAAAAGTATCCTATTCTATTGTTTGCCAATAATATCCCATTTGAAGCAATTTATTAACCAGGGATTTTCCACCAAAATGTCCCCCACAAGAACTAGAATGAGCCTCTGCTAAAGCTACAGGAATTTCATTTCTATTGAGACATCTTAATAATAATCCTTCATAAGAGCATTTGTAAAGTGTATCTCCTAAAAATGATGTAACGTGTATCTCCTAAAATGATGTAACGTGCTGCAAGTTTCCTAATATGATTACGCATGTTCCTCATTGTTGATTCAGGAAAAGTACCATCCTTCAAAAAATGAAAAATATGTGAATGCCATTCATCTGAATGCAAATTAAAATAGTTAGAGGTAATCTTGTCAGACATTGCAGGGCATTTAAGAGTTTGTATAGTAAATTAAAATTTTTCAGCATTATTCTCGAGACAAACCAAAGAAGCTGTGCTTGCCATGGCGTCTGCATGTCGATTATCCTTCCTAGGTAAAGTCTGAATCGTATACGTGGAGAATTGTGAAAGCACATCAAGAGCTAAATCTCTATATTGTGTCATTTTAGCATTCTTAGTCTGATATCCTCCTTTAATCTATTCAACAATCAATTGCAAATCTCCATATATTTGCAAATGTTTGATATTAAGGGATGAAGCTGCTCGTAGTCTAGCTATAAGAGCTTCATACTCTGCAATGTTATTAGTACAAGGAAAGATTAATTTATATTATAGAGGGATGGGTTTTTTTGTAGGGAGAATCAAGATGATACCCACACCAGAACCCGTCTTACACTTAGACCCATCAAAATATAATTCCCAAATATCATCCTGTTGAATAGCTAGGATATTATCATCAGGAAATTCTATTAAAGTAGAACATTTATCAGAATGAGGACAAGGAGCTTCAGCTAAATAATCTGTCAATGCTTCTCCCTTAATAGACTTTTGAGAAATAAAATAAAGATCAAATTCTGTAAGCAACATCACCCATTTTGCCAATCGACTAGAGAGATCAGTTTGTGAGAAAAGATGTTTCAAAGGATCAAATTTGACAATCACATTAACTTCAGCATTTATGAGATAATGCCTGAGTTTCTGACATGCATAAACTACAGCTAGACATTGTCTTTCTAAAACTGTATATCTTGTTTCGTAATCAAGTAAAGTCCAACTAATGTAATACACGGGTCTTTCTTTACCATTATCATCAATTTAGGCTAACAACGCACTCAGCCTGTGGAGTCACTAAAGTGTATAAATGAAATGGTTAATCAAAATTAGCAAGCTGCAAAATAGGAGGATTCGCAAGACACTCCTTAAATTGCTCAAAAGTTTGTTTACACTCATCATTCCAAGAGAAAGTGGTATCCTTTATAAGTAAGGAAGTAAAAGGGATAGTTCGGTCTGCTAAATTAGAAATAAAGTCACGAATAGCTTGTATTTTTCCTTGTAAACTTAGGAACTGAGAAATATTCTTAGGAGGAGGCATATTAACAATAGCTTCAATCTTTTTAGTATCTACTTCGATGCCTCGCTTAGAGATTATAAATCCTAATAATTTACCAGAATCAACTCCAAAGACACATTTCTTAGGATTCAATCTCATAGTATAACTTCTAATTCTTTCAAATATCTGTCGTAAAATAGTAATGTGATCTTCTCTTTGTATAGATTTTGCCAAAATATCATCCACATAATCTTCAAGAATCTTATGAATGTAATCATGAAAAATTAAGGTCATAGCCCACTGATAAGTTGCTCTTGCATTTTTTAATCCAAAAGGCATCATGACCCAACAAAAGGTTCCCCAAGGTGTTATAAATGCACTCTTAAATTGATCTTCAGGAGGGATAAAGATTTGATTATATCCCAAAAAACCATCCATAAAAGATAACAAGGCATGGCCCGTTGTTGAATCCACAATCATATTGATGTTAGGTAACGGGAAATCATCTTTCAAGGATGCCTTATTTAAATCTCTAAAATCAGTACACATTCTTATCTTATTTTTGCCTTTGGACACAGGCACAATATTTGAAATCCAATCTGAGTAATCAATAGAACGGATAAATCTAGAATCCAATAATTTCTCAATTTCTCCTTTGACTAATAGAGCGATTCGTGGATTCATCTTTCGAATTTTCTGTTTCACAGGTTTCATATTTGGCTTTAAAACAATGTTATGAGTAACAACCTTAGAATCTATACCTGGCATATCTGAATATTTCCAAGGAAAAATATCCTTAAATTCAAGCAAAAGAGAAACCATCTGATCATGTTCATCCTGATTCAAACATTTTCTGATTTTTATCATCCTTTTAGAGTTGTTTTCATCTACTTGAATATCAATAGTTTCAGTGATTAACAAATCACTTCTTATCGGAGAATCCATTGGTAAAGGAAGAGTATCTTGTTCTTCATGCTCTCCAAAATAAGCATCGGTTTTTAAACAATAAGGCTTTCCTCATTTATGATGAAACTTAGGTAAATCCTCATAAACCCCTAAAAATTCCATTAAGGCTTCATCTTTAGGAAAAATATCTAAATAGGATTGTTGATTAAGATCAATAAGCAATGGGTTAACCAACTTCAATTGTCCACTGCAAATATGATTAACATTAAGAGGAAAAGCAGATCGTTGTCTATAGGGATTGAATCATAAACTTCATTATCCAAAGGTACTTGTATACCTTGTTCATATTTACCACATCCTTTCCCATTAAATACCGATTTCTTAAGAAAATGATAACCGGGACCATATCGATCAGTCATGTCAGAAGGAATCCAAGGAGAAACATATTTCACAATGTCATAACAATCAAGCTTTATAGTTTCAATCATTTCATTAATCGAAGCGGCAACAAAATTACTTTTTAATTCTTCAGAAAGCGGCAAAGAAATAAAGACTTTTTTCTCAAATTCATTTTGTTGCTTCATAAATTCCAAATCAGAGACCTTGTATTCTCCAATAAATGTAGGATTAAAATCCAATGTCCCCCAGTCATCTTCAGTCAAAGAAGAAGAAGATGGAGCTTCTTGTTGTTGAATCTCAGGTTTATTTATCTCAGATTGTTGTATCTACAATTATTTTTCAATCTCTTTACTAGGTTGAAGAGGTTCAGAGATTTTGGCATATTCTGCATTTAAGCAAGGATTCGGGGCATCATCCGCATGTAATGTATACATTAAGTTGTTATAGATGAACCTAACCTTGCGATGAAGAGTAGAAGGAATTGCATGCTTAGTATGTAACCAAGTGTTGAAAACTGCAATTGAAGCAATTGTTGTGTTGTCATTGATGTCAAATCTTAATTGATAAGACTATTGCTACTTAGGAAAGTACTATTTCTATTTGAGTGTTGCTAAGGGGATAGGCAAGGTTGGTAACAATAGCACCTAAGGAAAGGTTGAGTTATCTTGATACTACAAAGTGTACTTTACTATGTTGTACAATGATGAGACAATGTATTATTTATCTTAGTAAGATTGAAGACTAAACTGGTAGGCTTGACCGAGCAAAAATAGAGAAATCATGTTCAAGTCGAGTGATGTTAGTGTTGACTGAGTCAGTATATGCCGAGCAAAATTCTAGTGTCGACCAAACATCAGTTAATTGCCGAGGAAGACAATTTAAGCCGAGGAAACATTTTTAGTAATGACCGAGCTTTCTACATGAAGACTAAGTAGTTGATCACAGTATCAACCGAGCATCAGTATTTTTATATTTGAAGAGAATTCAGTTTTGGAGCCGACATTGTTGAATTCTTGGATTATGTAAAATGTGTTGACTTTATTTATTGATTGTTTGAAAGCATTGAATGCATTGGAAAATGTTTTATTGTAAATATTTAAGAGATTTGAGATGTTTCTAGAAAAGGAGCCGAAAAACATAAAGTGGGTAGATTCAATGAATCTGACCTAACCCTAAGATCTACGAAGGAGATTGAGCCATAAAAGATGAGTTAACCTAATTGAGGAACCATCAAGGGAACCTAAGCATTAGGTATGTGTGTGCATGGGTGAACAGAGGATGCTGGAAGATCAGTAGATGTTATTGACTGTATAAGTAGAAAAGGCTGAAGGAGAAGTGTGGTGATTGCTTGAAGAAAAGTTCTGAGTAGATCAAAGATGGAGATGGCAAAGTTTCAAAGATAGTAAACCAACATTTGTGTACGGAATTGGATCTGATATTTGCAAAGTGAGTTGTATATTTCTTAGATCAATACTACTGCTACTTTCTAACCATTGTAACAGTCAAAATTCTTTTAACAGAGGTTGACCTAATAGTCATATGCTTAAATCCTTTGAACAAGGTTGCATTCTAATGGAATGTATGCAAGTCCTATAACAAGGCTCACTTCTAATAGAGTGATTGAAATCCTTTAACCGGGTCACACCTAACAGTGTGTATTGTAACGTTTGACAGGGTTGGCTTTTAACCGAGCTCACTTTAGAAGAGTGAAAATAATAGTAGCATGTTACAAAGTGGTTTTTCCCAGATTGGGTTTCCACTATAAATCCTAGTGTCAATGCTTGTGTGAATGTTTTGGTTTATACATTTCTATGTTTTACAAGTTAGATACAACTGGGTAGTGGATTTCAATGTTATATGTTTCTATTATTGAATCAGTGATGACCGAGTTGGTTTTGGTTGTTAGATTTGATTTAAGGAAAAGTTTTTGAAGTTTGTTTTATACATCTGGACCTGAGAACAACTGATTCACCCCCCCCTCTCTGTTGTTCTAAATCATATTAACAATTGGTATCCGAGCTGTGTTGCTTATTATTGGTGTTTACAGAAATCAAGTTTAAAGGGGCTTGAAGCAAATGATCAGGATGTATAAGGAGGTACCAAAGCTGAATAAGGAAAACTTCCCTGCATGGAAAAGCTTGATGAAGTTGTATCTGGCCGGTATTGGTGATTCTGCAAAGTACTACATTGAGAATGACTATGTCTCACCTGTTGCACCTTTGACTGCTGAAGAAATGAGAGCTAAGCAAGAACATAATTAGGCAATGCTAGAAATTGCATCTGCCCTAAGCTATCCAGAATTTGAGGACATTAAGGATTGCACAAGTGCTAAAGAGATGTGGGCACTCTTGCAAAGATCTATGGTGGTGACATAAATGTACTGAAAGCAAAGACTAAGAGTCTCAGAGGTAAGTTTGATGAAATGAGAATGCAAGAAGGTGAGAACATTGCACAATATTGTGGTAGAATAAAAGAAGTTGTGAATGCTATTAGAGGAGCAAGTGGGACTATTGAGGATGAAACTATAATTGGTAAAGTACTAAGAACTCTACATCCTATATATGCTATTAAGATCTCAGCTATTCAGGAATCTAGATGTATCTCTACAAATGTGCTTACTTTGGAAAGTTTGGTTGGCAAGCTGATTGCTTTTGAACTCTCTATCTATGATAACTTCACTGTTGGTAGTATTGGTAATGTTGAATCTACTTTTAAGTCATAATTAGTTCTGAACAAGCCAAAGAAAGAAAAAGAAAGATGCATCAGTGAAAGTGAAAGTGAAAGTGACAATGACACCTCTGATGAAGAACTTGAAGATCTAGAAGCTCTTATGGCTAGAAGACTGAGAAGGGGAAAAGGAAAATATAAAGGTAAACTCCCTATTATATGTTTTGCATGCAATAAAGTTGGTCATATAGCTGCTAGATGTCTTGACATGAATGATAAAGATGAAGAAAGAAAAAGAAAACACAAAGACATAAGAGAAGCTACCAAAGGTACAAAGACTACAAAGGAAAAGGTAAGAAATCTTGTTACATTGCTGAAGAAGAAATTGACACTGATAGTGATGATTTTGAAATTGAGGTAGTCTATGTTACAATGAAAGATGAATCTGATGAGGATGAGAAAACTACATTGATTTCCTATGTGAACAAGAATGAAAAATGGATTATTAACAGTGGTTGTTCACATCACATGACTAGTGACAAGAGTAAGTTTGAGACCTTACATCATTATAGAGGTAAAACTGTAAAATTTGGTAATGATGCACCATATCCTGTTAGAGGAAAAGGTTTGATTAAACTGACTGATAAGATCTCTTGTGAAAATGCATATTGGGTTGAAGGTCTAAATTATAATCTGCTAAATGTTGCACAGCTCAACAACACTGGTTACCGAGTGGAATTTCATCACAAGAAAGCTAAAATATTTGATGTTACTGGTGAATTGATTGGAAGTGGAGAACAAACTAGAGGTAATTCATTCTATCTTGACCTATCTAAAGAAGCATGTATGGTTGCATAACTTGATGACATTTGGTTATGACATAAGAGGCTATGTCATGTTAACTTTGATAATCTAGTAGAAATAAGTAAGAAGAAGAAAGTAAGAGGTCTACCTAGATTGAAGAAACCTGAGAATGTGATGTGCAAAGAATGCTAGTTAGGAAAAATGACAAAGTCAAGTTTTAAGAGAAAATCCTTTACTTCTGATAACATTTTAGATTTGGTTCATACTGACCTTTGTGGACCTATGGGTGTACAAAATTACTGTGGTGCTAGATATTTTATCTTGTTTGTTGATGATCATACCAGGATGATGCATGTAATGTTTCTAAAAGAAAAATATGACATTTTTCAATTCTTTAAGTGGTATTTGGCTAAGGTTGAAAAGGAGATAGGTAGGAACCTGAAATGTCTTAGATTTGACTGAGGTGGAGAATTTACATCAAATGAATTCAATCTATTTTGCAATGAAAGAGGAATCAAAAGACAGATGTCTGCACCTAGAACATCTCCACAGAATGGTATAGCAGAGAGAAGAAATAGATTTATCTTGGATTGTGCAAGGAAATTGTTGATTGAAAAGAATGTGGCACAGAAATACTGGAAAGAAGCTATAAGTACAGCTATCTACACTCTTAACTGGGTACAAATCAAGAAAGGTACAAGTCTGACACCCTATGAATTATGGTATGGGCATGCACCGAGTGTTAAATACTTTAGAATCTTTGGAAGCAAGTGCTACTTATTAAAAGACAATAGGAATGGAAAGTTTGATGCTAAAAGTGATGAAGGCATAGTCCTAGGGTATTCCACAAAAAGTAAAGCTTATAAGTGTTTTAACTCTAACACTAACAAAATTGTGGAAAGTGTGGATGTCAAAGTTGATGAGCATGCAGAAAGAAATGAAGTTGATAGCAAAAGAGAACCAGAAGATTATAGATCTTTTGTGTATATTGAAGAAGAAGAGGCAATTAACAGACTTGCAGCTGATGTCAAGTCTCGGGTAAACAATGCCGAGCGAAAGGAAGAGGTTGCCAAGCATCAGGAAAATAGTGTCGAAAGAGAACAAGAACATGCCGAGTGACAAGATAATGCTGCCGAGTATCAGGAAGAGGTTGTCGAGCATTCAGAAGCTGAATCTGAAAATATTTTTGAGGAACTTGATGAAATAGAGGAGAGAAGAGATGAACCTGTTTTGGAAAAATATGTAAGAAGACATCACAAGCCTGAACAAATAATTGGAGACAAACATATTGGAATTCTGACTAGAAGTAAGACAATGGATCCAACATGTTTACTGTGTAAATTTGAACCTAAGTCAACTAGAGAGGCATTAGAAAATGAAGACTAGATACAAGCAATGAAAGAAGAAATAGACCAGATAGAGAAGAATGATACTTGGACTCTGGTGCCCAGACCTGAAAACAAAAATGTTATAGGAACAAAGTGGGTGTTTCAGAATAAGTTGAATGAAAAAAGTGAAATAACTAGGAACAAAGCTAGGCTAGTATGCAAAGGCTACGCACAAGAAGAAGGAATAGATTATGGGGAGACATTTGCCCCTATAGCTAGATTGGTCGAAGGAGTAAGAACTCTACTTGCATATGATGCTTATAAAGATTTCAAGGTTTATCAAATGGATGTCAAGTCTGCATTCTTAAATGGTATACTAGAAGAAGAAGTTTACATAGAACAACCATAAGGTTTTATTGATCCAAACAAAAGACACATGGTATGCAAACTGAACAAAGCACTATATGGATTAAAACAAGCTCCCAAAGCATGGTATGAGAGATTGCATAACTACTTGATACAGATTGGATTCTCAAGAACAAATGACACAAGCAATCTATACATGAAAGATGAAGAAGGTAAAGGTATCCTGTTGAAATTTTTTTTTGTGGATGATATTATTTTTGGTGAACAAGATGCTTTATGTAAAAGATTTTCAAATGAAATGCAAACTGAATTTGAAATGAGCGTGTTTGGTGAGATCAAATTCTTTGTTGGTTTACAATTATATCAGATGAAGAAAGAAATTTTCATTATACAGTCTAAGTATGTTAATGAAATACTAAAAACTTTTGGGATGGAAGATTCTAAACCACTGAGTACTCCTATGGCTACTGGACATAAGTTATCTAAGAATGATGATGCTGCAGAAGTGAACCAAACTTTGTACAGATCCATGATTGGAAAATTGTAGTATGTTGTACATAGTAGACCAAATATTGTACTAGATGTTGGGATTGTGGCAAGATTCTTTACCAATCCTAAGGAAACACACATGATGGCTGTAAAAAGAATTATGAGATACTTGAAAGGGATTGCTGACTATGGGCTATATTACAAGAACGATGAAAGATTTGAACTAAGAGTATATACAGATGCTGATTGGGTAGGAAATGTAGATGATCAAAAGAGTAATAGTGGTGGAGCTTTCTTTCTTGGATAGAGATTAGTCTCCTGGACCAGCAAGAAACAAAATTGCATTTCCCAATCTACTACTGAAGCCGAGTATGTTGCTGCAGTAAACTGTTCAAATTTGGTATGGATAAAACAATTGTTGGTAGGCATGAAAGAAGAAATCACTGAACCTATTGTTATTTTCTGTGATAACACAAGTGCTATCAACATTTCTAATAATCCAATGATGCATATTAAGACCAAGCACATAGCAATCAAGTATCACTACTTGAGAGAATTGGTACAAGATAAAGAAGTCCGAATGGAATATGTGAATACAAAGGAACAATTAGCAGACATATTCACTAAAGCTTTAACTAAAGAAGCACATGAGTATTTGAGAAGTCAATTAGGGGTCCTTCCCCTAACTGAGGCTGCCTAGTTAAGCTAGGAGCACTATATCAAATATGCTATAGCATAATATCTGACAGATTGATGCAGAAGATTGTCACACTTTAGGACTGGCCTAGAGTTGTGAAGAAGAGCAAAGACAAGGAATCAGTCATAAGTAAGATGACAGAGGGAGAAACATTGAGCTGCATAGATAATATCTACATTTGATGGATGTATGTTTTAGTTGTTGCTTTGGCATTTTTGTCAAAGAGGGAGATGAACTGAGATGATATAATAACACATGACACTGAAAGGAAAAGTAAGGAGATGATGAACTAAAATGAAGGATCAAGATAGAGGAAGATATGGATACTTCTGACGGTCACAGAAGTGAGGCTTATAGATTCTGAATCAGAATGAAGCTAAGGATATTACAAATTTTTTTTTCTCATGGATAGATAAGTTTTTGGAATGGTTGGTAATCCATGTGTTATTTAGGTGATATCATATGGTGTTGCCATCAATGCCAAAGAGGGAGATTGTTGGAAACTGCAATTAAAGCAATTGTTGTGTTGTCATTGATGTCAAATCTTAACTGATAAGACTGTTGCTACTTAGGAAAGTACTATATCTATTTGAGTGTTGCTAAGGGGATAGACAAGGTTGGTAACAATAGCACCTAAGGAAAGGTTGAGTTATCTTGATACTAAAAAGTGTACTTGACTATGTTGTACAATGATGAGACAATGTATTGTTTATCTTAGTAAGATTGAAGACTAAACTGGTAGGCTTGACCGAGCAAAAATAGAGAAATTATGTTCAAGCCAAGTGATGTTAGTGTCGATCGAGTCAATATATGCCAAGCAAAATTCTAGTGTCGACCAAACATCAGTTAATTGCTGAGGAAGACAGTTTAAGCCGAGGAAACATTTTAGTAATGACCGAGCTTTCTACATGAAGACCAAGTAGTTGATCACAGTATCGACCGAGCATTAGTATTTTTATATTTGAAGAGAATTCAGTTTTGGAACTGACATTATTGAATTCTTGGATTATGTAAAATGTGTTGACTTTATTTATTGATTGTTTGAAAGCATTGAATGCACTGGAAATTTTTTTATTGTAAATCTTTAAGATATTTGAGATGTTTCTAGAAAAGGATTCGAATAACATAAAGTGGGTCGATTCAATGAATCTAACCTAACCCTAAGATCTACGAAGGAGATTGAACCACAAAAGATGAGTTAACCTAATTGAGGAACCATTAAGGGAACCTAAGCATTAGGTATGTGTGTGCATGGGTGAACAGAGGATGCTAGAAGATCAATAGATGTTATTGACTGTATAAGCAGAAAAGGCTGAAGGAGAAGTGTGGTGATTGCTTGAAGAAAAGTTCCGAGCAGATCAGAGATGGAGATGGCAAAGTTTCAAAGTTAGTAAACCAACATTTGTGTACAGAATTGGATCTGATATTTGCAAAAAGAGTTGTATATTTCTTAGATCAATATTGCTGCTACTTTCTAACCATTGTAACAGTCAAAATCCTTTTAACAGAGGTTGACCTAACAGTCATATGTTTCAATCCTTTGAACAAGGTTGCATTCTAATGGAATGTATGTAAGTCCTATAACAAGGCTCACTTCTAACAGAGTGATTGAAATCCTTTAACCGGGTTACACCTAACAGTGTGTATTGTAACCTTTGATAGGGTTGGCTTTTAACTGAGCTCACTTTAGAAGAGTGAAAATAATAGTAGCATGTTACAAAGTGGTTTTTCCCAGATTGGGTTTCCACTATAAATCCTAGTGTCAATGCTTGTGTGAATGTTTTGGTTTAGACATTTCTGTGTTTTACAAGTTAGATACAACTGGGTGGTGGACTACAATGTTATATGTTTCTATTATTGAATCAGTGATGACCGAGTTGGTTTTGGTTGTTAGATTTGATTTCAGGAAAAGTTTTTGAAGTTTGTTTTATACATCTGGACCTGAGAACAACTGATTCACCCCTCCTCTTTGTTGTTCTAAATCATATTAACACCAAGGTATTCCTAAAAGAAGGTTATAATTGAGAGGTCCATGCATAACATAAATAGGAGTATTTAGAATAACTGGACCGACTTTAACAGGTAAAGTAATAATGCCCAAAGTTCTTTTTGCAATATTGTCAAATCCACGTATAGGAACATTATCAGGTTGAATAGTAGTAAGATCAACCTTAATTGCCTTGAGCATATCCATGCTACAAACATTAAGTCCAAATCCATTATCAATTAAGGTTCTTTGAATGATACTCTGATTGATAGAAACAACCACCATAAGAGCATCATATTGATTCTGCACCTCTAAGGAAGGTAAATCATTATCAAAAAACATAATAGGAGGTACAGAAGGCATAGTATGCATACAATCCAAAATAGAATGAATGTTCTCTTGATTAGGAGGTGAAGCAGGAAGAGTAGATAAAGCTTTTTGCAATGCCTCATGATATGTCGGGGAGGTTTTAAGTAATTCCCATAAAGATATCTTAGCAGGAGTAGCATGTAATTGGTCAACTAAGTTATATGCCTTAAAGGTAGATGGATACCTAGGTGCTTGAGGAAGCATAGGTTGAGAAGGAGGTAAAGAAACTAGAACGGTAGGTTGAGGGTTATTCCGTGTGCGATAAGCATGTGAAACAGAATCGGTGTTATCAAAGGAATCCAAAGGATGTCTAGGTTTACCCTTAATTGTTATACGAGGACATCCTTTTACCATCATCAAAGGTGTAGGATATATCATTTTAGGTTTATCAATGTTACAAATAGTGGGACATGAAGGTAACCATGCACACACCCTATGGTAAAGGTCAATTGGAGAGGTTGTGGAGGAGAGTGAAAGAGGAATAGGATCCATGGAGATCATATTCGAACCATTTACATCCTCACTACCATGTACCTTATTAGGAAATCTATCCTCCTGTACAATAAAAGCCTCGTCAAAGTACTCAAAACAAGAATCATACATGTTGAATACAAAGAAAGAACTAAAAGCATGAAAATGTAAATTTTTTTGTATTTTTAAAGGAATTTTGCAATTTTTTTTGTATTTTTTAGATATAAATGCAAGAAATCTAATCTTATAAGCATGCAAGATTTACATCTAACACCATAAAAGAAAGAGTTGTCGTAAATGGGTTCACCAAAATGAATAGGGGAAAAATGGAGCCTTAACAATGCACCTAACATTCAACACTATTCATTTGTAATATATTTGTTTTGAATTGAAATAGCATAAGTAAATCTTGAAATACTTGAAAGTTAATTAGGTCAAGATACATACCTCATCATGAAATTGATTTAGAAATACCTATTTTCTGGACCTTGTGCAGAGTTTCGGAGGATTTTGCAAGCAGATCTGGGATTAGGAGGCTGAGACAGAGAAAACCCAGAAAAATTTTGTCCCTCTGACAATAGGTAGTCTTTGACCCTCATAAAAGGTCAAATACTACATTTTTATTCTGAATGTCGATTCTAACTTTGTTCGCAGACCTCGAAACTTCGGTGAAAAGGGTACTCATATCTATCCTCTAATTCTTGAAACGACGACTGTAGATATCTGAAAAAGGGGGGTTTTGGGGTGGCTATATAGGGTTTTGCCTTAGTCAAACCCCCGTTTTGGTGACTCCACCTCCATGAATAGCCGATTGAAATAGAATGTGTGTGTGTATGTATTGAAAGTGTAATGCCAAGATCTAATCCTCTAGATCAAAACCCTAGCATGAATATGTATGAAACAACAATTCATAGATTTGAATGAGATAGAAAAGCATACCAAGCCCCCAAGGCTAAAGTACTTCTACCCAACTCACAATCCATAATTGCTACTCCATGATTGTATCTTTGAATGCTTGAAAATTGATAATGGTGGATCAAGGAAGAAAGGATCTCTCTTGCTCCAAGTATGTGTTCACAAAGATGCTTGATGTCAACAATGGCTTGATCTTCTATATCATCCTCTTGAAATCTTGCATCTTCACCATTCCTTGCTTTCTTGAAATCTTCTTGTTCATGAAATTATCTCCTTGAGAGCACTTGATCATGAAATTGCTTGGTGAAAATGAATGCAAATGAGAGTCTTTATATAGAGGTTTCAAGGTGAGGCTCCTAGAGCAATGTGAGGACCCATAATTCAAATTTCACCTTGAATTAAGGTCCAATCACAATAACCAACTACAGAGGGAAAAAAATTAAATGAATTTCGAATTAAAACCTTTTCGCACTTGGATCTGAGGGCCCGACATTGATTTCGGGGCCCGTCGGGACCAAATTTGAGAAAGGGGCACAGATTCTGGAGGAGGTAATAAATGAGCTTGATCCTGACCGAGTCAGGATCAACCTTGACTTTGACCCTGTGGGCCCAGATCTAGCCAGAATTAGGACAGGAGGTCCCGGGGATGTTCGGAGACCTAGAAATGATAGTAGAATGGGACAGAATGCCATGGATAGGCATAAAATCTTATGATGACTGTGATGAAGGCCAGGAGGACCTATTTCTAAGTCCTATCTAGAAAATAGAGCCATGAAAGAGGGAAATTAAGGAGAATCCTCAGGATCCTAACCCTAATTTCGCCTAGAATGAAGAAGATAAGTGCAGAATGCATCCTAAATGCAAGTCTATCATGATAAATGTACTAAAAGAGGGTGCTAAACCTATCAAGATGGAAGTGCTTCCATTTTAAGACAATACAATTTCTAGTTAAGTTGGTTAAAATTATTTGAATTCGAGTTTATGTTTGAAAGTTTTTATAGAATACAATCAAATACTTATTCACCCCAAGTCTTAGTCTTGGGGTGTGTTTAACAAAGGATACCTTTCTCAAAGTCTTGAAGGTTTTTGTCTAAGGGGTTTAGCTTAGTTGGTTAAAGCAACGAGTTCTCATTGTGGAGACCCTGGTTCAAATCCCAAGAGGGGACATCTTTGTGAAATTCTAAGTTGTGACTCTTGGTCTTCCATTGGTTGTATTTGTCTCATTGTAAAAAGGTGGATTCTAAGTTATGACTTTTGGTCTTCTAATTGTTGTTTCTAGTGTGGCTTCTCATAAGGATCTAGTATTTGTCTCAGTTTGTTGATTGAATAAGCTTGTAACTCTCATTTTGTTGCTCGAATGAGCACAAGGTTTGTAAACAATCTATAATATAAAAAAGTGTTGAAGGTTTTTTGGTTTTTTTGGAAGCTTTGATTGTGGATTTTGAAAATTTATGAAGAAGACTATATAGCATGGCTACTACCTCTCATTAGGATATTGAGAAGTTTAATGACACTGGCTAAAAGATGTGGAAATTAAAGATGATCGCCTTGAAAAGAGAGATCAATAGTTTCCAATTTTAAAAGAATTGATGCCATCTACTATGATGGAAGAATATTGGAAGAAGTTAGACAAGAAAACACAAAGAACCATTTGGTTTTGTCTTGCATCTATTGTGTCCACTTGAATGTCTCCATAGAAGACATTACATACAATTTGTGGAAGAGGATAGATGAAATCTACCAAACCAATTTTTTTTTTCTAGTAGGCTATAAAGGCACTCGTATTCCTTAAAAGATGAAGGATGCTATTCTTTTGTAAAATATATATGAATACTTTTAATTTGGTTATATGTTGACTTGCATTAGTAGATGTTAAGTTAGAATAGAAGTATAAGTGTACTTTACTTCTTTTCTCTTTGCCTAAATCATGAGAAAATCTTTAATTATTTGTATAAGTAGTGGCAATTAAGAGACAAAGATGGAAAACAACATTGTACTATATTTATTTCAAAATAAATAAGGAGAAAGACCATGAATATTGGATCCCAAAATACTTGGCATGTTTTGGGTAGATCTAAAGTACAAGAGGGCCTAAAGGGGATAAAAAGAAGGATGAGTCAAAAGGATGTTAAGACCCCTCAAAAGAGAATAGAGTGAAGTGTTGGAATTGTGGTAGAAGAGGGCACATAAAGGATTGTAAGAACAATAAAAAGAGTGTAGATTCCTTCACATAAAAACCTTGTGATGATATTGATTTTGATGCTTTATTTATTTTATCTAACACTATTATTGATGATGTTTGGCTTATTAATTCAAGTTTCTCTACCATATGACTCCTTAAATTACCACTTGTTTAAGAACTAAAGAACATTATATTATTGTTAAAAAATACAAGTGACCAAGAAGCTAAGATAAATCTTTTCAATTTTTTTGAAATAATCTTGAAAAGGAAGAGAAATGCAACTAAGAGTAAGAGAATCAAGAGGATCATATGTTGCATTTATTATCATAAAGACATGAAAAAAAAACTTCATTATCAAGATTTCTACCATGTGCATATGATTTTAAAGTATCATGGACATCCCTACAATTGTGGAGATGTTTCCATAATTGTGTGTTTGTGTATACATATACATAGATAGAGATAGATATAGAGATAGAGATAGAGATAGATATAGATATAGATATAGATATGGCATGGTATGGTATGGTATGTATGTATGCATGTACATATAAATATATATGCATGTACATGTGTATGTATGTGTGTATAATAAAAAGTATGTTAAAATAATTATATATATATATATATATATATATATATATATATATATATATATATATATATATATATATATATATATATATATATATATATATATATATATATATATATATATATATATATATATATATATATATATATATATATATATATATATATATATATATATATATATATAAAATTCAGCAACTAGTGAGAGAAAAGGGCTTAAAAAACTCCTTAAACAAGCTAATAGAATGGAGACTAAAGTGAGTGCAATACATAGAGTATAAAATGTGAAGTTTGTGATTTTCATCTTTATAATTTGTGATCAAATGCATGCAAAAGGCTTGGGAAGCAATCAAGCCATGTATTTTTATAGAAAGTAGATTATTTTTGTAATGAACTGTCAATCAATAGTCTATTTGGTGGTCTCTTATATTCACTTCAATAGTATATAACTCTTGCCAAGGTTCATTAGGTTTGTACCCTAGATTTTTTTTGTAGAGGCATCAAGGCTCTTCCAAATCTCTTTTGGAGGACCACTAGGAAATTTGTTGTCTTGGCCTAAGGTCGACCAAACTAGAAATTCTTTATTCAAGATTATCTTACATTAATTTTGCACAGAATTACGATGAATATTTTTGAATCCTTATGAAAAGATTAGAAATGGTACATTAATGTTAGTGGGAGATTTTTTTTACCTCATAGGTTTATTTTACCCACACAATTTATTAACCTTTCTTATATATATTTACTTTTATAGCTAAGTTGGAGTTCAATCTAAACTAACTCCTAACTACCCCTAGTTTATTAACAAATTTGAACAAACCTGTCCCTTAAAAATTTAGATTTCAATTTGCTCATTTCTCTTACATATTCACTTCATTGAACCTTATTGGAATCATATCAATTTGAATTACACTCTTGAATATTTGGTTGATTCATAATATTGGTTTATCTTCTTAGGGTTCATAGATCTATTTTCAAACTTAATACCCCATTTCACAATCACAAACCATAGGCTTAGTTGTCTTCACATTTGCATATGGTTTTAAAGCTTAGTGAGAAATGGGTCTTAGGACCATCAACTAAAATATGAAAATATATATTCCAATTTGTTTTGTCAACCATTATTAAACTATAGCTTGTTTGCTTCACTTGGTGCATTATTGAATAGGGTCTTCATATTGGCTCTAGATTGATCCATTTAGGAGTGAAAAATCCTTCTTGTCCTTTCTTGTGTACACCGTCATCATTTTTGGTTTTGCACCAAAGCCCTATCTACTTGGAACTAGATCCATGAATTCCTTGAGCCTTTTAAACCTAAGCATTATTCCCAACATATGATTCGTTTAGGGTGTTTGCCCAAGATTCTTGTAAAGTTTATCCATATATGACATGCTTTGAGTGAAAATCTTATTCAACAATTTAAAAAAAATCCTTTTTCAAGAACTTCTATTGATATCCATTTATGTATGTATGAAAAAATAAATTTTTTTTTCCAAATATTCTGATGTAAATATAAGTGCAAACTAATAAAATTGCTCTTAAAGTTGCTCACTTACAAGTATTTTTCCACCACTCAAATAGTGCACCTTTTATAGTTGCTTAAGTTTCGTTGATTTCTTCTTCTAACAATGGTCAATCCTCTCCTTGAATATGTTAGTGACAACATATTATAATGCTCGTGGGTACGGTTATCATAGATCTCATAATTCGAATCCACTTGTAAAGCTCAAGGTCACAGGGGAAGGGGCCCAATGAGCGCCCATGTTCCAATAACCATTCACTCCTTGCTCACACAATCCGTAAACTACTATTTTAGAAAAACTTAAAAAAAGATAATTAAAAGTCCATTAAAATATCTCATATGTATGAATAGCCACCCAATTGTGCCCCCACTAGTTAATTTTTTTATATTTAAATGGAGGAGTTGTGCAACTTTATTGGTATCCATGACACATTCATACATAAGTATTGGTAAACGTATTTATTCGAGGAATATGTATTGGTTATTAGAGAAACATGTATTGAATTAGTTATACAAATTTATGAGGTGGTTGTAGTGCATGGTTATTGGGCATCTATAACTAGGTTTTGAACATCACCTCTAAAAAGCCATTTTTTGGACACTTTGCACTAGTTTAATGAGTTGTATGACAAGTCACACCTTCAAACCTTAGTTGTAGGTAGTTAAGTGTCCATTTTACATTTCTTAAAAATTAGAAATCTTACGATTTTCCATGCAATGACTAGGGGAGAGGACCTAGTACTTGAACACGTTCCAATGGTTGTGATAGCACTTGTTGATTTAATATTCAATATATTTGATAACATTGTCCCAATAGTTGTGACTTTAAACTTATTTTTAGTAATGATGACTACCCATAATTGAATGAAATGTGCCCTTTATTCTAAAAAGCAACCAATTGTGTGCTGCTACATCAGCTGCACAAGTATGGGGGTCCCTAATGCACTATGATTGGTCTCACTTGTTTTTTGAGCTTTTTTTTAACACCTTGGCAAAAGGCATGCTGATGTGGCATCATATTTGATGATGTGGCCTTGAAATCTTAGCTATAAGCAAGAGACTCGCCAAGTAAGCTTCTATAAAAAATAGGAGTGATTTGAAATTTTCACGTAGTATTTTGAGAAATGCAAAATTAGAGTGCTCAACTACTAGATCTTCTCTCCTATATATTGACGAAATTAGCCCACACTACTACTCTACCGACCCCTATCTCCAAATCTAATACACCATTTTGAAACTTAAACACATGAAATTATCTACAACTACTATTCATACCCTTGCCTTGTACTCATGATTGCTCTCTTTCTTAGCTGAGCTAGGCCCATATCTAACCTTTGTGGCCAAGCCACTTTCTGCAAGTGCTCCTGCAGTCCGGCTCTTGTAACTATTCTTTATTCTGCTTTTTCCACTATCAAAATAGTGAACTGAAGACTCTTCCCTTGAAGCTTCAAAAGCCATCCTTGATTAAAAAAAGATGCCATTTCAAAATACACCTTTTGCTTTTGGCGAATTAATTCGTAGAACTCTGAGAGAAAAGTAGAGCGTAAAGCGTAGGAAATGACAGTACAAGTTTTGAAATTTGAATTCTCACAGTTGTTTGTCCTTCCTCGTACATACCCTGGAATCCATTAACGATGTGACCACTCCCCTCTCTCACCTTAAAATGGGATTCTGTACAAAATGTCCAGCATGAATACCCATTTCTCAAAATTTCTCAGGACACACAGTTTTAGGCAATGACGATTAAAAAACTCGCGCAAATTTTGCTGTCACGCGTTGGGCTGCTAAAATGTACATCTTGTCTGCCACAAAATTTATATGTACGCCCCAGGTTAACTTTCGCGATCTACGGTTCATCTTCTCCTATTTTAGTTAATTTATAAAAATAATCAAATTATGTGATGCTATATTAGTTCATTAATAGTTATGATGTAGTGTACAACTATGGGTCTTACTTCTTCTTGTGACCATTTTGGACACCTTGGTGAAAAAGTATGTTGAAGTGACATCATATTTGAACATGGTGAATCAAAACAAAATGTGAAGTAGGTGAATTGATAAGAAGCCATACAAAATTGAGAGTGATTTGGAATATCATGACAGATTTTGGGAGGCGTGAGGTTAGGGTGCTCTACTATAGGGCCCTCTCCCCTAGTTCGGATGGGCATTGGTTAAATGGCCAAAAATTTGCACCCAGCCAGTGCCATGCCATACATGCCCATGGCATGTCTTTATGTCAAGTCAAATTTAAAGTATCAGCATACCATCGTGCTCGTACATCCTTAGCTTACGACCATCAGCATAGAGGTGCAGTGTAGTCCTTGTCCAACTGTTCCGCCATCTAATTGTTTTGCACAGAGTTAAATGTTATTTGTAGGAAAAATGAAATATTTTCTACTTTCGTACTCCAGTGCAAAATATTAAATAATGCAAACTAAAACGTATATCTTACCAAGGGGGACACTTAGTTTTATTTGAATATTTAGATTAACATGTAAAAAAATATTTTGTTAAGTTTTAAATAATTTTTTCAATAGTAAATTCTTAGTTCTCACTTAAATTTATTATTATATAATATTAAAAAATTATAATATCTTTTTTAAAAAAGAAAATTTGAATTTACATATTTAATAAGTAAATTTTAAAATATGATTATACATATCATGTTACTTTTGGATTTTAATTAAAATAAATAAAAAATAAATTTTTGTCACACTTTAGACATAATTTCTTAATTTTTTTTATTTTCACTAATAAAAAATATGTATGATTACAAAATGTTCATTTTTGAACTTCATAAATGGTGAATACCTTCTTATATATATGTTTTATATATTATAATAAATAAATATTAGTATAGAAATATTTTAATGGAATTATAATAAAAAAATGTTAGTATAGATATAACTTTATAATCAAATTTTATTTTTTCTAATTTAATAGTTGTTTTCAATTTTTAATAATTCTTTTATTTTATTTTATTTTCATTTAAGATAATTCAATTCACAACATTATAGTGTATTATTTAAATATTAATTATGTATTATCTATTTCAATTATGCACAATTATAGACTTAATAAACTATTTGATAATTAAATATAAATTATTATTTTTATATTTAAAAATTATTTAAAACTAAACACTTATTTTTCTATCTGAAAATTATTTTTAGATGATTATTATTTAAATAATTTTTAAATAAAAAATTAATTATTATAATAATTCATTTAAAATAAATAATTAGTATAGATAATAATTATTTTTAATTATTTTTGTATTATTTTTCTATTTTAAAATTACCAACTAAACCCTAAAATATATAAGAAGAGTTTGGAAAAAAGCCTAAGTTTGGGAAAAAAAAACTAAGTGTCCCCTTGGTAAGATATGTGTTGAATTTACTGCTATAATTTAAACTGTAGTGCAATTATTTTGCACGGGAGTATGAAAGTTAATATTTCATTTTCTAGTGTTAGTTGCACTGGGTATTGATGGCAGCCGCTTCCCCGCGGAACAATTGGACCTCTATGTTGATTGTACGAGAGCGATGGTATGCTAGTACTTTAAATTTGATTTGACATAAAGACATGGCATGGCACTGGTTGGGTGCAAATTTTTGGCCATTTAGCTAATCTCGTTCGGATGAAATAGTTTGATTGTTTTGAGAGAACCCATGTCTTGCATGCTATAATAAATGTATTACATGAGACATTTTCTTGTTATTTCATGTGATCAAACACTTTATGAGCATCCCCTATTTGCTTTTGCACTTGACATACTTGTAAAAAAACTTATGAAAACTTCTTCTAATTTTTGAAACTTTATTAACTTTCTTGGTAGCTTCCAAATTGTCATCTATAAAATATTCATATTTCCTACAGCTAGAATTAGAAAACTCAACTATTGAACTTCAATCTGAACGTATCTTTCCTTTTAAAACTTACATGATGGGTCTTAGGATTATTGCTCTTACAAAGGTCATAATAAGTAAAATTAACCCATAATGAAGGGGTGTCATTCTAGGGGCATGTTTGTAGTATTTAAGAGAATCTTCAAGAGAAGAAAGCACATAGAATGGAAAGGAAACCATCCTTTTGTAACAAGATGAAATAGTAAGAGTTAACAAAATTAAACATTTCTTCTAGCATAACATATCTCATAATACAATGTGCAAGCTTGTCATGGGGGTTCTTTAAAGAGCTCTTTGCATGTCTAGAATAGAGTTTTCTCAGGTCTTCAACATGATTAGAAAAATGGAAATGACATAATTATATATTCATGTATCTTTAAAAATTTGGATCTCATTAAAGAATCTTAGTAGCCTTTGCAAATAGCTTCTTGGTAACCTCAAATTTTAACCTCTACAATATTCTATTGTCCCACCATTTAGTGAAATCAATTACAAGAATTGTATCTTGTCCATTTAGCCTCTCAAGATTACACGTTAATGTTAGGAATAGTCCCAAGAGATAATTGAGAGGGGGGGGGGGGGGGGGGGGGTGTGAATCAGTTATCTACAAGATTCAATTCTTTATCCAATTAAGTATATAAGAACATTAAGCATAAACACAATGAATGAACACTTAACAAAACACCACAATTTTGGTTACGAGGAAACCCAAATAGGTAAAAACCCCGGTGGGAATTGACACCCACTAAGAACTGCACTAGTGTATTATGATCCTTGTTAGAAGATCTTACAACCCTGTTAGGAGCTGATCTTTACAATGTAATAAGTATAGTGACCTAGTAAAGGGTAGGACCCTGTTAGGAGTCTTTTACAATTAACCTTGTTAGGGGTGAGGACGCACTGTCCGAGAGCTCACTGCTCAAAGGGGTGAACGCTACAACCTTATGATTAACATGTTGGCATTAAGTATGATTGTCATCAGTGACAACACTTATTCAAACTCTGCGTGCTTACCGAGCAGAACAGTGCTTACCGAGTGACACTATATCTACCGAGTCTCTAGTATATACCATGTTCAAAACTACAACTGAGTGGTTAGTATGGACCGTGCCTCCACTTCTACCGAGTGCATGATGATGCCGAGTAACGTAGTGGATGTCGAGTATCAGAAAGTCACCGAGTGAGTTTGCAGTAACCGAGTCACTATATTTGGGCCGACTCAGTAATATTTGTGTTAGCTTGTTTAAGAGCCGACTTTGTAATTATTTTGTAATTATTTTGGATTGATATATAAACAATTTTTATATCATATCCAAGGTGAAGAAAAATAGCGAAGTATGAAAAAGAGAGAAAGGCAGAGATAAGTGAATTACAAAGGGCTACAACAGTATAAGAAGCAGCAAAGATCTATCCATCACAGAAGGTGATCAGTACATCAGAGAATCTCAATCAGCAAGTACAGTTGCAAGTAAGAGATCTACTATTTCATCCTAACAAGTGAATCAGCTTGAAATCCTTTAACCGGGTAGACTTAACAGTCTTTGTAAAATCTCTTAATCGAGTGCATACTTCATTGTATGTTTGTAAATCCTCTAACAAGGTGGACCTAGCAGTCCTTATTGCTCCTAACAGGGCAGATCATCAGAAGTGATCATTGTAAGCCTTAACAGATAAACTTTATACTGTAGTATTGAAGTTTTGTGGGTATCATCCCCACCCCAGTTTTACTTTCTACTTGGAAGGTTTCTAGGTCACCAAATCTCTGTGTTCAAAGTATTATGAATGTTTTATTCTTTCTGTTACTCATGCATGCAGTCAGATTATCAATCTAATATTATTAAGATCTGAATCTGTTAAAAGTTTTGAAGTTACTGATTCACCCCTCCCCTCTCAGTAACCTGGATAGTCTTGAATATTTCTAACATAACATATACACACTATATCTGGATCTTGGTGAACTGCGCATAGACCTGTTGTCTGGATCAGTTCTAATGAATAGCATATACTCTTTACTTGGTCACATAGACCTTCTGTTGATGGCTCAATACTTCACACTTTTTGCTCTGCTCTATTTTTTAAATTCTGAACCACACTTTAACAATCACAAATGACTGCCTATAAATATCTTTCCTCCAAATGATATAATCAAGTCAGCCTGTTAGAACCATCTTGAAATCATATTAGAGAAACAATACAACTCTCCAATAACACCTCAGTCGGCTCTACTAAGCACACAACATAAATTAGGACTTTATAATTCCATGTGAGTAGACGCCACGCTACACACAGTCAGCTTCACTAAATTATCTCCACCTTTCTTCTTATGCTGAATTACATCATGCGCTCTTAACCAAACATTGTTAACTCTCCTCTTATCATAGATCCAAGAGCGCATATCGCGATGATAGGCACAACTACCACAATCTTATAAACACTGTCGGCTCTCCCAAATAAACTCAGGAAACTGTAACTGTCAACTGGAGACTTCATAACTCAACCTGTATTGCATATCTGGCCTGCGTTCATGATCATAACATCATACATATTTTTACAACATAAATATGAAGGCGCAAGGCTCTATTACAACCATACGACCAATCACATACAGAACTATTCCTGGGACTTGTCGGGAACACTCACTGATATACACAACTGTATTACTGTCTTTACTCAAAATCAACCTCCGCGTCTATGATATCATGTTGATAACATATCCATGCAACATATGCTAAAGGCTCTCTTCATCAGGCTTCCACGCATTTTGATTACCATATGTTGTCATCAATGACAAATATACAGTCAACAATCTGGTTTGCTGGCAAATCTCCAACAGTTAATTCATTTCAACCTTCAAATTTCTATGGTTTTGCTACAAACTATAACAAATTAGAGGCTCTGTTCAATATCTTCACCTCTCATACTTGCCAAAGATAGTTGAGGTGCAAGAAGAAAGAAAAATACTAAATGTTGTCTTCAAGCAAATCAAACCATATATACTAGAGAGGCCTTCCCTTATATGAGTGATGAACAAGATCCTCTTCATCTCAAGGAAGAGTAATTAATCATATTTTCCTTTCTCATGGAAGTGATAAATGAAATCTTCTTCATCCATTGGGAGATCGATTATTAATATTTTAATATTATCATGACTAAGTTTAATAGGTTTCAAGGGGATATATCATTCTTCAACTAGTTTATGATCCATTGATGATATACAAGTTGATTGGGAATTTAATTTGAAACTTTATTAACTACCCTAAAGATGTTGCTATCAATTATATAAATTAAATGCTTTATCAAGCCTTTAATAGTCTAGCCTAGTTGACTTTTATTCTTCAAATAATTTACAATATTTATGGAGTATCCTTTTGAAAAGGATGGGAATTAGGTGTTCACTAGTCTAAATATGAACACTAAGAATTATTTCCAAACTCTCTCAATTTCACTAGAGAATAATCAATCACCCTCAACTTCTATCTTTTAGGAGAGTTGGGAAATATAGTTGATTGTTCTCTTTTTTTAAGGTTGATTATGGTTGGATATGATAAAAATAGTAGATGGTGCAAGAACTACCTATAAAGTGTTGTGAAATTGACCAAAATTAGCATAAACCAAAATATTAAGCACTGTAATGTAGAATCTATGACCAGATTTAGAAATGAGAGGTAGAAAAGAACTTGTGATTGATATCAAGGCTTGAAAGTGTTGGCCTAGGGAGTGAGGCACCCTTTACAAGAAGTGTCCACATCAAATTTAATGTGCAAATTTTAGATCATTCTCTCAAAAATTTAGAAAAAAAAAAACATCGACTAATAGAGTGATGCTCTCTTAACTAGTGGTTTTCAGTTATTCAAAATTTGAAATCATGTCTTAGTTTGATCTCTACAAATGTACAACTCTGTATTGTTGGATTTGTAACCTACACATAGAGAAGAGGAGAGAGGTTTTGGATAAATAGGGGCATCCCTAAGTCAAATCCTAGTAGGAGTCAACCTCCACTAAAACAATGATGATTTAGAAATGAGATATTACCCTTATTAGGAAAAATGTTGAAAACCTAAAGGAAATACATAATTGACATGTGATACCTTTGCTATGATATTCTTGCCTTGAAGCCTCATGAAAGGTTGATCTTGCTCTATAAGAGTTCATGCATGTCTTCAATTATGGAGGAAAAATATGAACTTGATCATGAATGAAAACTTAAATTCTTGACTTTGGGGTGGATGAAAGAAGTTGTGTCCCACTTTTGGGCAAAAAGTGGTAGTGTTTTCCCTATTTTTCAAATTTCATGTCAATTGATGTCAAGATTTGAGGCACTTAGAGATTGAATCTCAAAAAACTTCAGTAATAGAAAATGTAGTGCTTGGGGTCTACTTTATAAATATATTATTTTTTTCAATACCCACATGGTATAAATTATTTTTTAATAGGCATGTTTAAAAACCATGTTTTTCAAAATGCTTGTTTCGGGACCATACCACACCCATCTATGACCACCATATTTTGACCTAAATAAATGATTTTTTGTGAATCCTTCTGGAAAAAGATACCTAAGACACCAAATATTGATGAGCATATTTTTGTTTATTTTTTATTGAATATTTTTTTAATTAGTTTTTAATTGACTATAAAGTACATTTTCACAACCTCTAGTGTATGACCACCATAAATTGATGAAAATTTCATATTTTTTCAATTTTTTAAAAATCTTCAATAGAACTGTATGTAGATTGATGTCATATAATTTATTTTCCAAAAAACCTAAAAAAAGAGTTATTAAAGTTTTAGTGATCCTCACTATTTTACGTTTAGGTACCACTTTTTATTAATTTAAATAATACCAAAATAGTAAGAATAATCATATCACCATGAAATTTACATTTATGAAATAAAGACAATGAGAATTCTAATGGGTTTTTGTTTCATCAAAAAATACGGTTAGGAAGGCCCTCAAAAAATTACGGCAAGACAGAAATCTGGCATTCCAGTGCCTTAGCCAAATTTTTGGAGGTCAAGGTATAGGCTTGGTCCCACCAATCCTATCCCAAACCAAAATCTGAGGCGTATGTATGTTTCATGTGACTTATGTCTTAAGAAATGGGTGCCCATAATTTAAAATTTAAAAAATGGGTGCCTTTTTCCATTTGGACCGTTGTGTATGAAATGGGCACTTGTTTCATTCAAATAACAGGTGCCCATTTCTAAAAGATCTGTTGGGACATAAAACATGCCCACAAGGAAAATTTTTAATGATTGAATGATTATTTTATCATTATTCGACTATCCCAATCTGCAGACGGAATGTTCTCATAAAAATCCCCTTTTCTTGTCTTGTTATGGATTTGACATGTTGAGAAACATTTGAATTCAAAGATTGGTGCAAACATGGGATCAAAGCAATGAAGAAAGAGGCCAAGGAATGTTCTGATACCCGAGGAGGTTGCAACAAACAAGGAGGCAAAATATCAACAAGAAAAAAGAGAAAGAATTAGAGAACTGAACAATGCTGGAGCTTCAAGTTCAACAATCATTTCACAAGAGGATTCAAGTGCATCTTCTAATCTAGTATTGGATATATGTATGTCTTCACAGCCCTGTGTTTATTCCCATGATGAAGTTGGTGATTTTGTAGAAGCAGGTTACTCTTTAAATGATTTAGATTTTTTTCATGAAAATCAAGTAACAAATTTTGCACATCAATCCCCAATTGAAAGTCAAACCCCAAATAAAGTCAAAGACCAATTGAAACTGAAATTCAAACCTAAGCTACAATTGAAAATCAGACAACAATTAAAATCAACAATGTGGATGTAGACATGTGAACACCAATTTAGAAAGAAACATGTTTGAATGATAATGAAATGCATGAACATTTTTAAATTAAGAGTGACATGCTAGACATTCTTTGTTTCTTGGTTTCAAGGAGATAGATTAGGACACATGAGTGAGAGTGAGAGAGAGAGAGAGAGAGAGAGAGAGAGAGAGAGAGAGAGAGAGAGAGAGAGAGAGAGAGTTTTTATGTTTTTGTTTTCTACCTAGGGTTTACATTTTTGTTTCTGTTTTCTACCTAAGGTTTACATTTTTGTTTTTGTTTTCTACCTAGGGTTTACATTTTTGTTTTTGGTTTCTACCTAGAGTTTACATTTTTATTTTTGTTTTATACCTAGGATTTTAAGTTTTAACTATTTTTTATTTTTCATGTTTTCTATAATATTTTTTTAAGTAAATTAAAACTAAAAATCAATTATTTTAAACATAAATTTAAATTTTTTTCACTATAAAAAAAAAAAAACATATTTAGAACAACAATTATTGTTTAACTTGATTTAAAAATAAGAATAAACTATTTTTTTTTTAAAAGAAAGAAAATATTAAAAAAATAAAGGTACGTACTTGGAATGATGAAAAAAATGGTCGAGAGGTTTGGAGTGAAGCTAAAATCGGCAAACAGTCTCTCTAGAAGTCGCTAGCCTGTTTTATACCTAGTGAAAATGACAAGGAAATCAGGTTAAAAAAATAAATACATTTACAAAATGAGTGCCCAATTTTTAAGAAACAGACACTTGTTTTGTTTCTCTTGCTTGATGCTAAACAAGTGTCGGTTTTTTTATGGGTCAGACATATGAAGCTAAATGACCGCCAATTTTTTAAGAAATGGGCACTCGTTTCTAGCGACAATTTTTTTAGCCCTGCAGACTTATGCAGAATTGGCACCCAACTTTGTGCACTTATTCTTTGTATCACTCCTTCACTACCTTGAAGACGCTTGATTGCTTTTCTCAATTAGAGTGTAATAACTTATGGATAGATAATTGAGATATGCTCAAATAAGGTGGTGGAGTTGTATTTATACACAAATTCACTAACTATGTTGAGATTTTTGAAGAAGGCAACATCAGAAGAGCTTTCTTTCTTAACATCTTTCTAACAGTTGAGGGTTTAAATTTGGGCATGGAATGACAAGATTGTGGAACCTAGTACCATAGTCCGAGAGGTTTACAACGCCTAGTGCCATGGTCTTGGCATTCTAGCTTGAAATTATATCAATGAGCATAGAATTGTGCCAAGCCTTTGATTTGTCCACAAAATGAGAATAATCAGTCATGAGTCAGAAGCATGAGGGAAAACACCAAATTGAGCCCTAAATGCATATGAAATCGTACGAGGATACAATTGCAACATGCACCAAACAAAAATGTTACAAAACAAAGCTTCCATTTTCTAAGTAATCCAAAAATGTGACAACAAAATATGTGTTACTATATACATCAAGTACATCATGGTATGTGGTCAAAGTGTACAAACCAAACATGGGGTGTGCACAAAATCTAACATATAGTGGAGTGTATTCCCCCACGTTAAAATGATTGCTTGCACCTTACTAGGGCAAATTGCATTAAGGTAGCATACATACGTGAAAGACAAGCACGTCACAACAATGACTTGTCCCCAAATATAGACAAACTAAAGGAAATAAATAATGACACACAAAAGAACACAAGGGATTCACTACTTGGGGTTAATATACACATTAGATTTAAACCTTCTATATCAAGTATGATTATTTTGAATTGATCTCATCCCCTAAAGGTAGTGGAACTGTAAGCATAATGGAAGAAGAGCACATAAAATAAACAAAAAATATTTTTGGGTCAACATGGAAGAATACCAAAACAATCTCAATGCTTTGCATCTTCCCTAAGTAGACAAGATTAAAGAACTATTACAACAAAAACATATTTATGACATAATATGTATACAACATATAGATGAATGCTACAATAGGGTTGGTTCCTTAGTAGTTGTGTGCCAATGGAGAAACAACAGTCATCGAAAGAGAGATTAACAAACAAAAATACATGTCAAGCATCAAATTCTAGTGATCACATTATATGTAAGAAAACACACAAAAGATTTGATTAAACACATTAGCTAATCTAGCAAATCATTTGCCTCCTGATCTTGTTCAACATCATTTAGAGATGTGAGCAAAATGCTAAAGGGGCTATAACTAGTGTGGTAGATGGAGCTATCCCTAGTGCAAAACAAGGACCATACTCTAAGGATGGATCATTATGTGTCACTAGAAGCTTAAGTTAAAGATTCAAAAAATCAAAGACAAATCATCACTAGTATAATCAATAATCAATAATCAATACTATCATGATAACCAACGTCCAAATCAATCAAAATAGGAGATCTCATTCAAGGAGGAGAAGATGAATCATTAGGTATCAACAACTTCAAGTTTTGGAATGGTTGGTCAAGGCAAAGCTCCTCTTTAGGATTAGGTGAAGACTGCTCGAAGGTGGGATCAAATCAAAATTTGACTAGTCTAGAAAAGAATCCAATTTCAAAGTAACCTCACAGGCCTTGGCACAACATCTTTTTTGAAATGATCTCACACTACAATTTTGTTGGTTATGTCTCAAAGCTTTTGTATAAGAAGATTGAGGTTCCCACAATATTAATACATGTTCTTTCTCTTCTCTAGTAAAGAAAGGAGGAATGAAATAAACCACTAAAGTTTGAAAGATAGAAGATGTTGGATGTTTTTCTCTTTGTCCTTTATAGGATTTAGAAGTTGGAACCCCAACATATATAGGAGGAATGCTAAGAGTATGAAGGAGTCTCGGTCTAGGATGTGCAACAAGAAGAGCCATTTCCATATCCATAGACGACAAAGGATCCTTAGGGAGAGTATTTGAAGCAGATCTGAAAGGATTACCTAAGGAAAAGTTAGAGGTTCCATTGGCTTTAAACTTTTGATAAGAAAGAAATAGGTAATCTTGACAAGGTTTCCCATAGAGAAACCTAGTGAGAAGAATCACGTGTGTTTACAACTTCTATTATATGTGTCTACAACTCATATTTGACTTTCAATCATTTGTAACTTATAAAGCTAAGATTCGAATTGTCTCGATACAACTCTTTTTTTAAATCCCAAATTAAAAAAAAAAAAAAACAATAATTAAATAACACATTTTAACAATTTCGTCTTCATGTATTATTTGATGACAATAATCATCACCATAACTAACATTTTACCTTAACAAAAACCTACAAGATAAAAACATTAAAAGTTAGTGACAATTAAAGGATAAAATGCTTATGTGATACCATAAACATACTATTTTATATAGAGAATAGGCCATTCCTTGTTTAATACCTTAAACTTGAACATCCATCCTTCCATGAAAGTTATTGTCAGCAAAACATTTTTGTGAACATGTTTTCTTTATATTCTCTTACATTCTGATGATGAATCAGGGAGTGTAATCCAAAACACTGATGATAAAAAAATTTATACAATCAAATGTAAAAACTATAACACTATAACAGAATCAGAATCATAGTATATCACTTGTTTGTTTGCTAAAGAAACCAGGTACATGAAAATGCAGTAGAAGGAAGTGGCCATGAGACTACTTGTTGACGTGATGTTTCGCTCTTTTAAAGCAGACAACATTTGCAGCAATTGCTCGATAAGTACCCACAGTTTGACGGTTGCAAATTGCAAAAGAGCTCAAACTACTTTTTAATGCCATCCGCTGTACCCTTCTACTCTTTGGCCTTACATTTTGGTCTACTAATTATTTCCATTCTCTCAGTTATGAATTTAGAATGAATAAAAAATTGAACCCACAAATCCAAGTTCTGCATTGAAATTGTGGGGGTGACGATCGGTACAAATTCATCAATGCAATTCATTTTCTACCGATAAAAGCGTAGTCAGAATATAGGCTTCTACTTCACATTTACTACCTAAACAACGTACACCGTGCAGATTGGAATTTTCCCTCAAAAGTTGCGGATTTCGTCAGGCTTGCATTTATTTCAGTGTACGATTTTAGAATTTACTCGGGAAACCTATTCTTTACTACATTTACGATCAAACCAATTATTGATGTTTGTTCGATCAAAACTATTATTGAACTTTTGCAAAAGTAAACTTGGTGAGAATTATGCTTTGCTGCTGGCTAGTTTATATGAGATAAAATGTCTTTTTCTTGAAGGGGATTTTTAAGTACGTCGAGAAGTGAAAACGATTTGAATACATTCTTTCTGATAAGTAGGAGATATTTTCCACAGTATGTCAAATTGTGATATTGCTATCAGGATTCAACTGTGTAGTTTTTTTGAGTCAAACTCATTGACCCATGATTCATGAGTAGTGGTTCACACGAACCCATCTCTTATGAGAATGAATGGAACACTTAGCACTAATTGGATCTAGGTGATGCTCACCTAGATCAGATCAGATTTGTCGATATGCATTTACTGAAGAATTATTGAAGAGAATTTAAGATTACATTTAATGATATTCGTCAAAGTCAATTGAGAAGATTACAGTTAAAAAACTTCATCTAAATCTCAGAGAAAGATCTGAGATCACATTTATTGATATTCATCAAAGTCGAGAAGATTACCTCATCTAAATCTCAGAGAAAGATTTAAACTCATGTGAGATGCTCAGCCTGTAATACCATGATAGCCATTCTTGAAGAACTCATGAGTAGGTACTTTTTTATCCAATACCCATTGTACTGTAATTTAGGCCATGCTGCTTGCGCAGACCTACTTTTCTGTCCCTCTACATGAAAGCAATTTTTAGCTAATGCATTTAAAGAAAAAGCAGACAAGGGATTGCAGACAAGGGATTCACCATATAGATAACTCACTCTGGCTCAATCAGTCTGGTTTGAATCCATGATGAATTAGGACCATTTGCTTCAGTTCAACTACACCTACAATGGCCATTAACTACGTGGACCCCATGGACTCAATTTTCTCTTTTGAATTCTACATAAATATCATATAGCATTTGTTTTTAATAATGGTTATTATTGCTGAAAATCATTTACTTTTACTCTCTTTCTTTATGTTTTTGGGTAGTCATTTGGCTGTCTTTATGTTTTTGGGTCTAGTGTGATTTGATAGTTTTTAATGTACATCTTAAGAGAGGTTTTCACGGCAATGGCTAAAGGTGCGAGGATTTGCACCTCGTTCCCCGCACTTTTACCGTCTGTTAAAGCCGTCCGTTAAGATGGTACCTGTACTCCTCCTGCCATATTTGACAGAAATGCAGTAAGTACCGATTTGACAAGAATATGAATTTAACGATTTTATTTTAACGATTTTTATAAATATATAATATTCATATTACAATAATAATAAATAAAATATAGAATATTAAATTCTGTATTTAGTTTTTTAAATAATATTTAAATGTTTAAATTTTATTGATCTTTTATCAAATTTTATTTATTTTAATAATATTTATATTATATTATATAATTTAAGATTTGTAAAATACATGTTAACAATATTTAAATAGTGCCATTATGTAACTTTTAAAAAAATTAATAATATTAACATACAGTGTTATTTATGAGGTAAGACTTATTAAATTCTAGTGTTAGTCTGGTAACATCATTAAAATTCATTTATTTATTTAAATCTTATGTGAAATTTCATAGTATTCCCAAATTTTTACTATTTGAATCTTATGTAAAAATTTCAAATCGCTTTTAAGTTTTTATCTATTTAGATTCATTTGGGAAAAGAGTTATTTAAAGATTATTAAAATATATTAAAATATATATTTACAAAATTTTAATAATAAGTTATTTATTAAAATTAATATTTATTTATTTAAATCTTATGTGAAATTTCAAAGTATTCCCAAATTTTTACTATTTGAATCTTATGTAAAAATTTCAAATCGCTCTTTATATCTATTTAGATTCATTTGGGAAAAGAGTTATTTAAAGATTATTAAAATATATATTTACAAAATTTTAATAATATATATTTAAAGATTATTAAAAATATATATTTACAAAATTTTAATAATAAGTTATTTATTAAAATTAATATTTATTCATTTATTTATTTAAATCTTATGTGAAATTTCAAAGTATTCCCAAACTTTTACTATTTGAATCTTATGTAAAAATTTCAAATCGATCTTTTAAGTTTTTATCTATTTAGATTCATTTGGGAAAAGAGTTATTTAAAGATTATTAAAATATATATTTACAAAATTTTAATAATAAGTTATTTATTAAAATTAATATTTATCTAATACAATGTATATTTAAGTCATTTTAGAATATATATATATATATATATATATATATATATATATATATATATATATATATATATATATATATATATATATATATATATATATATATATATATATATATATATATATTTGGCAAAACAAAATGACTATTTTAGAATATATATTATATGAAAACGTTAATATTATTATTATTTAACTTCTAAAATTATGAGAAAATAGTAAGTTTTTCATAAATATAATTATTTTTAAAATTATATATTTAATCATTTTTAATAATATTTTTTTATGTACTCATATCAGTAAAACATGTAATCTATTATTAAAATATATTAATATATAATTATAAAATATATTTATTAAAAAATTATTATTATTTGCTTATATTTTTTTTTAAAGTTACATAATGACACTATTTAAATATTTTTTAACATATATTTTACAAATCTTAAATTATATAATATAATATAAATATTATTAAAATAAGTAAAATTTTATAAAAGATCAATAAAATTTAAACATTTAAATATTATTTAAAAAACTAAATACATAATTTAATATTCTATATTTTATTTATTATTATTGTAATATGAGTATTATATATTTATAAAAATTATTAAAATAAAATCGTTAAATTCATATTATTTTCAAATCGGTACTTACTGCATTTTTGTCAGATATGGTTGGAGGAGTACAAGTACCGTCTTAACAGACGGCTTTAACAGACGGTAAAGGTGCGGGGAACGAGGTGCAAATCCTCGCACCTTTAGCCATTGCTGGTTTTCACATTCCATAATAATCAATATGCTTTCTTCTTGATTAGACTATCTAATTTTTTTGGTTGTCAACATTTCAAATCATTTAACACTATGATCCTTAGGCAAACAGAAAGCAACAAAAGAGATTTGGTAATCTTTAATGATGAAAATTATTTACTTATAGTCTCTTTTTTAATAGTGAAATTTATTTACTTGTACTCTCCTTTTTATGTTTTTGGATTGTAATTTGGTTGTCTTTAATGCATTTGATTAGTTTTATGCTTTTGAGTCTAGTGTCGTGATTTTGTAGTCTTTAATGTTTTGATTAGTATAAATATTATTTATTTTGCATTGATGTTAGTAAATTATGGTATTCATTCCCAAATCTTAACAACATTTATCCTTTAAAATTCTTCTCATTTTCTAAATATCTTGTTTACAATTTTGATTTTGATCTAACTCTATGCCCACAAATTTCATCTTCAGATTTTTAATTTTTGATACCTTTTTTAACATGATCATTACAAACTGATCAAAATGCAAATTTTTTAACATTATGACAATCTCTTCAAATCGATTAAATAGCAAATTTTCCAACATTATGACAGTCTCTTTAAAAGCTAATCCTAATTGGCCAAAACATCTAGAGTATAGAACACAAAAATATCAACTAGGTCAAGGATCTAGGAAGACTCAATTCAACATTGTTGGCTTATGAATTGATCCTTAAAAAATATTACATGCTTGCTTGTTTCTCTCAACCTTGGTTTGTTGTCATTAAATTGGTCCATCTTAAGGTCCATATGAGAACTTCACCCTAGCAATTCAAGACATTGTTAAAGATGTTTGTAAACACCACGTATCTATATGTAAATATAGATAGCAAAATTAAGGTGAATAAGTTTTACTCTATATATGTTTGATAAATCAAATTGTGAGTTATGGGCTCACATCTATGCATTAATATTAGCTTTATGCTCATGAAGATTCTAAAAAAAAAAAATCTTTTTGTATCATAGTCATATGGTAGATTAAGTCTCATCAAGAGGTACAAGGTAATCTACAACAATATTATTTGGCAATGGCTAAGCATCAAGATCTTCACACATCTTCAAAAAATTAGTTCAAAGTGCACAAGGACACCTAATGTGTGTAATGACACTCCAAGTGTTATCATCAAAGACCAATTAATCATATGACATGACTACTTATAAAATTACAAACAAATTTTATGTAAAAATTACCAAGTCAAGGAAATAACAATGTATAGAAATGACAACAGATGAAGCCAATGTAATTGCTTCAAGATACTTTCTCTCCAATGCTTATAATTACCTCTTTGCAAGATGATTACAAAAGAATGAAATGAAAAATACATAATGAACTAAAATAGACCTCCAAATTACATAGACATACAACCTGTTGTGGTCCCACAACCACGCTCCCTTGTTAGCCTTTTGGCTTCAGGGGCCCCCCTTTTGCTTTTTGCTTGTCTTTTGGTTTATGGTTTGTTGTCCTTTGTTTTTGTTTTTTAGTTAGTTTTCTTGGTTTTCAGTCTTTTTGCACTTTTGCACTTTCAGATGTCCAAAAGTACGAAGGTCCGAAAGGCGAAGGGTTGGAGAAAATCAATTTTACCTTAGGCGTTTGTCGGCTCTGGCGGTCTCTTAGACTTTTGGAGGTCTGACTCTCCGAAAGGGAGTCGGCCTTTCGGTCTTTCGGCCTTTCAGAGGTCTGACACCCCCGAAAGGCTGATCGGCGGATTGCTGATGTCAGCGGCCGGAACTGCCTATATAAGGCAGAAGGTGAGTTTTTTTGAATCACTGTTTACGCTCTCACTTTTTCATCTTCGGAGCTTTTCGTGCGCCGCTTGCTGCCAGTTTGTCACTTCGGTCTTTTGCCTTCGTTGTTGCCTTCTAGCCTCAGTTGTTTTTCGAGGTTGGTTCTCCCTTCTTCTCTCTTTCCATCGTTTCTTTTGCTCTCGGTTGTAGGTTAGGGTTTCTTGTCGTTTCAGCCTGTCCCTTAGGGTTTAGCGCATTTTGTCAGGCCTGGTTCAGCCTTAGGGATCGTGAGGCAGTTTCCTCTCATCCCCTTGATGAGTTTGTGGTCAAACTCATCGTCGGACTTATTTTTGAGTCTGATTGATCAAACCCTAGTTTGGGACCTTTGCGGTCTGAAACTCTCAGGGTTTCAAACCTCGAGAAGTCCCTAAGTGCCTGGACTGTTTCGACGTTTCAGTGTGCGACAATACCGAAACATCATCTCCTCTAATTCACCAAAACCTAGGGTCCGAATTTCCTTCTCCTAAGTACTTTTAGACATTTCAATGTTATCGCACGTCAAAAACTCTCTCTGCCTCGACTCACCAAAACCTGCACCGGTTCAGATGCAAACAATGCTAAGGCATGTCTTTGGCGATTCAAAGTTTTTGGCCTGCGAAGGTCTGACACCTCCGATTCACCGAAAGACTGAAAGGATGGTTTTTTCAAGGCATTTTATCCTAAGCCTCTTTTCGCATTTTTGGCCCTTTCGGCCTTTCGGAGGTCTCACACACCCGAAAGTTTGAAAGGCCGAAAAGGTCTTTTGTGGCTTTTCTGAGCTTAATTTTTGTCAGTGTTCTATATTTTTCTGGGATTTTCCTCTCTTCTATTACTGATTCATGTCTTGTCCTCTTTGCAAAAATGGTCGAGAAAGTTGTAGCATCACCAGCCATGAAATATCAATTCAAGGGGTACCATCCACCCTCGAAGGTGACTAACCTGCATGCAGACATCACAGACACAGACATTGGAAATGTAAGCTGGAATGATTACTTCACGAAGTGTACCCAACTAGTGGGACGGTCAGAAGATTGCACTTCCTTGGTACATTGCTCTTTGGTGAACACAGCAGCTCACTCCGTTTCCATTTTTTCATCTGATTTGATTAATACTCTAGCCAACCATTATGTACCCGATGAGTGAATGGTGAAGAATAGTGTTGGGGAAGTAGTCTTGGACCTATGGCCGGGCAACATTGAGGATGTCTTCCACCTACCTAAAGGGGTCGACCAGTTCTTCAACTTTTATATCAATAAAGGGATGGAATTCTACAATAAGGATGTCTCCAGGGCTCATAGCATCGTAAATAATGAATACCTGATGCAGCCCATGCCAAAGAACAAACTAGATAGAATTGACATGAGGAGGGGGTACATGCGAGAAGATATCCAGGTAGCGATCACAATGATCAGCAGGGTGTATGGGTTTGCCAAATCTATTTAGTTGAAACCTTGGATGATCCTGCTCATCCAGAAGATAAGGGAAAGACAAGCGAGGTTCAACTGGGCTACCATCTTGAGTGACAACTTAGATGAGCAGCTGATCAAAGTTAAAACTGATCCTCATTTCTACATGACATCCTATGTTGTGTATCTATTGGCTGTCAGGGCAGTATATCCAGGCCTGACCAAGGTTGGAGTAATGGGAGATCCGAACACCTGGCCATTCACAATGTACCCTCAATTGGTGAGGAAGGAATTCTACACACATAATAGTCCAGACTTCCAGATTGTCAATGATGCATTCGTCTTTGCCATCATACGCTCCGTTGAGGGAGATTATGCCAAGAGATTGTCCGTTGAAGCAGCAACAAAAGTAAAGGCCCTCGAGGCATTTTATATACAATTCAAAACATTCACATACATTTGGGTGGCTAGTAGCACCCTGGCACCAAAGAAGCTACCCAGGTACCCTTTTGACAGAGTGGTTCTTTTGGAGATAGCAAGATAGCTGTCAGATGCCCATGAGCACATAAAGCATAAGAAGAAAAACTATTAGGACTTTCCCATTTCTATAGGTCCCCATTGTGTTTCAGATATGAAGGTCTGCAAATCTCTGACCTGGGAATGGGATGAATTTCCACCGCCAACCTACAATTTGATAAGACCTCATTTTGATCCCATCGGTACATTCAGCCATATAATGGGGAGGCATTATATTCATGAGCCACATATTGAAGATCATTGGACAGATTGTGTGGATGACTACGAGGTGAGAATCTGTGACTATTGCCGGATGAGCTTGGAGTTGGCACAAACCACTCTTTCATTGAGGATCCCTCAGAAGGAAAAAGATGCTGACTCAGAGGACATCTTGGATTCCATCTACAACACAGATAAGGTGTACACAAGGGCCATCCTGAACGTAGAGGTGGATAGGGACGAGAATGACAACATTGATTTCAGAGCCCGACATGTCATCAAAGTCATGAAATCATGGATTGTCCGCCGTTCCCAATGAAACCTATGCCAATGAAGCAGTTACCAAAGCAACCCTCTAAAGAGAAGAGGAAGAAAGGAGATAAGGTTTTGAAACCACAGTTTAAAGAGGCTGCTCCTCTAAAACCAAAAATGGTGTACAGGCATGAGCATCCTACTGCCTATGGCCCGACCACTCATTCCAAGAAGGTCAAGACTAAGAGGATGGGGAGTATAACACCTCTAGATGCGCCCTCTTCCAGTGGTCACTATTCTTTGAGTGCAGCAAAGAAAACTAAGTTCAAGATAATCAGACCCAAACCGATAGGGGTGATCAAAGAAAATGTGTACAAGAGAAAGAAAGGCTCAACGCCTACACATATGGATACCCTACTAGAAGAAGATGAGGATGAGTTGGATGACATCCCTCTTAGTAAAAGGACAAGGTTCGCGGGGTCAATAAAGAGGAGGAGGGTAATGGATAATGATCTAGAGGATGCTGGAGGAGCCACTCAGGAAGAACCGATAAGTTTGGATACCCTTGGGGATGATGAGTTTGACATCATGAACTTTGTGGGATTACATGGCTTCAAAGAGTCTGAGCAACAAGTTTCTACTCAGTTCACAAGCCCTCTTGGTAGCATGGCAAAAGTCGTCCAACAAAAGTCCCAACACTAATACATTTGGGGGCATTTTGCGACGGCTATGTGTCTCAATTACGACGGCTATGTGTCGCAATAGCAACACCCATAGACGTCGCTATTTTTTAGTCGCAAATTGCGACGTCTATGGGTAGCCGTCGCAATTGCGGCGCCCTCCCGTCGCAATGTCGCTAAGATTTGTTAGCGGCATGGGCGTCGCCCCCCCGTCGCATGGCTTTGGAGGGCTGTCGCAATTGCGACGGGTGCCTGCATCGCATTACGACGAGCGCCTGCATCGCATTACGACGGGCTCCCGTCGCAATGGCGATGCCCGTGGGTGGATTAAAAAAAATAAATTATTTAATACATTGCTAATGAACCACATTAATGCTTTTTTCTTTCAACAAATGAGGACAGCCACTGTAAAGACAACATGATAATGTACACTCACTGTAAGGATAGTCACAAATGAGGACATCTCACAGTGACTGTCCCTTGTGTAATTGCCACTTGAATGTATTGCTATTCAGCCACATTAATGCTTTTCTTCTTCAACAAATGAGGATAGTCACTGTAAAGACAACATGATAATGTACACTCACTGTGAGTGTACATTATCATGTTGTCTTTACAGTGACTATCCTCATTTGTTGAAGAAGAAAAGCATTAATGTGGCTGAATAGCAATACATTCAAGTGGCAATTACACTAGGGACAGTCACTGTGAGATGTCCTCATTTGTGACTGTCCTTACAGTGAGTGTACATTATCATGTTGTCTTTACAGTGTCAATATATGCATTATTACTTAAACTGAAGAGTACTCTAAATAATATGTCATTGTGGAGTTCTGATTGCTTCCAATTTGATATACGCTTGTTCTACTTATGTATCCAACATCATGTAAGAAAAGTTGATGCTTTTAAAATAGATTCATTTAGCCATGAAATGCCTGTGCATGTTACATACAAGATTCCAAGGCCCAAAACTGATTACTCATTATAATTCATGTACAGAATGATAATCAACCACAATGAGGCATGCGTAGGCGCTGCTTAGATTTTGAGGCATCAGAAGCTCGTAGAAGAAACTTGACCAATGGCTCATGGAATGCAACAAACTTATTGCCTAAAACAAGAGCATTGGTAACCACAGATGATGGTTCTGAAAAGAACACTTCACCATCAATGTCACGTGAGGGAACTGCAATTTCTGATGGCAAGCAACTTGTAGTATATAAGAGAGATGCAGGTACAGATGCTGGGAGAAGTTCCCAATCTTTATCTGTTGGACAGTTTTCATCTGCAAAATAGATTATAAAAATAGGAAAATATATCAGAGATGTTTGATATTGATACAAAACAACACAGATTCATTTCTTCATACACCTGTATATCATAAAAATCCTTGCACACTTCGAAAAATTGTATTGCCTTTTACTTACTCAAAAGTAATTTACATAAAGCAGTCATTTGATTAACATGGATCCTAATATTCACAAGTACATGGTCATGTGCTCCATCGTAGCATCTTATAGATTTAGATCTGTTCTCTGAAATAATTCAATGTTTTGTTTACAATCCACAAAAGAAATATTTTCCCTCGTCTACTTAATCCTAAACAAAAGGCCATATAGCAATATAGATAGAACTATATAATAGAAACCATAAACAATGGTAACCTTAGCAGCAGCAAGAAATTGTTGCAAAAACTTTACCTTATCATACCCAGATTGTTGCTTTGCCTGGCGGAGGGAAATTTGATCAGTAAAATTGACACAGAGTATGCTGTCTCCATTGTCATGCTGGATAACAAAACACCAACTTTAATGGGCATGTACTGTCCCTTGTGTAATTGCCACTTGAATGCATTGCTATTGAACCACATTAATGCTTTTTTCCTTCAACAAATGAGGACAGTCACTGTAAAGACAACATGATAATGTACACTCACTGTAAGGATAGTCACAAATGAGGAAATCTCAGAGTGATTATCCCTTGTGTAATTGCCGCTTGAATACATTGCTATTGAACCACATTAATGCTTTTTTCCTTCAACAAATGAGGACAGTCACTGTAAAGACAACATGATAATGTACACTCACTGTAAGGATAGTCACAAATGAGGAAATCTCAGAGTGACTATCCCTTGTGTAATTGCCACTTGAATACATTGCTAATGAACCACATTAATGCTTTTTTCCTTCAACAAATGAGGACAGTCACTATAAAGACAACATGATAATGTACACTCACTGTAAGGATAGTCACAAATGAGGACATCTCACAGTGACTGTCCCTTGTGTAATTTCCACTTGAATGTATTGCTATTCAGCCACATTAATGCTTTTCTTCTTCAACAAATGAGGATAGTCACTCTAAAGACAACATGATAATGTACACGGGCTGTAAGTGTACATTATCATGTTGTCTTTACAGTGACTGTCCTCCTTCAAGTGGCAATTACACAAGGGACAGTCACTGTAAAGGCAACATGATAATGTAGAGAAACATTGTCATTTGTATTTTCAACAGTGCCGAGAGAGATTCCCTCCGCGAAATCACAGCTACAATTTCTGAGTACGTTGGGTTTATTTTTCTTTTGTCATTATTATGTAATCTGGTATTCAGCTGTTACAGAGCTAAAATACCCAGAAATGAGGACATATCTGTGTTGAATTTATTGTTAGCGGCTTTGGTTATTTAGAAGTTTAATTTTATTTGTTCATCTTTCAAGCACAAACGTTTTGTGGACTGTAACATCTTCATTGTTTCGGGTATGCAATGAAACAGCCCTAACTTGCAACTACCTTCACGGTACTTGTGTACATTATCATGTTGTCTTTACAGTGACTGTCCTCATTCAAGTGGCAATTACACAAGGGACAGTCACTGTGAGATGTCCTCATTTGTGACAAGGACAGTCACACATGAGGACATCTCACAGTGACTGTCCCTTGTGTAATTTCCACTTGAATGTATTGCTATTCAACCACATTTATGGGCCCGTTTAGACCACAGCACACAGTAGCATCTACAGAGAAGAATATCCCAGGTGTAACAAGTTGTAAGAATATACCAACAGTTCTAAGAAGTTCCCTAGCACATAGTAGCATCTACAGAGAAGAATATACAACATGAGGGCAGCCACTGTAAAGACAACATGATAATGTACACTCATTGTATGTGTACATTATCATGTTGTCTTTACAATGACTGTCCTCATTCAAGTGGAAATTACACAAGGGACAGTCACTGTGAGATGTCCTCATTTGTGACAAGGACAGTCACACATGAGGACATCTCACAGTGACTGTCCCTTGTGTAATTGCCACTTGAATGTATTGCTATTCAACCACATTTATGGGCCCGTTTGGACCGCGGCACATAGTAGCATCTACAGAGAAGAATATCCCAGGTGTAACAAGTTGTAAGAATATACCAACAGTTCTAAGAAGTTCCCTAGCACATAGTAGCATCTACAGAGAAGAATATGGGTCAACGAGGTTGACTTCAAAGCCATGCAATCTAATGGTAATAGTAATATCATAATTTGACATACTATCAGAAATACTTCCTAAATAGACTATTCAATCTTATAAGAGATGGATTCATGAGAACTATTATTTATGAAATATGAGTCAATGACTTTAATTAAAAAAATTACACAATCTAATTCTTGTAAAAATATCAAAATTTGACACATTGAAAATACCTTCCAAAAGTATCGTTAATTGATTAATATGAATCACTACTCATGAAATATAATTTTATAAACCTAATCTAAAAACTACACAATAAAAATCTTAATAGCAATATTGTAAGAAACTATTCCCAAAAGCAAGCCTAACAAAATTTGATGAAAATAATTTTTGTTTCACTCAACTTTGACATTCACAACTTCCTCTTTTATTATAATAAGAAAAAAAATGTCTTTTTAGATATACCTCATGAACCATACTCGAATAATCTATCATTTTTCTTCTCAAAAACATATTTGCAGAGCTTGCTTCTTTTACTTGTTTGTACTTTTATCTCTCTGATGGAAAGGGTTCCTTCAGGACACATTTTTCCAAGTTCACTGCTTGAGATATTTGAGGAGGGTTCCCCTGCTTGAGTATCCATCCAACCCATATTCGAGTAGTTCTACAATTGCACAGTCTAAATTAATAATATTGACAATTGAATGACGAATGATGATACATAGAATTGATATAAACTAATCCTAAAAACACTAAAACATTATTAATATATTTATATTTCATAAATAAAATTGATATAAAAGATCTGGAAAGATACATTAAAAAATAGAAAAAGAGTAATTTATAATAGAAGGAAACTTAAATTGCTATTTTAAAAAAAAACAAGAGTCTCAAATCTTATCATTTTGTTTCATTATCATCCATAAGTACACACCTCTAGCATAATAATTATATTTTACCACCCATAAAATGAAAAAAAGATTTTCACAAGAGAAATTGAAGCTAGATTATAAAAATGAACCATCTTATTGGAAACTGGAACTGTTATCATACCCAAAAGGACTACAAAATTTCACCTTATCATACCCAGATTGTTGCTTTGCCTGGCGGAGGGAAATTTGATCAGTAAAATTGACACAGAGTATGTTGTCTCCATTGTCATGCTGGATAACAAAACACCAACTTTAATGGGCATGTACTGTCCCTTGTGTAATTGCCACTTGAATGCATTGCTAGTTGATGCAGGGGCATCCCTAATGCAAGCCAAAGACACCATGATTGAAGGAAGTTGCCATGAAGCCAAGGAGTCAAATCCTATCAATTGGAACATAAGATTTTCACCTTGGAGCTTTGAAGGATTGACTGGTGAAAGGTCCTTTTGATTGACAAATCAGAGTCTTTTTGAATGACAAATCAGAGTCTTTTTGAATGACAATAAATTAGAATAGGAGTTTTAGATGTTTTCTTGGTTTGTAATAAATATTAAGGATTGATTTTATCTCCTTATAAACATCCACTTGTTGGACACAAGACCCCTTGGTGACTTATAAACCTTGGGCATCTTTTGAGTCCTTGGATGAAATGAGCATAGTAAGTGTTTATTAGGTGTCTTTTAGATGTTGTTAAGAAGTTTGAAGGTCCAAAATAACTTTAATAAGGTTCCTAAAGTTTCACAACACATTTTTAACCTTCTCGGCAAAGTTGTTTGCAAAGTTGTAATGCAACTTTAAAAGTTGCTTAGCAAAGTTGACATTTGTTGGATAAACTGTTCTAACCACCTAGATGGTTGAACCAACATTTGGAGAGCCTATTTTAGGCTTCAAATGGTCGAAGACAGACAGAGAACCAGTATTGTAATCATTTTGCTTTCATAAAAAATAAAAATAACCCTGTTTTAGTGCATTTCTGGTGAAAAATGAACTCTGTACGGCTGTACGGATGGTGGTTGGATGATAAAATTTGCCTGGAAGTTGTAATAGTGACATCTGATGCTTTGGAAGTTGGTTTGATTGATTCTCTTTGTTTTATATCTAAGTTATTTCAAATTTTCTGTGCATTGTTTACAAACCCTCATTTTCAGGGTTTGACTGATGTAAAGACCTTAACTCACGTTTCAACCATTGGAATTCCTTCTTCCTTGGTGGAATGAGAGTTAAGGATTTATATTTGTATATTCTAAAAGCCCTGAGGCAGGGGGTTGCATCTGCATTTGTTGAGAGCGAGCCCTAGATCAAAAACTACCATGTTTTTGGCTGGGAAGATGGTAATCAGAATAAAATCAGAAGCTTGCATCATATTGAGGACTTGAAAACTTGTGCATTCTTGTTTATCTGGATCAGGAGAACACTCCAAAACTCTGATCTTGGTTTCATACACCCATTTTCAATGCTTTGTTTTGGAACCCACACCTAAAAGCATGCATTAGGTCTGCGGACTCAATGAAGACATTGATATGCTGGAGTGGAGTCAGGGTCTGGGATGAGTTGGTGGTCTGTTAGAAATCCAAAAAGGGTACTCAGAAAACATATAACTTCTTAGAGTCCTTTGGCAAGTTGCAGAGTTATGGCTGCAGAGCAGGTTTGGGAGACCTACTAGGGTCACTAGGTCAGTTTGTTATTTTGATGTCTTGGGTTGTTTAGATCACAACCAATGCATGATTCTTGTTATTTAGATGATATCTAAGGGGTTTCTAAGTTTTGCTGCAGGAAGTAAGATCTAGAACCTTAAAAGTCTCTTTTGATAGAAAATCAGGGAACTTGTCCCTAAAAGGAAATTTGTTATTGAATGGGATTGAGTCCATAAGTTGTTGTGTGATCCTTGAAACCTTCAAATTCATTACTTTGCAGAGTTTAAACATTAACCTATAGAAATCAGAGCCTAATTGATTGGTTGAGTCATTTTGGTGTCTTGAAGTGGGTTGGGACATAGATCCAAGTTTCTTGTTGACTACTCTGCATCACTATTGAACCACATTAATGCTTTTTTCCTTCAACAAATGAGGACAGTCACTGTAAAGACAACATGATAATGTACACTCACTGTAAGGATAGTCACAAATGAGGAAATCTCAGAGTGATTATCCCTTGTGTAATTGCCGCTTGAATACATTGCTATTGAACCACATTAATGCTTTTTTCCTTCAAGTGGCAATTACACAAGGGACAGTCACTGTGAGATGTCCTCATTTTTGACAAGGACAGTCACACATGAGGACATCTCACAGTGACTGTCCCTTGTGTAATTGCCACTTGAATTTATTGCTATTCAACCACATTTATGAGCCTGTTTGGACCACGGCACACAATAGCATCTACAGAGAAGAATATCCCAGGTGTAACAAGTTGTAAGAATATACCAACAGTTCTAAGAAGTTCCTTAGCACATAGTAGCATCTACAGAGAAGAATATACAACATGAGGGCAGCCACTGTAAAGACAACATGATAATGTACACTCATTGTATGTGTACATTATCATGTTGTCTTTACAGTGACTGTCCTCATTCAAGTGGCAATTACAGAAGGGACAGTCATTGTGAGATGTCCTCATTTGTGACAAGGATAGTCACACATGAGGACATCTCACAGTGATCGATTGTCCCTTGTGTAATTGCCACTTGAATGTATTGCTATTGAACCACATTAATGCTTTTCTTCTTCAACAAATGAGGACAGTCACTCTAAAGACAACATGATAATGTACACTCACTGTAAGGACAGTCACAAATGAGGACATCTCTTAGAAGACATCAATCTTACTATTGATAAGTGTATTAAATAGACTTTCTATAAGGTGTATTGACTTATACCTGTCGATCCATGAGACTGTGCGGGATGCTCTTGAAAGGGGTTCAATTTTCTGCAAATGTAATTCAATTATCATGAGCATAATCACATCATAATCATAATCACATCCATCATAAGCATCACATAAAAATTAAAAACATTAAAACGTACACATTATAACACTTAAATCAGGCTCACATTAATATGTGTTTTAAATAGTTTTATTTAATTAATTTAGATTAATAGTTAATTTAGATTAGCAGTATTCTATTTGTAGTTGAAACTTGTAGCTTTTAAATAGATAATGAATAAACTATGTAACCATTTAAGACAAATATATTTCTATCAAGAAATGAATATTAAATACATTAAGGATTGATGGCATACCTTTAAATTTCATCATCATCATCCTCATCATCATCATCATCATCATCATCATCATCCTCGTCATCGTCGGCATCATCATCGTCGTCGTTGTCGTTGTTGTCGTCATCATCAACATCATCATCATCAACATCAACATCATCTTCATCATCATCATCAGTAGCAGCATCATCGTCATCATCTTCTTCTTCTTCTTCATGAAAATTTGTCTCAGGAACATCATCCAATAATTGTCGATCGTGATCATCATCTACATCATCTTCTACTTCTTCGGTATCTTCTTCTTCCATCGCATTATACTTTATCGGCCTTCCTCTCGGTTCATGTCTAACAACAAATGACCAACCCGGTTTATGTGAAACCTCTGAGTAAAATACCTGCTCACATTGGCTTGGAAGAACATAGGGCTCATCCCCAACTGGCTCAAACGACCTTGTATTAACCATTGTAAATCCATTATCATGTTCAATAACAGTTCTATTAGGATCATTTGGATTAAGTCGTAGCTTGTACCATTTGACAACGAAGAGTACTAATTTGAAGGAACTAAAGTCACACTCAAGTATATCATCCAAAATGCCATAGTATTGATTTTTAGACTCTTGAGGATCTAAGTCATTTCTAGATGAAATATTAGTCACTTGAAAGACTGCAGTTATTCCAGAATCACAAGTTTTCTTCGTGTCATCCAACACTTTGACGCGAAATTTTTGACCATTACAGAACATACCCTTGTGGTGTTTAACCTGCAATAATATGTGAAACATGTCAAAATTATTATATCATGAGTTGATAAACATACGGGTGATTAATAATTTTTTACGTACCTGGAAATCTCTTAAACCATATGCTAAATCTATTTCCCTTTGCGTAACATTAGAATCTCCATTACGATGAGCTTCTTTAACCAATGAAGATACACCTTCCCATGTTAATGTGTGACCAGAATGTTGACATTGTTCAATCCATACCGTCATCCAATCAAGATTGTTTGCAATATACAAATGTAGTGCATCCCACTCTCGAGCAACTGTACAAAAAAAAAATAGACGATTTACAACCGATTTATTTTGAAGATTAAGAAATAATTTATTACAATAACATCTTATAATTTATTACCTGTCACTTTCCTCAATCTACCTTTCCCCATCAAGTACTCCCCTTTGAATTTTTTAAAAGGGTCGAGATCCCAAATGCGATCTACATGGATATTTGAAGCAAACTTAGGAAGATATTCAGTAATGTACACCATAGTCTAGTATACCATGTATCCCTCTACCATAGAACCCTCAGGATGTGCTCTTTGTCGAACCAAAGCCTTCAAAGATTTCAAGTGCCTCTCAACCATCCACATTGACCTAGTGTGTGCAGGTGCACACAATTCAATCTCCTCAACTTGGTGTATGAGGTAGTGTTCTTGTGCATTGAAAAAAGTTGGAGGTAGACACTTTTGCATTTCACACAGTAAATGAGGAATTCTTCTCTTCCAATAGTTTATATCTTCTTTATGGATTTCTTTAGATGACAACCACCTACATTAAGAGATTCAAGTCACAAAAAATATATAAATACGAGACTTTACAAAATAATATACAATAGATTACATAGCAAGAAAAACAAATCGCGAATATAATAAATATATACAATAAATTGAACAGATATTACTGCTTACCTCATGTATTTTCCAAGATCATATATCACTTGTTTGATGTTATTGTTGAAGTGCTCTGGGAGAGATAGAGGTAGCACGTACTGCAGTAATTATAAACCAATCATTTCATTATTTTCTAACATAACATAATGAATAGTACACGTAGTTTATGAATATATTGTAAATACAGAAGAACATAACTTACCTTGATGAAAGTATGCCAATCATGCGTTTTGAGCCCTGGCCCAAATTCACTTTTCTTTGATATGAGATTGCTTATGTTCCCAGCAAATCCTGTGGGAAATCAAATTTTTCGTATGACTTCTTTTATGGCATCACTTTGCTGCTCCGTTAATAACCAAGGAAGGGCACTTATATTAATCTGATCTCTATTGCTATTTGAGTGAATGAAATTCTTCAGTGCATGATTGGATTCATGAATGTCATTACAAATTTTGACAATTTTTTCTTTGTCACGCCTTCCATCCAGTATTTTCCACAATGTCTCTGTTATATTCTTTCCAACATGCATAAGATCAAACAAATGCACAATTTGTAGGTCCTCGTAGTAGGGAAACCTACTAAATTGTCTGGGATAGCTTTTTAGTCCCTTTGGAAGGTTGTCAGTAGTTCCTTGACAACCTTCACGATCATCAATTACATAATTAGTAAACAAAAATCACAATAGAAATATATAAATTACAAACATAAACCATTAAGTGGAACGACATTACCTCGACGATTAATTCTATTATATTCCAACTTCCATAGGCGAGGTGTCATTCTTCGTGGCTTTGATGTAGTCTCTTCTTTCCTATTGAAAAGATATTTTTCCATACTTCGATACTTATGATTCCTGTGGAGGAAGTGTCTGTACTCATCAAACACATGCTTTCCTAAACTTTTTGAATGATGAGATTTCATCTTTGGACCACAAACTGGACATGCAAATTTTCCCTTTGTTTGAAGACCTACAAGATAATGATATAATTGGATTATTAAATATGTTGATTTTTATAATTAGAATTATCATGCGCAACTTGAATTCACTATAACATACCACAAAAATGTGTTAGCCCTGGGGCATCATGTATTGTCCATACAAGTATTGCATGGAATTGAAATTGTCTTTGTCCTATTGGTCTAGACACGTCATACATAGTGACACCGTTCCATAACTCCACCAACTCGTCAATAAGAGGCTCAATATATACATTCATATCTTTAACTTGATATTTACCTACTTGAATGAACAGTAACATTACATAATTATTGTGACCATTTTACTGTAAGATTTGTAAGTACATGTAAATTAATAACTATGAAATGATAAAATACCTGGAACAATCATTGCCAACATAATGTGCTCCCTCTTTATTGACATCCACTGAGGAATGTTATTGTTGATAACAAAAACAGGCCACACCGAGCAAACAGATCTCATCTCTCCAAATGGATTGACACCATCCGCTGCCAATGAAAGCCTGAGATTACAAGGTTCTTCTTTGAAGTGTTGCCACTTTTCCTCTATGTGCATAAGTGCCGAACCATCCGCAGGGATTCGAATAATGTCATCTCGACTTCTATTGCGTGCATGGTAATCCATAAATTGTGCCAAGCTAGTACACCTGAATAATTGTCGCATCCGTGGAATAATGGGGATGTAACGAAGAACCTTTTGAGGCACCTTTTTTGTTATTCGATCTGTTCGATATCTACTCGTATGACATACAGGGCATTGTGTTGCAAATTCATGTTCTTTATAATATATAATATGATCATTGGGACAAGCATGTATTGCTTGATACTCCATTCCAATACCTTTCATAATAGCAGATAATTCTTGATATGAGCGAGGTAGAATATTTGATGCTGGTAACAAAAACTCACCTATCAATCTATAGCAAAAAATATAAGCTGTTAATATAAACAATATTAGTGGTACATTATTCACCCTTTGTTAACTATAAAAACATATATGACATACCTTAACATACGTGACATTGTTATGTTGGATAAACCATTCATAACCTTCAAGTTCAACAACAACAATATAGCAGAGAGAAGAGTTGTTTGGGAGTCTTTGTATAGGGGCTCGTATGCCTTCTCAAGTAGAGGTACATCGAGGCTATCATCATCATCATGATCAGATCCGCTTGGACTAAATGTGTCATGGATCAATGTATTTATACCATCATCTTCAATTGTGTTTTCTGGCGCATGATCGTCATCTTCCATGGGATCATTATCTTCACCTTGGATATTCGCACCCCCATGTTCCTCCATATCATGTACTTCCCTGGGGAGATCAACCTATGTAAAATTGATTAACATAAATAAACCATGATCTTCAACTCATCATCAAGTGATTTCATATGTATATAAATTGTTAAAATGATATAATGAACAACTTACCAGTGGATGATAGTCATGCCCCCCTTCAATGTGACCATTCTCCCTACAATGTCTCTTAACTGTTTTGATTAGCAGTCTTCTACGGTTTAAGCCCTTACAAATTTTGCAGGGACAATAACATTTTCCATCACCTTTTCTTTTCAAGTTAGACCACAATCTAGCGATTGTCTCCCTATTTTGTTCTTCACTTATATTATCTGACATGATCGTTCTCCGCAGGAAGCAAAAATTGGGCTATGAAAACTTCGGTCTACAACTTTCAGTGACTAAGCAAAATTGTCAAAAGTACACAAATCTTCTTAGACCTAGTTACATCCTTTAATATTTTAAAAGTCTAGTTAAAATATACATTAGATTAAAAAATATACAATTTTCATGCCTGAGCGCGCGGCTACGACTAGTGCAATGGTCTTCTTTCTTAGCTCTAGAAGCTCTCTAGCAATCAAAACATATAAGCTACAAGGCCTAACAGCAATTTCAAAACATATAAGCTACAAGGCAAGACATATTACATGACATGGCAAAAGGATTAAAATATACATTAGATTAAAATATATACAATTTTCAAACCTGAGCGCGCGGCTATAACTCGTGCAATGGTCTTCTTGCTTAGCTCTAGAAGCTCTCCAGCAATCAAAACATATAAGCTATTAGAATTCATTAACTTTCTATAATTGGAAAACTCTATTTGATATTAGACCGTAAACTACTACTATTCTCTCCATAAGAACTAAGTACAAAATTCTTTCAAGTTCACATCCATGATTCCCTTTAGATTAAAATATACAACAAAAATAAGCTAAAAGTCTAGTTAAAATATTCATTAGATTAAAAAATATACAATTTTCAAACCTGAGCGCGCGGCTATAACTCGTGCAATGGTCTTCTTGCTTAGCTTTAGAAGCTCTCCAGCAATCAAAACATATAAGCTACAAGGCCTAATAGCAATTTCAAAACAAGGGTCATCAAAAGAACCAAAAACAATGTGTGCAAACAATACCTTGTGAAGTGGTATAGACAATTAGAAGATGCTACTATGTGCTAGGGAACTTCTTAGAACTGTTGGTATATTCTTACAACTTGTTACACCTGGGATATTCTTCTCTGTAGATGCTACTGTGTGCCGTGGTCCAAACGGGCCCATAAATGTGGTTGAATAGCAATACATTCAAGTGGCAATTACACAAGGGACAGTCACTGTGAGATATCCTCATGTGTGACTGTCCTTGTCACAAATGAGGACATCTCACAGTGACTGTCCCTTGTGTAATTGCCACTTGAATGAGGTCAGTCACTGTAAAGACAACATGATAATGTACACATACAATGAGTGTACATTATCATGTTGTCTTTACAGTGGCTGCCCTCATGTTGTATATTCTTCTCTGTAGATGCTACTACGTGCTAGGGAACTTCTTAGAACTGTTGGTATATTCTTACAACTTGTTACACCTGGGATATTCTTCTCTGTAGATGCTACTGTGTGTCGTGGTCCAAACGGGCCCATAAATGTGGTTGAATAGCAATACATTCAAGTGGCAATTACACAAGGGACAGTCACTGTGAGATGTCCTCATGTGTGACTGTCCTTGTCACAAATGAGGACATCTCACAGTGACTGTCCCTTGTGTAATTGCCACTTGAATGAGGAACAAGGAGGAAGTGATACAATAATAGGGGGGTGATCATTTTAAAATGTGTTGGACACAGATATGTCCTCATTTCTGGGTATTTTAGCTCTCTAACAGCTGAATACCAGATTAAATAATAATGACAAAAGAAAAATAAACCCAACGTACTCAGAAATTGTAGTTGTGATTTTGCGGAGGGAATCTCTCTCGGCGCTGTTGAAAACACAAATGACAACCCACTTGATTTCGCGGAGGGAATCTCTCTCGGTGCTGTTAAAAACATAAATGACAACCCGCTTTGTTCAAAACACAAATGATAACCCGCTTGATTTCGCGGAGGGAATCTCTCTCGGCGCTGTTGAAAACACAAATGACAACGTTCCTTTTTTTTTTTGCACTTATATCCCGACCAACATAAGGTCCATTTGTAATACAACATGATAATGTACACTTACAGTGAGTGTACATTATCATTTTGTCCTTAGAGTGACTATCCTCATTTGTTGAAGAAGAAAAGCATTAATGTGGCTGAATAGCAATACATTCAAGTGGCAATTACACAAGGGACAGTCACTATGAGATGTCCTCATTTGTGACTATCCTTACAGTGAGTGTACATTATCATGGTGTCTTTAGAGTGACTGTCCTCATTTGTTGAAGAAGAAAAGCATTAATGTGGTTCAATAGCAATACATTCAAGTGGCAATTACACAAGGGACAATCACTGTGAGATGTCCTCATGTGTGACTGTCCTTGTCACAAATGAGGACATCTCACAATGACTGTCCCTTGTGTAATTCAAGTGGCAATTACACAAGGGACAGTCACTGTGAGATGTCCTCATTTGTGACTGTCCTTACAATGAGTGTACATTATCATGTTGTCTTTAGAGTGACTGTCCTCATTTGTTGAAGAAGAAAAGCATTAATGTGGTTCAATAGCAATACATTCAAGTGGCAATTACACAAGGGACAATGTCATGAGCCGTGACATATTGAACTTAGTATAATAATAAAATGATTAGATGATATATAATAATCTATTATTAACGGTATATAACAATAATATATAATTATTATCAAAAGATAATAATAATATATAGTTAGCATAATAAGTAATATGTTAATTAAATAATATTAAAATATTAATAAATAATATAATTATGATTATAATTATAATATAAATTAATAATAAATAATTATTAATAAATTATATATATTATATTATAATAATATATTAAGTAATAATATTAAATCAATTATTGATATAATAATTTTAATATATAAATAATATTAATAAACCTCTCAATATAAAACAATATGTTATCACTATAATAATATTTATTATAATATTATTAATATTACTAACATCATTAATTATAATATTTAATAATAACAATAACATTAATAATAATAATAATAATAATAACGTTTAAAGCAATATCGAATATCTGTAATCGATATACATCTACATTAAACATCTGCATTATCTATCACGATGAGGAATGAAGAAGTGATACAACAATCACTAGTCATTACACATCGATACCATGAGAGGATGATTAATGAACCAAATACTATGAAGTCAAGATCAACATGATATGAATAAGGGATAGGTCGCTATGTGTTTCAGAAGATGTATTGATAAGCAAGAAGGATAACCATTCATATATTATAAATAATCATTAATTGCACAAGTTTAGACAATGACATATCCGATAAAGCAATTATCAAACATGAAGACCCGCTAGCAAATATGCACCATCACTTCCTATGTTATCATGACAATAACATAAACTAGATTGAATTCTACTATCTATATCAATAGACACCACATAGGAGGATATCGACTAAAGGATTGAAAGATTATCGATTGTCTGAGATAAACCACATCTTGTAGAAACACAAAAGCATCAGTGATTATATCACAAGCTATTGATGAATGAGGCATCAGTCATGGATAATAAGTACAATGTATCCTTAAGTATTAACAGGAATGGAAGTCAATTTGAAGATCAAACTCCATTACCAGCAATCAACCAATAAATGGACAATTATCAGAAAATGATATCGACTTATATCAGAGTAGAAAGATTGGATATAATCATAACAATATGGGATAAGGCAAGAGTTAATATCGATTGACTAAATACTAATGATAGTTAGACCAAACTAATACAAACACAATGGATGTTAACTACTGGTTGCACTACCAATTAGGGAAGATTACCTTCATAAAAAGATTTGATATTGAGTCAATCTGGGAGTTATCTATGATCAGAAAATAATGAAATAATATTTTGTGAACTGTCGGATTATGGAAAGGTGTGATTAACAAAGGGACATGGAGGAAGAAACAAGACACGTCTCATTCATAGCATCTCTTCATTTGTTAAAGACAATATAAGAATGCATTCTCGTCAGTCACTCAAGGCATCATTAGAACTTTATTTACTTATCCATATTTGGATATACTCAATAGAGCATCTACCTTTGGCAGTTTGGTTTCAAGTTTATCATTGCAGATCAGAGACAACACCATGATTGCACAGATAGAAAGGATAGTCAGAAACAGCATCAATATTTGAAGTTGCAAGCATATAATTCAGAATCTGAAATAGCAACATATCACTCATAGCGATATTACACATTTGCATAATTACATCATCATATCAGACACAGCAAATACATTGCTGTAAGCAATACTTATTGATTGTATATCGATATTGTTTATATCAGACATAGCATCATTATACTATCACTATAAGTGATAGGAAACATCATATTCATAGCATATTTCATATCATTATATCCGACAGTGCTATTAAACATATTGGTATCAATATCATCTTGCACACATATTGTGATTGAATCTGAAATAGCGGTTGATATCTTAAGTAACCTCCATTACTTAGTTTAATTGTAAGTATCTGATAGAGTAAGTCTGAGAAGTGGAGTAATTGTTCCTGTTTTCCAAGTTAGCCAAAAAGGGGACATTACAGACAATCACTGTGAGATGTCCTCATGTGTGACTGTCCTTGTCACAAATGAGGACATCTCACAATGACTGTCCCTTGTGTAATTCAAGCGGCAATTACACAAGGGACAGTCACTGTGAGATGTCCTCATTTGTGACTGTCCTTACAATGAGTGTACATTATCATGTTGTCTTTAGAGTGACTGTCCTCATTTGTTGAAGAAGAAAAGCATTAATGTGGTTCAATAGCAATACATTCAAGTGACAATTACACAAGGGACAATCACTGTGAGATGTCCTCATGTGTGACTATCCTTGTCACAAATGAGGACATCTCACAATGACTGTCCCTTATGTAATTCAAGCGGAAATTACACAAGGGACAGTCACTGTGAGATGTCCTCATTTGTGACTGTCCTTACAGTGAGTGTACATTATCATGTTGTCTTTAGAGTGACTGTCCTCATTTGTTGAAGAAGAAAAGCATTAATGTGGTTCAATAGCAATACATTCAAGTGGCAATTACACAAGGGACAATCACTGTGAGATGTCCTCATGTGTGACTGTCCTTGTCACAAATGAGGACATCTCACAATGACTGTCCCTTGTGTAATTCAAGCAACAATTACACAAGGGACAGTCACTATGAGATGTCCTCATTTGTGACTATCCTTATAGTGAGTGTACATTATCATGTTGTCTGTAGAGTGACTGTCCTCATTTGTTGAAGAAGAAAAGCATTAATGTGGTTCAATAGCAATACATTCAAGTGGCAATTACACAAGGGACAGTCACTGTGAGATGTCCTCATTTGTGACTGTCCTTACAGTGAGTGTACATTATCATGTTGTCTTTAGAGTGACTGTCCTCATTTGTTGAAGAAGAAAAGCATTAATGTGGTTCAATAGCAATACATTAAAGTGGCAATTACAAAAGGGACAATCACTGTGAGATGTCCTCATGTGTGACTGTCCTTGTCACAAATGAGGACATCTCACAATGACTGTCCCTTGTGTAATTCAAGCAGCAATTGCACAAGGGACAGTCACTGTGAGATGTCCTCATTTGTGACTATCCTTACAGTGAGTGTACATTATCATGTTGTCTTTAGAGTGACTGTCCTCATTTGTTGAAGAAGAAAAGCATTAATGTGGTTCAATAGCAATACATTCAAGCGGCAATTACACAAGGGACAGTCACTGTGAGATGTCCTCATTTGTGACTGTCCTTACAGTGAGTGTACATTATCATGTTGTCTTTAGAGTGACTGTCCTCATTTGTTGAAGAAGAAAAGCATTAATGTGGTTCAATAGCAATACATTCAAGTGGCAATTACACAAGGGACAATCGATCACTGTGAGATGTCCTCATGTGTGACCTTTGTGAAGGCAAGTGCCAATTTGTACCCAAGTTACCAATATTGTGGCAAAAGTGGGAATGAAGCATTTAGGGGTCAAATTGGGCAAAGAAGTGTAGAAGTGGCCTATGTGAGGTCTAAATAGCCTAACTAAGTCATGGTTAGGGTCTTATGGTGTTTGAACAATAAGTTTTGAACCAAAATCCCAAAGGTTGTAACAAGTTGTCAATGTTGTCATTCACAACATTGACAACATTTGTGCAAGGGAGCATTTTCGAGTAAGATGGTTATGTAACTATATGAAACCATTGAATTAGGCATCAGATCAACTATAAGAGGCCTCCATCGATCTGTGCAAAAGGTTGGGGGGAAAAACATTTGGAATTAAGAAGATTTGTAGAGTAACACAGTTTTAGTGAATTCTTTAGTTTTTTTGTTTCTTTGTTTTCAGTTGATTAATGGATTAGATAGCTCGCAGTGTCTATTGGAAAAGTTAGTACAAGTTGTTTTTTTATTCTGTGTTGTGTTTTTTTTGAGTTTTGAAGCATTCCAACTAGTTTGTTAATTCTTTTGTTAAGTACCTTATCATTGGTTTGAACCAGGCAGGTTGAACAAATGGAGTCTTAGCTCATCATTCCATTGTCAATTTTGTACGGGCTCTTGGAATGGGTGAGGAGACTCCATGTACTATATGTTTGGAAGGAGGGGCCCTGGGAAGCTCATTTTCTATGTTTGCAATGATGTCCTAGGTGAGTCAGTTGAGCACAGTTAGGGATGACAAATCATTACAAGAAGATTACAACAAGTTGAATGCATTGGTTGCTTCAACTAAAATCTCATGGAGAGGTAGACACACATCTAAAGAAGCCCCAAGTCAAATTAGAAGATTGGGTGAGTTTCTTTGGCTGCTAAGAAAACAAACTCTTAGTCAGACTGTCCAAGTTGTGTCAAAATACTTGTTTTCAGGCATGGCTGTAGCAGTTGGTGTACAAAAAATCTAGGAGGAGAAGACCTTAGATATCTTGGAGTTCTCAATAAAGGGCATCTGAATCCTAAGCCCTTTAGGTGGCTTAATATAAACAAAAAGGCTTGACAAAGGCCTAATTGCTAGCAGCCTATTTTTGGGTGCAATTGGCATGGTTTGATGAACCGGATTGAAGTACTGATGAAAAGTATAGGTGAAGGAGTAATATTGAAACCAATAGAGGTCCTAGTGGCCAGCCTCTCCATGGAGTAAAGTTCTAGTTGAATGTGTTTCAATTTGTGAAGACAAGACTAGGAGTGTCCTAGTAGCTAGATTGGTATTGAGCAGAGTTCATTGTATTTCTTGTTGGTGTGCACTAGTTGAAGGAGTGGGATCTTGGGTAGAGATACCTAAAGAGTGTAGGGATAGTTAAGTACCCTATCAAGTCAAAACATTGGCCTAAAGAGACCCTAGTGAAGGATAGGGAGTGAGCAAGACAAAGTGTTACATCAATTAACAAGATCATTTTTTGGTAATTGTGTACATTATCATGTTGTCTTTACAGTGACTGTCCTCATTTGTTGAAGAAGAAAAGCATTAATGTGGTTCAATAGCAATACATTCAAGTGGAAATTACACAAGGGAATATCACTATGAGATGTCCTAAGTGTGACTGTCCTTGTCACAAATGAGGACATCTCACAGTGACTGTCCCTTGTGTAATTGCCACTTGAATGAGGACAGTCACTGTAAAGACAACATGATAATGTACACAAGTACCGTGAAGGTAGTCGCAAGTTAGGGCTGTTTCATTGCATACCCGAAACAATGAAGACATTACAGTCCACAAAACGTTTGTGCTTGAAAGATGAACAAATAAAATTAAACTTCTAAATAACCAAAGCCGCTAACAATAAATTCAACACAGATATGTCCTCATTTCTGGGTATTTTAGCTCTCTAACAGCTGAATACCAGATTACATAATAATGACAAAAGAAAAATAAACCCAACGTACTCAGAAATTGTAGCTGTGATTTCACGGAGGGAATCTCTCTCGGCGCTGTTGAAAACACAAATGACAACATTCTTGTTTTTTTTGCCCTTATATCCCGATGTGATTTCGCGGAGGGTTACGGTGCTGTTGAAAACACAAATGACAACGTTCCTTTTTTTTTTTGCCCTTATATCCCGACAACATCGCAATTGCAAGTTAGGGCTGTTTCACTGCATACCCGAAACAGTGAAGACGTTACGGTCCACAAAATGTTTGTGCTTGAAAGATGAACAAATAAAATTAAACTTCTAAATAACCAAAGCCGCTAACAATAAATTCAACATAGATATGTCCTCATTTCTGGGTATTTTAGCTCTCTAACAGCTGAATACCAGATTACATAATAATGACAAAAGAAAAATAAACCCAACGTACTCAGAAATTGTAGCTGTGATTTCGCGGAGGGTTATGGCGCTGTTGAAAACACAAATGACAACGTTCTTGTTTTTTTTGCCCTTATATCCCGATGTGATTTCGCGGAGGGTTACGGCACTGTTGAAAACACAAATGACAACGTTCTTGTTTTTTTTGCCCTTATATCCTGATGTGATTTCGCAGAGGGTTACGGCGCTGTTGAAAACACAAATGACAACGTTCCTTTTTTTTTTTGTCCTTATATCCCGACAACGTCGCAATGGCGACGTTGCCAAATGTATTATCGTCGCAAATTGCGACGGTGTCGGGCTATATTTGAAAAAAAAAAGCCAAAACCGCATGACATTTGCCTGTCATCGCAAATTGCCGTCGCAATTTCACCCCAAATGTATTAGTGCAAAAGCAAATTGCTATCGAGATGGCTGAGGTTCAGAAGGAGACTGCAGAGCTTGATAAAGACTCTTCCATTGGGGTCACCTTTGAGGAAGATATAGTTGCGTAGGTCCCTTTGGTTTCATCCATTACACCCCCACCTCCGCCTGTGCATCCAACTCCACCTCCATTTCCACATCAAACACCACCTACCACTCCACTTCCCCCTCCAGTACAGACCACTCCGCTGCTCCAGCAGCCTACACCATCCCATTTTCCCATGCCGACTCCACCTCCACCGCGAATGCCTTCACCCACTCCCCTTGTTGTCCCTACTCTACCTCTTAACTAAGATGAGTCAGTGCCTCAAAGCTCGCAAGAGCTAGAGAAAGATACAGAGGTAGCTGGTGAGGAAAAATTAGAGGAAAAACACACAGGATCAGAGGAGCCAAGTGATCAAGGAGAATCTCAGACTGAGGAAGAGACACAAATAGAGGAGGAAAAGCAAGTGGATGAGGAAGAACAAACAACAAATGAGCAGAAAACAACTGATGAAGAAGAACAAACACAGGAAGAAAGTGAGCTAAATACCATGGAGGAACAAGAAATAGATAAAGGAGAGGAGAGTCAGGAAGAAATGGAGATTGAATGTCCAACAACCACTTCAACTTTGGCAGCTCCATATGAACCATTGAGTGCTTTCTCCAAGCCCACATGGTTCACAAAAGAAATATAGTCGAGGGTCAGAGTATACACAAATGATGAGGATGATATGGTTGCATTAGGGCAAGCCTTCCATCAAACAACATCTATTACCCGAGCAAGGACACTATCATATGTGACACAGGATCAAGCGGGTAGATGGAAGGCACAAGTGGCCGTTCCCACAATGGATTTTAGTACAACTAAAATCACTCAAGTGACGACTACGTATTGGAGGAGGTAGACTTGGAAGAGCCAACCAGAGAGGGGAACAAGACCTTGGCTACCCTCGGATTAAAACATGCCCTTGAGTTCATGGACAAGGATGAGGAAAGAATAAAGGCTTTGGTAGAACAAAATGAAGCCATGAAGAGGTTCATTTTGAAGACAGCGGGTCCCATTGACCCTAATAACCCCGAGGCCTCATTACAGGCAATTTTGGAGAAGAGGGGAGAAATCAATACATATGTTCCACATTCTTTTGTACAGGCCTGTGCTGATTGGAATGAGGATTTTGAGCAATTTTCTAAGCTATCCCTAAAGAAGATTTTGAGGCCTCTTAGAAGAATTCTTGCAAGAATAACCTCCCTAGTAGAGATCATTAGCGAGGAAAATGGTTTGGAGGAGACAATCCTAAACTGGCAGAAGGTACTTGATGAGTTAACAGTAATAAGGAAGTAGTGCTTCCAGGTTTTGGTAAAAGTATATGAAGGCTCGGAGTTGGATAGTTTTGAGCAGTGGATTAAGGAAATCACAATAGCATTAACTATTTTTGAAAAGGTTCTCAAAAGATTAGACAAGAGGAGGGATAACAATATGCTTTTTGTGGAAGAATTGCATAAGTTCTTTGAGGGTTCGGACTTGGATTTGTATGATGAAGAGGACGAGAAAACCATGTATTTGGTAAATGTCATCATCAACCAGTACCTAGAGATATTCCGAGGAGTGAAGATTAAAGAGGATCTCCAACAAATGTTCTATCAGAAGGAGGAGATTCAGAAAATGCTATCTTGGGAAGAAGAAATACAAACTTTTGCAAGAGAATTGATCACCTTCCAAGATAGGTAGCAAGAAGTCCTTCAAGGGATCAAGATGCCCAACTTCAAAGAGGTACTAGAGAACATGAATAGGTTCAAGAAGACACACTTAGAAATGCTCCCCAGTTAGTGAGCAAACCATCCAGATTCAATCCAAATTTGTATAGAAAAAATGTAGTTTTGACACTTAGCCATTTTTGCAGAGCCTGATTTTCGACATTTCGGCCCTAGAGAACTTTCGGCCTCTAAAACTCTAAAGTCCAAAATTTTTGGAGATGGAGGACTTAACACTTAGTCATTTTTGGGACTTGGTGTTTTTGGACCAATTGTTAGGATTTGGGCATTTTTTCTCGCGTCCGAAAGTTAACTCCAGTTATCTCAGAGTGGATTTTCCAGTCAACTGGACTTCTTTTTGGGGGTCGTTCCTGCATGATTTTGGGATCTCTTCCAGTTGGGTCCACATGGAGAAGTCGTAGCCAAGGATCAAGGGCAGAGACATGAAGATTATCAAGAGCATGCATGAGTTCCAGCTCCATTTTTGAGTTATTTAATGCATGATTTATTCAAAGCTTTGTAATGCACGAGGTTTAATTCCGTGCTAGGGTTGTTTAGCTAATTTTTAGAAGTAGTTTCATTAATGCAATCTGTAGTTTAGATTTACTTTCAAGTTTTAGTTGCAGCCAAACCCTAGTTGCGAAAATAAGAGCATGGCTCTATAAATTGTAATAAAACGATGTAATGAGGGTCGATTTGATCATTAATACAATATATACAGTTGGTGTTTCATTCATGGTGTGATTTTTCTGCTATCTATGTGAAGTTTATGAATGTGTGATCTGCTCAATCTTTATTTCAAAAGAGCCAATTGACTGTTTAATGGTTTTAAGTCTGCGATTTATTAGTTCGGTGTTGCTGGTATTGCATTGCTGTGTTGTGACTAATTTCAGAGAAGACTATTCTTTGGTGCTTGAAGATTAACTTGTCTCACATGTGCGCACATCTGTGGTGGCTTTGTGATCTGATGAGTTTTGGCTTATTCTACGTCTACGTTTGTTCGATTCCGCTGATGATTGCATCCATTTAGCTGAAGATTGTGATATAATCGGATCTCTGTTTTGTGGGTTTCTTCATCTTCTTGGTTATTTAATTCGCATGGTGGTGTAATGCTAGCATATGTCCATTAGGTTTCTTTCGACAATTTCATTCAATCTCTTGTTACCTTACTACTTCTAACCTTCCTTGCAAATTATTTCGGTAGATTAATTAGATTAATATTGCTTTTGTTTCTAAATCTGAAAATCGAATAAAAAAAGAGAGATATTGTGGAATCCTAAAGTTTTTTTTACAGTTTCCCTTGAGAGAAGAACCAACAAAGACCTCCTTGTTAACAGATTCATAGTTGTCTTCCGTTGAGCTATCCAAGCGGTTGAGACCCAGGCAGAAGGAACCTTGAGATTGATTCCATTAGTCTTCCAAGAGGGGAATTTGTTCTTGTAAATTCCTAGCCGTTGTCTTCGTGTAAAAATGACGCTCAACACAACCCTTGGAAAAAATTGTAAGCACCACAATATGAATCAATATGGAAATTAAATCCCCCTAAATGCAAATCAACCACCAATTTCAACAATTCTCTAAGAAACGAATCAAAGTTGTCAAATCCCTTCAAACTAAAAAAATTAAATCTCTAACAAAAATATAGAATTCAAATGATGTGGACAAATGTGTACTTCTTAAAAATACCCTTTCAATGAGCTTATAATAACTTGGAAAATAAATATAGTTGGTGCAATATATGGCTTGTTGAAAAATACAAGCAATTATGGGTTTCAAAGTGAAATATTAAGCACTTGTAATAAAAGCTATAATGATATGGAGTGCTTCGAACTAGCTTTTTTATGCTTATAAGAACCAAAAAAAATTGATGTACGGACTAGTAAAAAGTGATGCCTGCTAAAAAATCCTCCTTCAGATAATAGAAACAAGCCCCCCTCACTATTGGCATAATTAGATGAGTGACAAGTTACTAATAAGTGATGAAAGGGTGATGGAGTTTGGGATAATACCTAGCCAGACGGAGGTAGTGTGCGAGCATGTAATTGTTTACACATTTGAGAAATAGTTTCTCTTCGGTGATAGCAATGACTCTAAACTAACATAGGGTGGCGACAGTGAATTTAGAACCAAATAATGACTTCATCTTAAAAAAGAACCAAAACAATGTCTAAATTAAATTTGGTGAATATTTAAGAAAAAATATTGAATATCTAGATTTACTCTTAAATTTTCACCAATGCCCGTGACTACCTCATTCCTTTGCATGACTCATGAGGGCTGACTTCCTACAACTTATGGACTTGGACAACTTGTTTTTGATTAAGTAAAATAGGTTTACAGGGTGCCTGAAACCCACAAGATTAGAGCAGAAACATACAGGAGGCAGTCCACAGAAAGCCCAGGGCTGGAAAACCACATCCAGGGCACCGCCCAAAAGATGGACAAAAGAAAGGACAAAGTCAAGAGAAGCGAACAAAAAGTAGCGGCACCCGCCCACCAAACGAGGGGTTAAGTTTGTAAGATTTTTCTTTCTGTACATTGGAGTCGTTCCTTTTCAAGGATACTCTTCACTTCTTTGGGAAAGTCATCACCGTTATGCCAAGTCAACTTAGCATCCTTTGTGACAGCCAAGTTGGCAAACTAGTCTGCCGCCTCATTGGCTTCCCTATATGCATGGGTGATGAAAACCTTCTCAAAGGAATTAAGGATGGCCTGAGTTTCAGCTATAATGTTGGCTATAGTCCAAGAGGGAGGGTGAGAAAGGTTGAGGCAATTGATAATGTTCATCGAATTACCTTCCAGCCAGAGCCACTTAACCCCCTGATCTTTAGCAAGTTTGGTGACTTGAAGAGCCGCGCAGGCTTCAACATAGTGATTCGTCTGAGCACCCAAGGGGAGACTGATAGCCATAGTGCCAATGCCGAAGTTGTTTCTGATTATTCCTCCACTACCAGCAAGACCAGGATTCCCTTTCGCCGCGTCGTCAAAGTTGGCTTTGGTCCAACCAATCGGAGGATTGGTCCACACACAGTTCTGCCTTTTTTCCTGAGTAGCAGCGCGGGCCTTTCCTGCAAGAGGGTTAGATCTACCACAGTAGAGAAAATTCTCCTTAACAACATGAATGATTTTTTCAAAGATAATTTTAGGAGAGGAACAATCATGAAAGATGCGATTATTGCACTCCTTCCAGACCCCCAACAAAAATGAGGAAGAATCCAGGTATAGAGTAATCTGAAGTCTTGATCAAAGTTTTTGAAGACCCATTGGGAGAAGAGATCGCTGAAAGACAGGGGAAAACACCATGAGAGATTCAGGCCCGAAAAGAGGAGTTGCCAGATTTGACTAACAAAGGAGCAATGGATGAAGAGGTGATCCACAGACTCCTCTTGACATTTGCAAAGAACGCATCTGTTTGTGAACTGGAACCCGCACTTGGACAACTTGTTATCACTTTTGGACAAAGCAAAAATTTCTATATTTATCATTATATAGACATATCTAAGACCCTCTTGAATTATTTCCATCATCTAAATTGTCTTGATTTTAATTCCAAAATGTTAAAAGTTGTCAAAGACTTTAAAAAAAGTAATAATGGCTTCAAGATGAAATCTTAGGAACCAGTAAGCTTTGGACATGTTATCCCTTATGTTAGAACGTGAGGTGGCGACCTTTTCTCCATCTATTGTTCTATAAAATAGTGACTTTTGAGATTTTTTTGAAGGGGTCGAGTTGAGTGACTTGGAGAATACTATCACAGAATAAAGAGAAACTGAAGGCACAAGGATTGGAAGGCTTGAAGCCAAACCATGTACGTTAGAATATTGAGTTGTGATATCATGTACTCCTGATATAATGTACTTGGTTGCAAATTGCAAAAGATCTCAAACTTTTTAAAGCCATCTGCTGTACCAATCTACCCTTGGCCTTACATTTATGTATGCTAACTTAACTAGAATGCTTGTACTCTCTCATGAGTTGTGAATTTAGAATGTATAAAAAATTGAACCCACAAATCCAAGTTCTGTATTCAAATTGTGGGGGTGAGGATCGGTACAAATTCATTTCCTACTGATAAAACCGTGGTCAGAATATGGGCTTTTACTTCTCATTTACTTCCTAAACAATGTACACCGTGCAGATTGGAATTTTCAATCATAAAAGATGGGGATTTTCGTCAGGCATAAATTTGTTTCAGTGTACGGTTTTATTATCTACTTGGACAATCTATTCTTTATTACATTTCCGATTAACCAACAATTATTGCTGTTTGTTCTGAAGTTTGTAATATTATAGTTTTAAAATTTTACAAAACTAGTAATTGGCTGGTTAGTTTCCATGAGATCAAATGTCTTGTTCTCGAAGAGATTTTTAAGTACGTCGAGAAGTGAAAACGATATGAATACATTCCTTCTGTCAGGCTTGTCGATATGCATTTACTGACAACTATTCAAGTTGGAAAAAGGGATTTTCAGAGAGTTGTGCAAACAACAAGAAAGGCCAATTTCTGCCGTATATGCATTTACTCAAGAATATTGAAGAGAAATTAAGATCAAAATAATGATAATCCTCAAAGTCGAGAAGAGTACAGTTTAAAACTTCACCTAAATCTTTCTAGATTTGAGATCACATTTAATGATATCATCAAAGTCGAGAAGATTACAAATTAAAAACTTCATCTAAATCTTAGAAAAAGATTTGAACTCATGTGAGATGCTCAGACTGTAATAGCAGAATAGCCATTCTTGATGAACTCATGAGTGGGTACTTTTTACTTTCAGTAAAGCAGAAATGATTTTACCCAATACCCATTCCACTGTAATTTAGGCCATGCTGCATGCTGAGACCTGTCTTTTCTGTCCATCTACATGAAAGCAATTTTTTGCTTATGCATTTAAAGAAGAAGCGGACAAGGGATTCACCATATAGATAAATCACTCTGTCTCATTGAGTCTGGTTTGAATCCATGATGAATTAGAACCATTTGCTTCAGTTCAACTATATCTACAATTTTCATTAACTACGTGGACCCTCTTGATACACTGACTGAATTATATCAAATTGTATTTATTTTTAATAATGGTTATTACTGGATACTCTCTTTCTTTATTTTTTTGGGTCGTGATTTGGTTGTCTTTAATGTATTGATTTGTCTTTATGTTTTTAGATCTACTATGATTTGATAATCTTTTTAAAATCTATCAACATGCTTTATTTTCCATTAGATCATGTAAATGTTTTGTAGCCAACATTTTAGATCAAACATTATGATCTTTCATCATAATACAAAGCAAGAGAAAAGATTTGATGGTCTTTAATGAGATTTTTTTTTACTTATACTTTCTTTCTTTATGTTTTTGGATTCTAATTGGCTGTCTTTAATGCATTTGATTGTTTTATGTTTTTGGGTCTAGGGTGATTTGGTAGTCTTCAATGTTTTGATTAGTATATAAGATTGTTTATTTTGCATTGAAGTCAGTAAATGATGGTATTCATTTTTGTCATAACCGAATTGTGCAGACTTAAAGCTTTTAAGTAATTAGCGATCTTATGATTACTGGTGAAAATCATTTATTTATACTCTTTTTTTTTATGTTTTTGGGTCGTGATTTGATTGTTTTTAATGTATTGATTTGCCTTTATATTTTTAAATCTCGTATGATTTGATAGTTTTTTCTAGAATCTATCAATATGCTTTCTTTTTTATTAGATCATGTAAATGTTTTGTAGCCAACATTTTAGATCAAACACTATGATCTTTCATCATAATACAAAACAAGAGAAAATATTTGATAGTCTTTAATGATGAAAATTATTTACTTATACTCTCTTTCTTTATGTTTTTGGATTTCAATCTGGTTGTCTTTAATGCATTTGATTGTTTTATGTTTTTGAGTCTAGAGTGATTTGGTAGTCTTCAATGTTTTGATTAGTATATAAGATTGTTTATTTTTGCATTGAAGTCAGTAAATGATGGTATTCATTTTCAAATCTTAACATCATTTTTCCTTAAAAATTCTTCTCATTTTCTAAATATTTTTATTTACAATTTTGGTTAAGATACACAAGTGTGAAATTGATAGATCAATTCCATGTTCACAAATTTTATAAAATTCAAATTTTTGTTGTTGAAATGAAAATTTTGCAACACTATGGTGGCCTCTTTATAAGAAAACATCTAGACTATAGAACATGGAAAGAACAATTAGGTTAAGGAACCTAAAAGGAATCAATTCAATATTATTTGCTTATGGCATCATCCTTTGAAAATATTACATGCTTACTTTTTGCTTCTAACCTTGGTTCATTGTCATTAAATTGGTCCATTTAAGGGTCTGAATGAGAACTTCACCAGGAGCTAGCAACCCAACAAATTGCTAAAGATGTTTATAAACACCAGGTCATCTATATGAAAATTTGGATACCAAAATTAAGATGAACTAATTTCACTATACAAAATTATTTTTTAGTTTGATGTAGGAGCATTTGGGTCTATAAGCAAACAATTTGGGTACACAAGTGTGGAATTGATAGATCAATTCCATATTCGCAAATTTTATAAAATTCTAATTTTTGTTGTTGAAATGAAAATTCTGCAACACTATGGTGACCTCTTTATAAGAAAACATCTAGACTATAGAACATGGAAAGAACAATTAGGTTAAGGAACCTGAAAAGAATCAATTTAATATTATTTTCTTATTGCATCATCCTTTGAAAATATTACATGCTTACTTTTTGCTTCCAACCTTGGTTCATTGTCATTAAATTGGTCTATCTAAGGGTCCATATGAGAACTTCACCCTAGCAACCCAACAAATTGCTAAAGATGTTTATAAACACCACCATCTATATGAAAATTTGGATACCAAAATCAAGATGAACAAATTTCACTATACAAAAGTTTGATATATAAAATTGTGAATTATGTGTTTACATATATGCATTAAGATTAAGTTTATGCTCATGGAGATTCTAAAGAAACATACTATTTTTGTATCATACTATGGTAGATTTTTTAAATCATCAAGAGGTATAAGGTACTCTAAAACAAGATTTTTTAAGAATAGTTTTTGAAATTTAATGCTCCGACAATTAAAGAGTTAGAATATGAATAAAAAAGGATTTGTAGATATGCTTGAGTTAGTTATCAATAGTTTCTTGTAAAGTGTCAATTTTAGTTTTAGTTAATTGCTAATCATATCTAGTTTGTTGTCATTTCTATTAGCATAATTATAGGATCTTTGTGAAGTGAAATGATTCTATATATTTCTATTCTCCCATGATGAATAACAAGCTGCAAGTTGGGCGGGTGCAAGAAGTTGGGTCCCAATTTGACGAAAGTCATAGGGTCTCAAAAACTTGCCACAAGAAATGGGCAACCGATTTTTAAGAAATGGGTGCTTATTTAGCTTCGAGCACCCGACCCATGAAAAGTCAAATGAGCACCTATTTAGCTCTGAATGCCCAAAGATAAACGGGCACCCGATTTTTTAGAAATCGGGTGCTTGTTTTGTTGATGTCTTTTAAAATTTTAAAAAAATGAATTCATATTCATTCTCACCTACAATAAATAGGATAACGATCTAGAGCGTAAGAGTGCTCAATTTTAGCAACCCCAACAACCCCCTCACTCACATTTTTTCACCATCCAAGTATGTACGTTTTTTTTTAACATTATTACTTATTTTTGTTTATTTTTTTTAAAAAAAGAGTAGTTATTTACATTTTTTAATTGTAGAACATGTAATTATTTGTAAAGATTTTAAATTTTTTTCTTCTAATAGTGTAGATTTTTTTTAAAGTTTTCATACTTCACAAAACATTAGTAAACATGAAAAAGAAAATTTATCAAGAAACTTAGAACCCTATGTATAACTAAAAACTGCCTTAAATCCCTAAACTAAAACCTTAAATATGTAAACTCTTAAAGCTACCTTAAATACATAAACTCTGAAAACTACCTTAAATACGTAAATTCTAAGAAATTATAAAACTAGAAAAAAAAAAAGCCCTAGGTAGAAATCTCTCTCTCTCTCTCTCTCTCTCTCTCTCTCTCTCTCTCTCTCTCTCTTTGATGCAACATTAGGGTTCAACTCAATGCAATCAATATGACACAATCCATTATTCATAACTTTTGCAAAACACATAATTAGCAAAATCGATTCGTTGAGATTTTAGGTAGGACTATTTTAAAGATATTTTCCCCAATTTTTAGGAAGATCCAATGGTGGAAATTAAAGCTATGACATTTTTTCCAAAACTAGTAAACCTAGAACAAATTTAGTCCTAGTCTTACAAATATGGTCATAACTTCTGATAATCTTCATGAAATCAAACCAAACCAAACAAAATGAAAGATAACTCATTTATCTTTTCAAAAGTATAAGTTTTATATATGTATCATTTTGTACCAGGCCGTACCAAACAAAACAATGGAGTATTGGTAGGAAAAACAATACAGAAAAATAATATGTAATGGCTTCAAAAATTAGTTTTCTTTCATTTCCAAACTTCTTCAGCCCATGAGTTTGAATTGGAAGGCCATATTTATTCCTTTTCAACGAATTCCAATTGTTAGAACCAACCAAATTCCCTCATCTATGTAATGCCTCGCCAGAGAACCTGAGAGGACAAGCCATCTAACCACGTAAAAGCGAGTAATTTTTTTTGTTAACAAGTATGATATGCACTAACCCTAATAATTATATAAGCACTTGTTTATAAAACTTGAAGGAAAGATTAATAACAAACCTAAGTCCCCATAGGTTCTCTAACATCGCTACTCAAACAACATTGTTTATCCTATCCACCTTTAAGAGTTCCACATTGACTTATAAGCTTGACATACTTTATAATACACCAAGGTATGTGTTGCTATAACATAATTCAATCACTTATCAACAATATTTGATTTACCAACCCAAATAATTACTTCATAAATAATACTTGAAATTATAAGCTTTTACTAATTTATCCTTTATATCAATCTCATTTAACATTAGGGTAGAGATATATATTCTTTGTAGCGTACACTTTCCTATGGACTTCCATCACTCTATACTCATTTAAGTGCACCAAATAAATGTTCCTAGTTCATTCTTTTCCTTAATCATAAATTAACCATTGAATGTAACTAATCAATTTAATAAGTTTACTACTTAATTTAACATTGAGTCAAGATAACATTTTCTTCTTTCCTACCATAAGGAATCATTCCTTAATATTAACAATTCATTTCTCATCCCATTGACACATAGTTATCCATTACTTTACAAATTTTATTACTATTCTACCATTTCCTAATTGTTCCTTCTTATAAAAAAATCATTTATCTAACATTACTAGCCAAGTTACCATTTTACTTTATTAAAAACCTAACCATTCATTTTCTCACAAATTCATTTCTTGATCAACCATTTCATAATAAGCTTCTTTAAACATTTGCCAATAAATCTTTACTTCTTTCAATGCATCAACATAGTTTAGGTCAATGTTCATAACACACAAGTAAGTAGTAGGGTAAAAGTACAAAGCTGCGTCACACTTTTATAAAGGAAAAGGTCAACAACACACAAACTTTTTAACTTTAACGACATAAAAATGGCATTTATGTTTAGAATTCGGAGATGATGTAAACTAATGAAATGTGTAAAAGTGGATGAAGTTTATGCCTATAATTTTTTAAATTTTTTTTGAACAAGAATTCACATAATTTTTTAATTTTTGAAGTCCATTTTTTACTTGCTGAAAAATGCTGAAAAATGAGGCCGGTCTTGTTCCAACCAAAAAAGTATATGCAAATAATCTTTTTTTCCTGTGATTTTAACATATGTTATAGATGAAATGTATAGCTAGTGTAGAAAAGAAGAAAAATTAGTTTTCAATGTATATTTTCTCCATTATAACTACTCAAAGTCGAACATACCTGAAATCGAGAGTTTTCATCTCCCACTAAATTTTCCCTATCAAATCTACACCATTCAAAAAAAAAATACACATTCTTGAAGAGAACTCTCTCCTCTAGAATTAAATATAAAATTTCAATTTTTTTGATAAGCTTTACTTATTTTTTCTATTTTTGAAGTAGCTTGTTCTCGAATGTTAAAATACCTGCTTGCACTATTTTGAAATTATAATATATTAGATCTAATTAAAATACTATAAAAACAATATGATGATAATCTTGACTATGTGCTCTAAAAATGGGTATTTTTATATTTGTAAAAAAATATCATTAAAAAGAGTAGGAGCTAATGAAACATCACTTTTTTGAAATAATTTTATTTCTTTAGTAATTGGTATAAAACATGCATTTAATAGATATTTCCAATTGGAAAAGTTGAAGCACTTATCTAACTTAGCTAGAATGAATCTAGCTAGACCATATGTTTGACAAAAAATAATTTTAGTTAGAAATACTCAAATTCAACCGTGCTGATAAGTTAGCTTGAAATGTGACACAACTTTGTGCTTTTACCCAGTATAAATAACTTTCTATACCTATGTTCATTTCCTTTATAGAAGGGTAACATAAGAGAATAAAGAATTATAAGCAAATAAAATAATCCACTTCATTTAATGCTTATAAGATATACAAATTAGAGCATAAACTTTCCCATTCATTTCTCCTAGAACTGCCCACTTCCCATTACATTGCTTTGAATCAATTTACATCATTACATCATATAAAAGTGCCTCCTTTCAAGAGCTTACACAAGTACATCAAATACATCTCACCAAGTTACATGTTACAATATAAAGTCTTCATCTACAAGTCTAGAAAGGAACATGTGCAAGGTTCATCCATGAAGTTATAAATGATACCTCAATATAATAAACATTAACCACCCAACCACGTGGGAACAATAGGCCCATTCCCCCGAGCTAGGAGATAGAAGCCAAGGTCCACGTAAGAGGTAATAACTAAGACATACCTAAGGTGGGTTAATCCCTTTTCCACATAACACAGATGAATCACAAAACACAAGTCAAAATAAGACTATGAGAGGCATTTGAAATCAAAGCTGTAATGACTCTAGGCTACAAGATAGGTGAGTGTCATCGCATATCCCTCACACATAGGGCTCTCCTAACAGTTACTCTAGAATCTGGAACCTAAATAGGCATTTTGTAGAACTGAACACCTTTCCATGAAGATAAGGTTGTTTGATTGTGTCATCACATGACATATTCTCCCACTCCCATCCCTAGCATGTACGAGCACTAGCAGTGTGGGAGAGGAAATATTTAATCTTGATTAATGTGTTCCCCCCCCCTTCCAAGTAAATTTTATTAATATTATCACTTGATTAAGACAACTCACATTGGGATCTCCTAGTGGCCACTTTGTGCCCCCACACCCACTGTGAGCCACTCACCTAGTGTACCTAGGTTCTTTACCCACAAATTAAAACATCATAAGGCATCAATAAACACATCAAAACATAAATCATGCCATAATATTTGTATACACCTAAAAATGGTCATCTAGACTATTAGCCCCTTGCTAGCATTTTTGCTAAAATCATCAATTACTTATTCTTGATCAAATCCTAGCTTTATCATTTATTCGATTATTTTCTATGGGCTAACCATCTTATCCTAAGTCTTTATTTATTAAAAGGAATATTTCCTCCTCTTTTAATAAATAAAAAGCCCCCACTTTTCCTCTTATCCTAAGTTGCACAAATAAAGCATTATTCTTATTTTATAAAAAGAGAAAAGCACTTTTTATCTCATATGGACACAAAAGTCAACTCCTATTTTCCTATTGGAGGATACTTGTGCACATGGATTGCTCCTCTTTCAAGCTCCACCGTTGATTAAATCTTTTGCCTCTTAATCTCCATGGTCCATTTCTTCTCATTTCCTATAAAAGAAGAGCTCTCTTCTTCATTCTAGATCCCCAACTTTTTATGCTATTGTTATGCTACAGGTTTTCTAGGTCATTTTGGAGCTTTTGGAGACATTCTTGCATCTAGGGTTTGAAGATTTGGAGCATTGTTGGCATTCATCTTGGATCTTCATCAACACTCTATCTTCTTGTCTTCATTCTTGCATCATCATGGCTTTCTTGCTTCATAGTTAGATTTCATTTCTTGCATAGTAGCTTCATTTTCATGGCATTCTTAGCTTAGATTTCCTTTATGCTTTAGATTAATTCATCTAGTTTAACTAGGAGGCTTTGTAATACTTGCATCTTTCATTTCCATAGTTTAGCTTGCATTTCCATTCTTAATCTAGCTTGCATTGCATTTCATTTTTGATTCTTGGGGATATTGGCATTCTTGCCATTGTTTTCATTGAATCTCCCATTGCATGGTTTACTAGCAAGGTTATTGGCTAAATAGCTCTAGCTGAGAGCATTCTTAAAACCCTTGCACTCCATGCCTAGGGAGCTATGGATCGATTTGTGAGGGCTCATTCTTGAGTTTCCTTGCATGTAATGATCCATAGAAGTGCACCATTTTAGTGTGTACATTTTTGGCGCCCACCGTGGGGCAAAGTAGATAGACTTTGTCCTTTAAATTCTGCATTTTCGTCAATTTTCGTCAATTTTTCGGCAAGTTTTTAGCGCAATTTTTGTTCTCTGGTTTTTTGTCTCAGAATAACGCGCGATACTTCTTAGGTATATCGCGCGATATACCTTACTATACGCGTGCGATACTTCGCGCCTGAGAAGAATCGCATGGTAGTATTGAGGTATATCGCCTGGTCTCGGGCGAAGTATCGCCTGGCATAAGGCGAAATATCGCACGGACTGAGAAGTATCGCCTGGTGTCGGGCGAAGTATCGCGCGATACTGTGTCTGAACCTGGTAGTGAGCTATTTTTAGGCTATTTTATCTATCTTGCAAGTTTCGGGTTGTTAGCTATCTTTTTGAAATTTTCTGAAATTTCTAGCGTTTTCAAATCCGTGCCTCTGGAAAACGGGTGCCCATTTTTTTTTGAAATTTTGCAAATGGTATCAAAATTTCAAGTGTGATATATCGTTGGAAAGGTCTTTCTGAGCCCAATCCAACCATGATAGTTTCATTTTCAGATTTTATCATTTGATCAAGTATTTTTGCAGATTATCAGATTTTTCATGTGCTAACCATTGTGGGTCTAACAAGTTGTGGTTGTAGGTGCACTTGCTTGAGATATTTTGCCAAAAGAACGCTGTCAAAGAGGGCTACTAATGGTTTTTGTAGGGCTGCCCTAAGCATAAAAACTAAATCAAGTGCTTGTTTAATTGCTTTTTTTTATTAAGTGCGGCCTATACTAGTTGTTTCATTTCATAAGCACTTAATACTTTGTGAAAGGAATCTTGGGGTGGTAGGAGAAGTATGCTCTTCACCTTTAGGTGAATCAGAAAATCTTGACCCATCTTGAGGTTTTGGAAGCAAAGGGGTAATTGGATCTTGCTTGGTGTGTTTGGGAGAAGTTTTTGAGATAGGGGAGTATGCTCTTCACCCTTGTGGTGAATCAAAAACCTTGAACCTCAAAAATCATCCATTCTTTGTTTAGCTTAGGATCCTTTAGCGGGCCTGCTCTTGAGAAATCAAGAGGAACGACCCAAGTGGGGACAACCTTATCATCATTTTCCTTGGTGGCGAGTGATTCCAACTCACTATAATCTCAAGGCTATCGAGGACACAAAACCTTGGTAGACATAACACTTGTCTTCACTTGATGTTAGTAGCTCATGGGATTGCGACCATGGAGAAAGCATTGAGCAAGAATGCTTAAGGTACTCTTGAGGCCGCGAGGTCCTAGTCCTTTATGAGGAGCAAGAGGGGTGTTATGAACGGAAACCCTTACTATGAACCATTAGATAGAGGCCACCCTATTTTAGCCGCTTAGCTTCTTGGTGCAAGGATTGATCCAAGTGGACTTACCCGGATCACCCCAAGATACTCACCATATGTGCTCCTTTGGTTGTGTTTTTGACACCTCTATGACAATGCCAATATCTCTTGTGGGCAACCACTTGGTGTGAGGCAAGGGAGCATCAAGTTGTGGGCCACGTTGCTAAGTAATGAGCCTTGTCCTTCTAGGTAGTAATTGCTTGAATTGTCTTCGATTGTGCTATACCAGTGTAAACGTTCTCAACATTCAAACAAACGGTAGCATTCATAAGGTTCCCTATTTTGATATCACAAGTGCTTGTCTTGGCAAGGTTGCTTTTGCCCTTGTTTCAAGTGTTCTATGACATGTTTGATCCCATACTGTTTGCAAACTTGTCTTTTATCTATTGCTACTGCTTGTCAAACTGAGAAATTGCACTATTCAATCTACAAATTTAGTCAAAGCGCTTCAAAACTAAGTTTTTCACGTTCACTGGTCAAGAGTCATATGATATTGAAGTATCCTTGCATACCCTCAACCAAGAATCATAAGTCATTTCTACTGTCTTGTCATTGCTACAATTCGGAGTTGCTAAACTTGCACTTTAACCTGCTGTAGAGTGTCCTTTTCTGTTCTTACTTGAAACTGGTTTGTTACTTACATGTTTAGATTTGTTCTAGACTGAAACAAATGAGCTAAAACTATTGGACTTGAGCTTAACAAATGCTACTCTTGATCACTTGTCGCATCACGGTTACCTCTCTAGCTACTTGCTTATTGAGCTTCTTGCTCGTTGCTCGGCTTTAGTCAATTGATTGCTGTAAGTGCTTGAGCACTTTTGACGAGCCATCTCTCTCTATTGTTCTACTTTGACAAGTGATCTTTATTAGCTTTGCTTATCTCAAATCTGAAAAACTTTGCCTCATTCTATTAGTCAACCAACATCTCTTTTCATGCCGGTTACAACTCGGTCTCAATTTGAGCAGGAGAGTCATCCTCCGTTCAATTATACACAGTTACCTTCTCCAACTAGATGTTCAAAAGCACCCATTAGCAACAACAGTTCTAGTTCTGACCAATCTGAGAATTCTAAGGCTACACCGTGGTATAAAGGAGGTTTCCTCTTTTCCGCATTCAAGACCCCCAAAAACACAGACAGTGTCTCACTCACTTTGACTGAACAAGAAAAGTTTCAACTCTTGCAAGAACACTTTGAGCGTAAGGATAATCAAGCGCGCTTAGACAAAGAACACAATCAACAAAGGATGGATGCTACTAGGCGCATGGCTTATAGAGGGACATTTCATGAGCAACCTGAGACTAGTAATCATGAGCATAGACCTCTTTTTAACAATGGCAACAATGGCAACAACACGCCACCAAGATCTCCTCCAAGGCCAACTTTTGCTATGCCTTCTTCACCACCTAGACCTCCTCCCTCTCAACATGAGGCAGAGGCTAATGATGAGATTTCTAGTGAGGATCTTATGAGATGTGAACAAGATGTGGATTTCCAACGAATGATGCATAAGCTTTTAGAGCGTAATGGCGATCAATATTTTCAATATATGACTTCTAGAGGATACAAGCTTCCTCCCGGGTATGATGTCAGACAAATTGTCCAACAAAGAGTACCAACTGAATTGGAAGTTCTTCAAGAAGAATTACGTCGGACAAATCAACGCCTTACCCAAATGGCATTAGAAAGAGAGCCTCCAAAGGTCTCTTTTGTAGAATCAATTTGTGCTCTTCCTTTTGATAAAGATCTATACATGGTCCCGTTTCCTAAGGATATTGAGGTTCCTAAATATGACAAGTATGATGGAAATGGTGACCCTCATGACCATGTGCGTCACTTTTATGCTCTTAGCATGGACTTTCTTCATGAAGACACATATCTCCTACGCTTATTCCCTCGAAGCTTAAGAGGCCAAGCTTTGGAATGGTTTGCGAAATTGACACCACCGCTTAAGACTTTTGATGAGTTAGCTTAGCGATTTACCCAACAGTACTCTTACAACATCCAACAACCTGTCACTGTGATAGATCTCGGTAATCTAAGACAACATCAAGGTGAGTCATTTGCAACTTACTTACAACGTTGGAGGTCATTGTATTCTCGATATCCTCGTCAGCTACCTGAGAGAGAAAAGATTGACATTTTTGTCAACACACTTGTGCCTGAGCTATTTTATGATCTAAGGAAGCAACTGTTCTCCTCCTTCCATGACATGGTTGAAAGTGCATATCGGATTGAGGATGTAGCTATAAGAAAAGGGGATATTGTTATTAATAAAGATGTTAAAGGCAATGGTAAAGACAAGAACAAACCTTGGAATAAGAACAAGTATGTTGTTAATGATGGGGTTGTTGATGCTCCTAAAGTTAAAGAGCCCGCTTTCAATCTCTCCAATGCTATCTATGCAGCAAAACAACAAGAAGCTGCCAATGCTCACAATGCTCCTAAACCTCAATATGCAGATAAGCCTAAGAAGTCATTTCGAAAGCGAGTCTATACCAAGTTGGCAGAACCTTACGATGTGATCCTTAAGACTTTGGTTGACAATGGATATCTTACGCTTCCTGATAAACCTGGTAACTGGGATCCGATAAATAAGCCCGATTGGTGGAGAGAGGATCATTACTGCCATTATCATAGAAACAAGGGACATCCGACAGACAATTGTTTTAGGCTTAAGGATGATATTCAAGATCTTATTGAGAACGACACAATCTCCACTGATGGCTTAACTAAAAATTCTGATCACACAGCTTTCAAAGATCCTCTACCTAAGCATGATAAGGGGGAAACCTCTCAAGCACATAAGAAGAATCATGATGCTAAGATCAATTACACGTATCCTTCTAATACACCTGTGATTAACATGGTAGAGCCCATTGAGAGTGTTCTAATGATGAGGTCTCAAGATGATAATAACACCAATCATGGTAAGCCAAAGTTAATCTTGCAAACATGTGGTAGTTCATCTTCCCAAAGTGAGACACTGAATGCTGTTACTAGGGGGCAAGCCAAGATTGTCCTTAAAACTGTGCAAGATCCCAAGCAGGCTTTGCCTTCCAAACAAGTGGCTCCTTCAGCCACCCCTAGCTATGATCTTGTCCAACATTTACAAAAGACACCAGCACAAATATCTATCCTTGAGTTGCTTCGATTATCCCCTTCGCATAGAGAAATCCTTGAGAAAGCTTTGCATACAGCACATGTCCCCAAAGACATTGATCCAGATCAATTTCAGGCTATGGTCAACCACATTTCATCTCCACTATCTCTCTCCTTTTCTGCAGAAGATGACATATCTATTGCTCACCCACATAATCTAGCTTTACACATTGAAGTTCTAGTCTACAATACCCGAGTCCGCCGAGTCCTGATAGACAATGGTGCAGGGTTAAATATTGTTTCTTTCAATGTCATACAACAATTGGGTTTGTCAGAATTGGCTGTGGATTCCAAGAAGAAGATTACTATAAAAGCTTATGATGAAGTGGAAAGATCTTCCAAAGGTCTTGTCACACTGCCTATCCGAGTGGGCCCTATCACGAAAGATATTAGCTTCCAAGTATTGGACATCCCACTCGCATATAACATTCTTTTGGGTCGTCCTTGGATCCATGACATGCAGGCTATTCCTTCCACTTACCATCAGTGCGTCAAATTTCCATACAATGGCACTGAGGTTGTGATTCCTGGAGACCATACTATTGCTATCAATGCTCTTGCTGCTACTGAAAAATTTGTTCCTCATAATGAACCTTTTGTTGATCCTAGTACATCTCTAGCTGCTACTGAGAAATCACTTAAGATGATGAGCCTTGGTATGGGTGAATATAAACTGGGTTCTTTTGCTTCTATACCTATTTCTCCTAGGTCATATGGGAGACCTTCTGATCAGATGCAACCTTCCACTTCTGCTATGGTGATCTTTGATACTTTTGTTCCTTCATCCGTTCCTTTAGAAGCAGAAAGAGAAGAACAAGCTATTCAAGAGTGGATCTATAGAGAGGATTCTAGAAATACTCCCATGCTTAGTAATTCAGACACAGATACAGATGAGTCACCGCTACACACTATGGCTCAAATGGGAGATGATCTTCCTTCTACTTCACTTCTTTGGGGAGAAGCATGTATGCCTACTGATGATATTGCTAAGTCTTCTATGTCTAGAACCTATGTGCCTAAAGAATCATTGCACTATGATAGACAACATCGCAACATTGCACGACTGCTACAAAGAGGTGATCTCTCACATAATGACATGAGTATCTCTACTTCTCGGCATCTTAAGCTTCTTCCAGAAGATCCTCCCATGATAGATATGGATGTTGATGTGGTTCATACCTCTCGTAACCCACCTGACGTGGTTGATGGGTCTTGTGTGGGGTCTGATGAGTTTGTTCCTTGTATTGCCTTAGTGGACCACCTTGGTTCTTCTATGATGAGTCTAGATCTAGCTACTTTTGGAGCTTACCCTATAGGCTCAACCTCTCTTGTTACCAGAGATGACACCCCTCGCATAAATGCTATTGAACCAGTCACTCCATTTCATCTCGCATCAACACCTGTTACTTCTTCCACCAGCGAACTAGCAACAAAAAAGATTGAATCAGAAATCAAGCATCACAGTCATCAAGTCAAAAGAAAAGAGCAATGGTCGGATGGCGAAAACCACATTGTGGCGGTATCTAAACCTAAGAAAAGTAAAGATAAAAATTTGCTCAAAAATAATGACTCCAAAATAAAAGATGAGAAGCTGATTCTCTACAAACAAATGGTGCATTACTTCAAGCATGATCTCATATCTGTTATACTTCAGCCCATTCCTAGTGCTGAGAATAAATTTGCTAATGCCTTGGTTGCTTCGACATCCATCTTACAAATGAAAAAGCATAAATTTCACTTCAAGTTCCTGGTGGATGAATTACGCTATCCTGCTCACAAATCTTACAATCCTACCATCTTTCCATGTCTTCCACCTCATACTCCTCCATGCCATTCTTTCCGCCATCCCTTACACTTTGCCTTTATCTCTGGTGACTTGTATAGGAAGGGTCTAGATGGAACTCTCCTTAGGTGTCTAGAAATAGAGGAGTCAGAAAAAGTGCTAGCTAAAATCCAAGATGGCGTATGTGGATCACATTCTAATGATCCTCCACTCGCTCAGACATTGCTTAGGGTAGGTTATTATTGGTCGAACTGGTTGAGACCTCCTATTGTCACAGTTGCAGCATTTGGGCCTGGGGCCTATCAGTTCTCTACATCAGAGGAAGCAGATTGTTGATGCCCATTTCTGTCTGGGGCATCCTTTGTACATATTTTATGATCCTGAAAAAATTCCAAAAAAAATCATATATGATGCTGAAAAAAAACCTAAAAAGCATAAAAAGTACTGAAAAAATGAGCATCCTAGTGAAAACCTAGCAATAGGCGCTTTGATGTCTCACCAAAAAAATCAAAAAATTCAAAAAAAAATTGAAAAAGTGCCTTGGTGAAAACCTGGAAACAGGCGCCTTGGTAGCAAAAATACAAAAAAATTTATAAAGAAGTCCTGAAAAAATCTATCAAGTGGTGAAAACTTGGAAACAGGCGCTGCTTGAGACCCTCTGCACCTATGTCTATCAGTCTTACGTGGCACTCATTCACTCCACTTCTCGCTTTGCCTCTCCTAGCCTGGAATTGACTCTTGTCTTAGTCTAGGGGGCATATGTTGCTTTAAGCTTATCTTGGGTCTCTTTGTGCATCTGGGTTTCTTAGGCACCTTGCAAATGGTGTTTTTCAACACCACCTCAATTGTGTTTTTCAACACTACCCTTGCGTCGAGTGTTTCTCAACACTTATCAGATGTCCTACCTGCAGTCTAGTATGATGCAATATTTCTCATTTGCAGATGCAATACTCAAAGTTTGACTCTATGACCTACACACACGCACTTGACTTGCTGAGATTTGTTTGACTTTATTTCTTTGTGTGCTGTCTATGATGCTTTCTTTGCTGAGTGGTCTCTCCCTGAGAAGTTTTCGATGATGCATAGCTAGAAGACTGAGGGTATGAGAACATGTTTTATTGTTTTTTCTGCTTGTGGGTATATTTTGTTGATCCTAACTGTCATGAGCATTTATGCTGGTCTTACTTGACACTGTGGATTGACAGGGTATTATCCTTGATTGTTTTTGTGCGAGTGCATGCTTATCGTCATCTTGACTTTCTTGTGTCTCGATGCGAGCATAATCTTGCTATATCACACTTAGGTGATCTCACTGCATTAGTCATCTTGACCTACATGTCTTTGATGCCTAGGTGAGATTTCCACATTTCTATCTGATATAGATCATATTCAGATCCACATAGTTATGCTAGTGTGTATTGTATGATCTTGCGACGCTACCAATAACGCTCGATGATGAATATTAGATGTCTATTGGCTTTGTAACCTTGCAAGTAAACCACTTTTCATGTAGCTTGCATTTCTTAGGTTCATGTTAGTTTAGTTTTGCATCTTGCATATGGAGAGAGCTCTCCTTTCATCTTTCATGGACTTGTTAATCAACTGCGCTCACCTTTTGCTTCTTCCTGATCATGTCTTTCACTTCTTGTCTTTCATATCACATCATTTTCTTTCATTTCGGGATCGAAACCGAAATCCAAGATCACCTTGATCATCCAAATCACCTTTTCTTTCACGCAGTTGGCTAACCTTTTTGAGGCCTGATCCTTCAATCTTCGCTGGGGCATTCTTCACCTCTTCATCTCCATCTCTTTCAAACTTCTAGTCTTTCATTCACTTTCAAATCCCAAGTTCAAATTCTCCCCCTCCGTGGTGTTTACGGGTTGAGGGACCGATAGGTTCGTGCCCCGTGTCCCATGTGTGGGGCATATCTTCGCTGCTTGATGGTTATTCTATTCTCTCTCTTCGCTTATGATTTCTAGTGATTTGATCATGCTGCTCTTGCTTCTGCTTTCCCTCTACTTGGATTTCGCTTTCGATCCCGAGGGGGCAGACACATCATATCTTATTGGCTATCTCTTTCCTAAGTGTTCGGTACTGTCGCTACCAGGCTGATCATGCAGGATTTTCTATCTCTCTGCACTTCATTCTTTGGAGTCAGGTCGCTATTTGCTTGCCTTCTTGGCTATCTCTTGCTTTCTTGGCTGATTTGAGTTGCTTTGTGATCCCAAATCGATCTCACATTTCAACTTCATTCTTTGACTACATGTGTTCCCAGATCGATCACACATTAGTCAAAGAGGGGCAAATGTATACACCTAAAAATGGTCATCTAGACTATTAGCCCCTTGCTAGCATTTTTGCTAAAATCATCAATTACTTATTCTTGATCAAATCCTAGCTTTATCATTTATTCGATTATTTTCTATGGGCTAACCATCTTATCCTAAGTCTTTATTTATTAAAAGGAATATTTCCTCCTCTTTTAATAAATAAAAAGCCCCCACTTTTCCTCTTATCCTAAGTTGCACAAATAAAGCATTATTCTTATTTTATAAAAAAAGAAAAGCACTTTTTGTCTCATATGGACACAAAAGTCAACTCCTATTTTCCTATTGGAGGATACTTGTGCACATGGATTGCTCCTCTTTCAAGCTCCACCGTTGATTAAATCTTTTGCCTCTTAATCTCCATGGTCCATTTCTTCTCATTTCCTATAAAAGAAGAGCTCTCTTCTTCATTCTAGATCCCCAACTTTTTATGCTATTGTTATGCTACAGGTTTTCTAGGTCATCTTGGAGCTTTTGGAGACATTCTTGCATCTAGGGTTTGAAGATTTGGAGCATTGTTGGCATTCATCTTGGATCTTCATCAACACTCTATCTTCTTGTCTTCATTCTTGCATCATCATGGCTTTCTTGCTTCATAGTTAGATTTCATTTCTTGCATAGTAGCTTCATTTTCATGGCATTCTTAGCTTAGATTTCCTTTATGCTTTAGATTAATTCATCTAGTTTAACTAGGAGGCTTTGTAATACTTGCATCTTTCATTTCCATAGTTTAGCTTGCATTTCCATTCTTAATCTAGCTTGCATTGCATTTCATTTTTGATTCTTGGGGATATTGGCATTCTTGCCATTGTCTTCATTGAATCTCCCATTGCATGGTTTACTAGCAAGGTTATTGGCTAAATAGCTCTAGCTGAGAGCATTCTTAAAACCCTTGCACTCCATGCCTAGGGAGCTATGGATCGATTTGTGAGGGCTCATTCTTGAGTTTCCTTGCATGTAATGATCCATAGAAGTGCACCATTTTAGTGTGTACAATATCCACATAGAAACATTTGGTTAGGTTTAGGTGATCACTGGTTGCCCCTAGTCCAATGAACAACCCTAAATCCTAATCTAGCATTCATAAAGTTCCAAAACACATAAGAAGGCATAAAAATGAGCCATAGATGATATCAAACTCATAATAAAGTAATCATAGATCAATCAAGAGTAAAAATAATGCCCTAATAACCTCTGGTTGGCAAATGGACCCTAAAACATCAAAACAACTCTTAAAAAATTACAATCGGTAAGACCTGCATACTTGGTCACCTGATCTACACACTTGGGGAAAAAAGCTGCATATTTGGTCATGGTAAATGCACACTTGGTCATGGGAGTTGCACAGTTGGTGCCCAGAGTTGCGCAATTGGCTCATACATTGATTTTTTAAAGAAAATGCAAGGTATATTGAGTTTACAGATAAAAATGGGAAAAATATAGACATTGGGGGTGGAATATGAGGAAGACCCATTTGAGATCTTATCGATTCCCTTCTAGTAAAATTATTAAGAAAATCCAAAACATCCTATCAATGCATACATTTGTCTATGAATAGAAACATGTTTATGAAAATGAAGGAAGAGATATCATCACAGAATCATTCAAAACTCACAAAAATTCATTCTAGAAGGTGTTTACATAAGTGCGGAATTGATAGATGAACTCCATGTTGACAAATTTTATAAAATTCACATTTTTGTTGTTGAAATGAAAATTTTGCAACATTATGGTGGCCTCTTTACAAGAAAACATCTAGACTATAGAACATGGAAAGAAAAATTAGGTTAAGGAACCTAAAAAGAATCAATTTAATATTATTTGCTTATGGCATCATCCTTTGAAAACATTACATGCTTACTTTTTGCTTCCAACCTTGGTTCATTGTCGTTAAATTGGTCCATCTAAGGGTCCAAATGAGAACTTCACCTTAGCAACCCAACAAATTGGTAAAGATGTTTATAAACACCACCATCTATATGAAAATTTTGATACCAAAATTAAGATGAACAAATTTCACTATACAAAAGTTTGATAGATAAAATTGTGAGTTATGTGTTTACATATATGCATTAAGATTAAGTTTATGCTCATGTAGATTCTAAAGAAACATACTCTTTTTGTATCATAGTCATATGGTAGATTGTTTAAATCATCAAGAGGTATAAGGTACTCTAAAACAATATTTTTTAGGAATAGTTGTTGGAATTTAATGCTCTGACAATTAAAGAGTTAGAATATGAATAAAAAAGGATTTGTAGATCTATTTGAGTTAGTTATCAATAGTCTCTTGTAAAGTGTCAATTTTAGTTTTAGTTAATTGCTAATCATATCTAGTTTGTTGTCATTTCTATTAGCATAATTATAGGATCTTTGTGACGTCAAATGACTCTATATACTTATATCCTCCAATGATGAATAAAAAGCTACGAATTGGGTGGGTGCAATAAGTTGGGTCCCAATTCAGCGAAAGTCTTAGGGTCTCAAAAACTTGCCGCAGGAAATGGGCACCTGATTTTTAAGAAATGAGCACTTATTTAGCTTCAGGCGCTCGGCCCAGGAAAAGTCAAATGAGCACCTGTTTAGCTTTGAATGTCCAAAGCTAAATGAGCGCCTGATTTTTTTACAAATTGGGTGCCTATTTTGTTGATGTCTTTTAACATTAAAATAAAAATGAATTCCTATTCATTTTCACCTGCAATAAATGGGATAATGATCTGGAGCGTACAAGTTCTTGATTTTAGCAACCCCAACAACCCCCTCACTTGCATTTGTTCACCATCTAGGTATGTACATTTATTTTTTATACATTATTACTTGTTTTTGTTTATTTTTTATAAAAAAAGAGTAGTTATTTATATTTTTTAATTCTAGTTCACATGTAATAATCTGTAGAGATTTTTTTTTTTTTCTTCCAATAGTGTAGATTTTTTTAATTGTACGTAATTTTTTTTATATAAGGTTTTCATACTTCACAAAACATTAGTAAACATGAAAAACAAAAATTTGTCAAGAAACTTAGAACCCTAGGTATAACTAAAAACTACCTTAAATACATATACTCTAAAAACTACCTTAAATATGTAAACTCTAAAAACTTATAAAACTAGAAAAAACACAAAACCCTAGGTAGAAATCAAACGATTCTCTCTCTCTCTCTCTCTCTCTCTCTCTCTCTCTCTCTCTCTCTCTCTGTGATGCAACATTAGGGTTCAACTCAATGCAATCAACATGACACGATCTGTTATTCATAAATTTTGCAAAACACATAATTAGAAAAATCACTTCGTTGAGATTTTAGGTAGGACTATTAAAGATATTTTCCCCAATTTTTAGGAAGATCTAATAATGGAAATTAAATTTATGACATTTTTCCAAAACTTGTAACCCTAGAACATATTCAGACCTACTCTTACAAAAAGGTCATAACTTCTACTAATCTTAATGAAATCAAACCAAACCAAAAAAAAAGGAAAGATAACTAATTTATCTATTCAAACCTATAAGTTTTTTATATGTACCATTTCATACCAAGCTGTACCAAACAAACAATGAATAATTGAGAGGGGGGTGAATCAGTTATCCACAGTCCCAAATACAAAATGTATATCCAAAAACAAAATTTCTGCAGCTCGATAACATAAAATAGTAAACTGTCTGTGCTTTTACCGATTACCAGTTAATAACTTATAGTAACTACTGATCAAATCAAATATGAAACATGTAAAGTATGATATCCAAGAATCATCACAATCAAAACATAACACAAGATATTTAATGTGGAAACCTTGTAAAGGGAAAAACCACCTGGGACCGGTAACCCAAAATTGTTCACTCTTTTGAAGTGAGCTCAGTGAAGAGCCAACCTTGTTAAAGGTTACAAAACACATTGTAAGGTGTGACCTTGTTACAGGATTTAAAACTAACCATTATCATCCAACCAGCATTCACTATGGGGTTGACAGGATAACAAATGTACATTCTATGAATGACATTACAAGACTTTCTAGTCTACTCAGTTAAGAGATTTATCTGATTACAATGGTTAAACTATAACGACAGGTGATCTGAATACAATACAACTTGATTTGTAGATGTACAGATCTATATAATGCTCATTCAAATCCTCTGATCAATATATCAATTCTGTTCAACAATATTCAATAACTTACTGTCTCTCGGTTATAGCTTTTTGACACTTGGTAATCTTTGTAGTTCGGTTCTCCTTAACCAGTTTGATTAGGCATGCATGAAGCTTGTTCACGTGATATCTTTGTAGTATTCTTTCCTCTGACATAAGTTTCATAATGAAACCCTAGTCTCTTAAATAGACAAGTAAACCATTTTCTTTTCATCCATCAGATTTTGCCGCTTAATCTCCGTTGATTTTTCCACTTAAACCTTCCTCGACTGATGTTTCAGTAACACGTTTCAATTCTATCCTTTATATCTTCCTTGAATTTTGCTAGCCGTTGATCTTATAAAAAACTTTATCTTTCCACCTCATGATCATACACTTTACAGCTCATCAACTTCTGTCCGCTAAACTAATCATTTAGTTCTTTTGTTCATTCTCGGTTAACAAAGAAATGCGTCGATGAACACAGGCTCGGTTTATACTGTGCTCGGTATACACTGCACTACTTGGTGTATACTGGAATGCTTCATTAACTGACCACACTACTTTGTAACAATTTTCTCCCAACTTCATAATAGATTAATGCAACATAGTCAAGTCAACAATATGAAGTCATAGACTCATCAATAAGTTACCAAGAATATTCCTTATCCCCATTTGTCATATCCATCTTCCTCAATGTAGATATCTCAGTTCTTCATCTTTCTCTTCTCTACTACAGATGTGTAGATGTTTGCAACTCCATGATAAGTACTGCCAAAACTAGTTGACATCAATGACAACATACAGACTTCAACTATCTTACATAACAGTTCAGTGCTCGGTGATCTCTAATCACTTGTAGTTCTTCAATCATGTTCTCAATCAATTGTAGTTCATCAAGTCGTACCAAACAAAATAATGAAGTATTGGAAAGAAAAATAATACAGAAAATTAGTATGCAATGGCTTCAAAAATTAGTTTTCTTTCATTTCCAAACTTCTTTAGCCTATGCATTTAAATTGGAAGGCCAAATTTATTCCTTTTCAACCAATTCCAATTGTTAGAACCAACCAAATTCCATCATTTATGTAACACCTTCCCAGGGAACCCAAGAGGACAAGCCATCTAACCATGTAAAAGATGTGAGTAAATTTTTTTGTTAACAAGTACGATATGCACCAACCCTAATAATTATATAAGCACTTTTTTACAAAAATTGAAGGAAAGATTAATAATAAACCTAAGTCCCCATAGGTTTCCTAACGTCACTACTCAAAAAACATTGTTTATCCTATCCACCTTTAAGAGTTACACATTGAATCATAAGCTTGGAATACTTTCTAATACACCAAGGTATGTGTTGCTATAACATAATTTGATCACTTATCAACAATATTTGATTTACCAACCCAAGTCATTACTTCATAAATAATGCTTGAAATTATAAGCATTTACTAATTTATCCTTTATATCAATCTCATTTAAACATTAGGGTAGAGATATACATTCATTGTAGCGTACACTTTCCTATGGACTTCCATCACTCTATACTCATTTAAGTGCACCAAATAAATGTTCCTAGTTCATTCTTTTCCTTAATCATAAATTAACCATCGGTTGTAACTAATCAATTTACTAAGTTTACTACTTAATTTAACATTGATTCAAGATAACATTTTCTTATTTCCTACCATAAGGAATCATTCCTTAATATTAACAATTCATTTCTCATCTCATTGACATAGTTATCAATTAGTTACAAATTCCATTACTATTCTACCATTTCCTAACTGTTCCTTCTTATAACAAAATAATTTATCTAACATTACTAGCCAAGTTACCATTTTACTTTATTAAAAACCTAACCATTTATTTTCTCACAAATTCATTTATTGATCAACCATTTCATAATAAGCTTCTTTGAACATTTGCCAATAAATCATTACTTCTTTCAATGCATCTACATAGTTTAGGTCTATGTTCATAACACAAAAGTAAGTAGTATAAATAAATCTCTATACCTATGTTCTTTTCCTTTATAGAAGGGTAACATAAGAGAATAAATAATTATAAAAAAATAAGATAATCCATTTCATTTAATGCTTATAGCATATACAAATTAGAGCATAAAATTTCCCATTCATTTCGCCTAGAACTGCCCAATTCCCATTACATCGCTTTGAATCAATTTACATCATATACAAGTGTTTCCTTTCAAGAGATTACACAAATGCATCAAATACATCTTAGAAAAATACATGTTAAAATATAAAGTCTTCAATTGCAAGTTTGGAAAGGAACATGTGCAAGGTTCACCCATGAAGCCACGAATGATACCTCTCAATATAATAAAGATTAACCACCCAGCCACGTTGGACCAATAGGCCCATTCTCCCAAGCTAGGAGATAGAAACCAAGGCCCACGTAAGGGGTAACAACTAAGACATACCTAAGGTGGGTTAAACCCTTTCCCATAGAACAAGGATGAATCACAAAACACAAGTCAAAACAAGACTACTAGAGACAATTGAAATCAAAAGTGTAAAGACTCTAGGCTACAAGCTAGGTGAGTGTCATCGCATATCCCTCACACATAGGGATCTCCTAGTAGTCACTTTAGACCCAGGCACCCAAATAGGCATATGGAAAACTAAACACCTTTCCATGAAGCCACTTGGTTGTTCGATTGTGCCATCACAGGGCAGCTTCTCCCATTGCCATCTCCAGCATGTACGAGAAGTAGTAGCGTGGAAGAGGAAATAGTTAATCTTGATTAATGTCTTTTCCCCCCTTTCCAAGTAAATTTTATTAATATTATCACTTGATTAAGACAACTCATATTGGGATCTCCTAGCGGCCACTTTGTGCCCCCACACCCACTATGAGCCACTTCCCTAGTGTGCCTAGGTTCTTTAACCACAAATTAAAACATCATAAGGCATCAATAAATACATCAAAACATAAATCATGCCATAATATCCATATAGAAACATTTGATTAGGTTTAGGTGATCATTGGTTGCCCGTAGTCCACTGAACAACCCTAAATCCTAATCTAGCATTCAAAAAGTTCCAAAACACATAAAAAGGAATCAAAATGAACCATAGATGATATCACACTCATACTAGAGCAATAATAGATCAATTGAGTCAAAATCATGCCCTAATAACCTCTGGTTACCAAATAGACCTGAAAACATCAAAACAACCCTAAAAACTTGCAATCATGAAGACCTGCACACTTGGTCACCTGATCTATGCACTTGGAGCCAAAAGTTGCATTTTTGGTCATGGTAAATGCACACTTGGTCATGGGAGTTTCACAGTTGGTGCCCAGAGTTGTGCAATTGGCTTAGACTTTGATTTTTTAAAGAAAATGAAAGGTATATTGAGTTTACGGATAAAACTAGGCAAAATCTAGACATTGGGGGTTGAATATGAGGAAGACCCATTTGAGATCTCATTGATTCTCTTTAAGGAGTATTATTAAGAAAATACAAAACATCGTATCAATGCGTATATTTTTCTATGAATAGAAACATGTCTGAAAAGGAAGGAAGAGATATCATCACAGAATCATTCAAAACTCACAAAAACTCATTCTCGAAGGTGTTTAATGTGTCAAAAACATATTATGACCATATAATATACATATAAACATAGTAATAATCCATTTAATAGTCACATTAATATAAATCTCATAGAAATGTCGCAGATAAAGAACATACACACAACAAGCATATCCTTTGATTCAAGATTTCATTTTAGGGATGAATTCCTAGCTGGAAACCTTGAACAGATCCACATTTGAGGAGGACAAGAAGCAGATCTGATCTAGAAGTAATCCAAACCAATAGAAGATCCAACCAAATACTATATACTTCAATGTAACCCAGACTAGAAGGCTTCATAGGAACATCATCTCTCTATCTCTCCCTCTAAATCTCAAATTCTCTCTCACATTAATTTTTTATTTTAAAATTATCTCCCTGAATCTATCAAATTAACCCACACCTAAAATTTTAGCCTCTATCTCCCTCTCTGTAATTTCCTACCCAAAGATCTTTCTGTGTGTCCATCTCCTCCGGAACCATCCGTCCCCAAATCGTTTATTTTTCCTTCTATAAATATATCCCTTGAAGGGATTTATACAGGAATAAACCAATTCCCAACTGACATAATAACCATTTATTTATTAATCCAATGTTATAATATAACCTTCCCCTAATTATACCTATTTCCCTCCATAAATAATATATTATTAACTAATAGTACAAATAAATAAATAAATAAACTATAGCATATTCAATACTTTGACTATATAATTAACTATCCACCCAAATAAAACTTATCATAAATATATATCACCATTCTTGTATTTATTAATTAAACCTATTTAATTAATAAATACAAGATCTATTACTCACACATAACAAGAACACCTATTTAATACTCCACCTTAAATACTAATTTACATAATATTTCTAATATCATAATACACAATATTCATAATCATTGAGTAACTCTAATATGACGCACTCATATGAATACTAAATAACTATGAACACATAAATACAACCATATATATCTCATATATATAGGTATACATATATGTGTGCACCCATACACACATAGATACACACACATAAGATATTAATAAACAAAATACTGACAAATAATATAGTTAGACCAAGATATATAATCATAATATAATATTACACACATAGATAACATGATAAATATAGTCCATAAGATACATCATAAAACATAAGTCCACAAGAAGGCATAAAAATCACTAAGAACATCTTAAAATAACCACAAGGTCAAACAAGGCCAACTGCAGTCAACAAGGTAAATCAAGCCAATCTCCTGTCCAAGCAAGACCATCCTGAAATTCATTAAGCAACAAGAACTCACATAAACAAGGTCATCACATAGACCAAAATTATGCCTAATCATGAAAGGTAAATAAGGGTTTTCCATGTTGACAACTGATAAACAAGGTAGGAATCCTAAAGTTTCTGAATCCGATAATGGAAAGGAATGACTCAAGCAGGGGCCTTGGTACTATCTTTACAACAACAATCATCGAGGATTAGAGGGCATGCTCAGACCTATGGATTGAGGTGAATTTGATACCCGATACCTATAAGCCCGCATCACAAAGGGAGTATACATGTGCATATATATTGAAGAGAGTGCAAATAATGATAGGGGTCAATACATCGTGTGGACCTCACTAGGTGAGTAACTACAAATTCACCCCTAGCCACATAAACATATCATAGATACAAAAACATATGTAAGCACCCATTATACAAAACATTATTATTCAAATTAGAACAAGGGTCAGATTGAATTCATAATATAATCCATCGGGTGATTTGGGTTAGTCCCTTAATCAAAATCAATAATTAAAGAGATTTTCATAATCATACATATAATCATAAAGGAATAATAATCATGACAATGAAAATTAGAATAATGGCATATAAAGAAGCTAATCATTAAGGAGATCTTGAATAACATTTATACATCAATTAGGACATAAATATAAAAGTATCAGAATCAACTAATTTATCCAAGTGTAATCATAATCATTGTTAAGGAGTTCCTCACACAGTAAACATATAGATCTACCAGGTGGCCACATAACATCAAGGTCCTAAAATATCATGGACATATAAGAAGAGATGAATGTGCATAAAGGAATATACCTGAAAACATTTTTCATTGTCAAAAATAGGATGTGAAGTTATTAAAGTTGACATAGAATGGATTAGGCCAACACCTTAGGCAAAATCACACTTTTATATACCACAAATAAAGCATAAAAGTCCCTAAAACCTTCCCAAACTTCCAACAAGCATATCAAACCATGTTAGGGTTGGAGGGGTATTACAATTTACTACTTATGACTCTTCACATTCCCATTCTTACATTTTTTCAAATTTATGACTACATTTTTACAAGATTTGACAACTTTTACAAAATAAACTCATAATCACCTAATAACCTATCAAATGACTCAAACATGTTAAATATGGTCTAAATGACCTTATTACATGACCCAAACACAACAGAAAATAAATGTTTACAAAATGGTCTCATGGAGGCATAAAGTCCACTAGGTGCTCCTACACACACACCCCCCCCCCCTTAGGCAAAATCACACTTTTATATACCACAAATAAAGCATAAAAGTCCCTACAACCTTCCCAAACTTCCAACAAGCATATCAAACCATGTTAGGGTTGGAGGGGTATTACAATTTACTACTTATGACTCTTCACATTCCCATTCTTACATTTTTTCAAATTTATGACTACATTTTTACAAGATTTGACAACTTTTACAAAATAAACTCATAATCACCTAATAACCTATCGAATGACTCAAACATGTTAAATATGGTCTAAATGACCTTATTACATGACCCAAACACAATATAAAATAAATGTTTACAAAATGGTCTCATGGAGGCATAAAGTCCACTAGGTGCTCCTACACCCCCCCCCCCACCCCCCCCCCCCCCCTCTCTCTCTCTCTCGGAAGAATAGATCTAATTTAAAATTCTTGGTATGTTTTTTACAATGCTTAATTTAGTTGTGTAAAAGTGCATGTTAAAAGTTATATATTTTAAATGTTGTATTTAATTATAATTTTTTCTTTGTAAGGCAAAATGTAAATTAAATAGTAATTATAAATTTACATGTTTGTATATAAATGCAGATTATATTCATTATAGATTAGATGGATGAGTTTAGCCTAGATGACCTTTTAGGTCAACAACTATTGTGACCGCCACCTCTACCCCCTCCATCTCCAACCCTAGATCCATGTCCACCAACACCTCTACCTCCACCTAGAGTTGAAGAGTTGAGAGAGAATGTAAGGAGAAATGTTCATGCAAGTTTACAAGATATTAATACAATTAGAAATGATCCCCACCCACCTCCATTGCTAGTATGCCTTGTAGATAGCATGCAAGGCATTGTAGATTCCGTTCAGGCACTAGACTCTGAGCTTGATATTTTTCAGACATGGAGAGAGTTTATGCATGCATATTATGTTGATGGACTCTCTTATAAAGTGGTCAATGATTTAAAAATTACACAAAATGATATGCGTCGCTATTTTGTGAACCCTAAATTGAAAGAAAATAAGCCTGGTAATAACCATGCATTTCTATTAGGTGGTGTCAACACCCATAGATTATTGCACATTTTTGGGAGTGGTGGTGGATGGTATTTGTCAATCCACCACATGCTAATCATGAGGCATCCCTATAATTTTTTTAAAAATTATGGGCTAAGTTTGAATTAGGTAGGAAACCTAATTACTTTGACATGAGAGCATTCCAGGGGGTTGGTGGAAGTAAGCCATAGGATAGGCCAGGGGCTCATTCAGGTGATAGAGTTAAAGATCATGTGTATGATGATCATATTGTTCCTCTTCCTACTCCAGTTATTCCTGCACCCATCCAACATCGAGAAGTGGTTTGTGCTCTTGGTTCATTGAGTTCCATTTCAAGAAATTTGTTGGAGCAGTTGACCCAGATGAGGGCTACCCCTACCATAAGACATATTTGCATGAGATGTGGGAATATGTGTATGAGTCCCCAGAGTGATTTCGCCCATGCTGGTTCTAGACATGATGTTTCTGATGGTGGACATGATGATGGTCATGTTGGAGATGACATCACATTGTATGTTGATTTTCTCTACGCAGATGATGATCATCCCATAGAGGTAAATTTATTTATAATTTATAGTACAATATTTAATTCCATATATACACTTATTAAATTCCATAACATGTAGATTTTTTGGTGAATAGAGGAGGGTTGACACTATGCCATTTATAGTTGTGGGCACGAGGGACCATCATCATTTTACCTCAACACCTTGAGATGTCAGTACCTCATTAGTGGTATGCACATTGATCTAGATACGTTTAAAATAAATAATTAAAACTTGAATTTAATAATGTGCTTGATATTTTTTTTTACAATTTTGTAGGGTATATCATTTGAGGTTGGCATTTCTTTGCGCTATGACCTATAAGTCACTGAGGCTCAACCTCACATACCTATAGTATATTTTTCATCCATTAATTTTAAGTGTTTATATGCTTACTAGTTTATGTACAACTTTGATTCATGTTTATTTTTTTGTAATGTAGGCTATTGGACTGTCTAAGGATTCCTCACATCTATGTCCTAACCCATTAGTGACTTTGGCTATGCATCAGACACCCATAGTATGTCTTTCTTCCATAAATTTTAAGTCTTTATATACTTTATAACTTATGTACATACAAATTTAATTCATAATTTATATATGTTGTTCAGGTGGACACCACCATCATTCTTGGTATGGATACTGGGTTGAGCCAAATGCATCCCTCAACATTGTCCTTTAAGGTTCATGATTAAAATTAAATCTTCTATGTCTATGTTGTACTTGTATTTTATAGGGAATATCAAAATTGACCCACACATGATCATACTCATAGTTTTGTAATGTTATTTGTATAGGATTTTACTGCTTCCACTTTTTTTTGTCTAGGAGAGTGGACCTCCAAGTCCTATAGAGGGAATTACTGACCATGGTCACGTGGTAAAATTTTAAATGTTCACTATTTTCTTACTTTGTAAGTGAATTATGCAAGTCATTTGAATTATACACACATAGTCTTCTCATGCGATCTTTTAAAAATGTACAGGATGATGTAGCTACTCGTACTATAGATACACATGATGATGTTGTTTATGAGAAGACACAACAAAATTGTGTATCTCAATCACCTTTATGTGGAGTGAAGAGGATTGCAGATCACCAATATGAGCAAAGTTAGATTACATGCTAGTTATTTGCATTTCTTGTATTATTTCATAGACTTGTTACTATTTGTCATTTACATGTTATATTAAGACTTGTCACATGTTGTACTTGTTACAATAGAACTTGTTATGTTATTATCATGGAATTTTTATGATGACACTTGTTATGTTATTAGGACTTGTAATCATACATTATCGCGTGTTATTGTAGGACTTGTTATGTGATTATATCATGACTTGATGAGATGGACTTATATCATGGACTTCTTATCATACATTATGATGTGTTATTCTAATAATTTTTATGTTATTTATGCTATTCATAGACTTTTTATCCTATTTCATGGTTTTTCTAAATAGTGGTTTGAATCTATATATGTTATGTGGACTTACATGTACATATAAGTAAACATCAAATTTTTTGTTGTTATTAAATATCAATTTTAGTTCGTAAAAATTTAAACATTACAAATAATTTGATCATTAATAGTAGTTATTTGTTCATGTAATTGACAAAATCAATTGATTTTAAAACTATCATTAACTAACTAGTATTATAAAATTGACATGAAAAAATATAGCTATAACTATACTTGACTTTGATTAAGTATAAACAATCATGTATCTAGTAATGACATATTAATTTGAACTATTGAACATGGATGTACAAATAGAATACCGATTTTAAAATAACTATCATCATCAATTAGTGAACAAAGGACCAATGTACATAGTTTATAAAATAAAATTAGATGAATACAACTGTGCATTTTTTTATATTTAAAACCAAATTGGATGAGGATAAGTGAACTCATTGTTTATAAAACTGTGGACTAGAAAAAGTACCTTCATCTAATGTTAGTGTCTTCAATAAATTGAAATAAAAATTAAATAGCCACAAGAAGCAATCTAAATAAGAAAATTCAAAGTAGATTGAGCACTCTATGGTTCTCTAATTAGGGATTCTAATGATGAGCTCTGAGCAAGCTCTCACTAGTGACAGTCCTAATATGAGAAAGAAATGATAACAAGCTAAAACAATTAATTCCAATTAAAATTACAAGTAATTAGCTCTAAATTTGCCTTTCTAGCTTAAAATTGCAAGAGGTTTGATGCTTCTCAAAAATTGTGGATGAATAATGCTTCAATTATGCCTTTCTTTTATAGATTTTGGCAAGGATAGGGGGTGTGGTTGATTTGATCATGATTAGGTGAGGGTTAAGTCCATGGTTCCACCTTTGGAGACCATTTAAATATTTTTTCCTCAAAGCTTGGGACAAGAGGACAAAATGGGTGGACAAGATGCATTCTCCAAGTGAGCGATTGAGATTCAATTTAGGCTTGATCTATGTGAGATCAATCCTTAAATCCTATTGGTTGATCTTTTTCCTCCCATTTGGTGGTTGAGAGAAAATAGGATTTAATCAATTGAATTTAATTATTATCTTTAGCCATGTGTACCCCTTGAATGAGTTGATTTGATTTAAATGAACTATGTAATTAATTAGATTAATTACATAATTGATTTATTTATCATGGTTTATTTTATTTAAATTAAATTTATGGCTTTTGATTTTTAATTAAATTTGATTTATGGCTTGATTGCAATTTTTCTTTGAGAATAGCTTGATTTAATTTAATTGCTTTGATTTTTGCCTTGGTTATTCACTTGATTGATCTTGTCCAATTTTAGGTGATTAAAAATGACCCTATTTGAGTCAATATGCGAAGCATGTCAATTCAAAGAATGTCATGATCATTCTTGATATGAAGTCCTGATTCAATTGATGATCGATTGCGATGTTTGATAGAAGATGTAAATTTGATGCGGTTTGATTTGATTTGATGTCCTGATGGTCGATTCACTGATGGATTGTCTGATATGGTACCTAATTTGCTCTGATTTGATGTTTGATGACCCTTTCGGTTGATAAGTGAAATTTTTTTTGATAAAAGATTATGCTTTGATTTGATGGTCATGCCCCTGATTTGTTTTTGATTAAGGTAAAAGCAAGTTTTACATGGACCTACTGGAAAACAACAGCAGGGACCAACAACCAACCAGATCAAAAGTAGTAACTAAAAGACAAAACAAACTACAAAACAACTACCAGCAAGAACTAGCTAATTATCTATTATCATCTCCTCAGCCTTCTTCTGGAGGTCTTCCATCTTCTGGATAGTTTATGTAGCTCCTTTAGCTCTTTAGGTTTTTCAGGGACCTTCCTCTAGGTGCCCCCTCTAGTTCTCATCCCCAGCCTAGTATTGCTAGCATCCTCATCGATGGTGATAGTGCCTCTTTCTAGCAGGTTCCTTTCCAAATAGTTATCCAACATATTCAAATTCATAATGGTCACCTTAAGACCCTCATTTTTGTGGTTCAGAACACCTTTTATCATACTGTCATGGTTGCTAATTTTGGCTTCTAATTCCTTCATCTTGTCTTTAACCTTCTTACTCATCTCAGTAGTACCATCCTCATTTTTATTTTTATTTTTAACCTTATCAAGAACCTTACTTTCCATCTTTCCCAACTTAGTAGTCATGTTTTTCATAGTTTTTTCAATTTCATGGATGTGGATTTTCATTTCTTGCATTTCCTTTTTCCAATCCATGTTTTTATCCTGATTCTCTGCATTGTTCTTCTCCTCCTGCAAAGAAGCTTCCCTCAGGAGGATACCAGGTTCCTCTTTGTTGTTGTTGTTCTCCAGCATGGTCGTCTCATCCATACCTTCCTTCTTACTTTTTGAGATGTCCTCACCAGTATCATTTGAAGAAGGTGTTTTACCAGCCTCCTTACTTTCATTCTCTTGTCCATCCATAATTCTTGTAGAAAACCCTTCTTCATCATTATCTTCCTCCTCTTTGGTTTTACCATCCCCCGTATCTGGTATAATATTGATCATTTTTTCTTCCACAGGGGCATCCTAAGAAGAAATATCAGCCTCCATGGATAACATCTGAGTTCGTTCATCCTCTTTCTCAGCACCCCCATTGTAATCAGGGGAATCTTTCATTTCTTCCTCAGAAGAATTATCCTGGGTCCCTTCCTCTTCCTCCTTTTCTTCTCCATCTTCATGGCTAATCTCATCTTTATCATCATTCCCCTCAGCCAACCAATCATTCATATCCTCTTCTTGATCTTTTTTGTGCTCTTCCTCTTTCTCATTGTTTATCTCTTCTTCATAAAAATCCTCCTCATTGTCTTCCTCAAGGATACCCTTCCCCCTAGTTTGATGCTTATTCTCTAACTCCTCACCTCTGGTATCATTGCCACCAGTATCAACAAGAGGTTTTCCCTTATTTTTCTTTCTCTTCTTACTAGTCTCAACTTATGTCTCCCTCTCAATCTTCACCTTTCTTTTACCAGTGATCCTTTTAGGGATAGGGTCCGAAATGTTGTCCCTGATGTGTTCGGAAATAAGAAGGATCAAGTCCTCATGCAACATGGGGTTAGAAGCCTTTTTCCTATGTCCCGTAATGTTTCTATTCAGTGAACTCAATAGATAGTAAGGGAAATAAATTCTCCTTTTATGCCTGAAGTGGTTAGCAAACACAAAATGGAAGTTTAGATTTTGGAATACCACCCATCCAGAGTAAAATATTCTATCATGGCCTTCAAAATTTTGGCCCATAATTCATCTATATTAGTAATGTCCACATACTCACCTTTCCCCTTAGTCATAAGGGCTTTCTCATCGTCAATTTTAGGGAAAATAGTAACAGCTTCAGTTCCTAGCCTATGATTTCCTCTATGAAAATGGGTACCTTCGACAGGTAAACTAGTAATATCAACTAAGCTAGAAATAGTAAGAGTGAAGGACTTGCCCCAAAGATGAACCTTACCATTAGTCCAGCCTTCCGCGAACAAAGAAGTGATCTTTTTGTCATTTTCGTGAAGCTTCTTCATAAACTATGTAACCCCCCCTTTCTTCAGTTTCTTCCAAACTTTTCTATCCTGTCTCCATTTGTCATAGTCGGAAGGTTCCTCCCTCTTCAAACCATTGCCCATATTTTTCTTATTTTTCATGTGCTGGTTCAGCTTCTTACCAGTGATCTCCGCCTTACTTCTCTGGTTAACTTTGCTTTTTTGGTTATTGATAATATCCCATTGTTTGTGCTTTATTAACTACAAAGTAATGATCCCACACTTCGCCTTACATGCAAACCTCCTCGGTAAATGATTTGTCCTTGTCATCATTATATTAAGTGATTTTTCCTTCATGGTGATTAATCCTGTCATAGTTGATTAGACTTGTAATCTCTACCTTAAGATTCGCTTCCCCTCTCCACTTTTGGGTGACATCACTCAAGGTACCGTCATTTGCCAGCCTGTCCGCTGATTTGTTACCTTCATGATAGACGTGAGTGATGTGGCTTTCTTCAAAGGAATTCATTATAATTTTAATTTTGTTAATGATGTGTTCTATAGTCCAAGAGCTCTTAGACTTCCCTTTTATAACATTGATTATATTTAGGGAATCCCCTTCCAACCATAATTTCTTGCAGCCCAAATCTTTTGCCATCATAACCAAGTAAAGAGCAGCTTCAGCCTCCGCCACATGGCTCATTTGGATTCCTAGTGGGACAACAATCACTCCTAAACAGTTTCCAGTAGTATCTCTTATTATCCCTCCACCTCCATCCCTTCCAGGATTTCCCTTCGCCGAGCCATCAAAGATCCCTTTAAGCTAACCACAGGGAGGAGCAGTCCACATAACATTATCTCCGGGATTCAAAATCTGGCTCTTTTTAAGTCTCTCCCACAAGATAATATTGTCCTTCTTAGGTTGAGGATCCCATTGACTACTATCTTTTCTTCCCATGCTTCTATAGTTTTCCATTATACTTCTAGTTACAGAACTAGCAACCAAAGAAGGAGGGGCATTTTTCTCTCTAAAGATTCTATTATTCCTCTCCTTCTAGATAAGCCATGTAAAGTGGGGAAAGACAATTTTCCAGATATCCCTAGCATTTTTGTCATAGAAAGGACTTTGCCACTGCTGGAAAAACTCCTGGATAGAGTTAGGTTTCACCCAATTGAGCTCAAGGGAAGACATAGGAGTGTCCCACACCTCTCTAGTGAAGGAGTAGTGTATCATAAGATGGTTGCAATTCTCAGCTTCTTGACAACACAGGGCACATCTCTTTGGCATTTGAAACCCTCTTCTCAAAAGGTTGTCTTGTGTAAGAATTTTGTTCTGAACAAGCAGCCAAAAAAACATGTTAATTTTACGGGTAAGGTCCTTATTCCATACCTACGCCCACAAAGGATGAGCCTCATAGGGAGGAGAAGAGATGAAATAGAAGCAACCAAGAACTTTCCAGAGGTAGCCGGACCCCAAATAAGTTTATCATCCTCATTTTCTCTAATAAACCAATTGTTTAATTGTTTATTCACTTCTTTAAATATGATATCCTTCAGCCCAAGGTGGATCCATTCTTCATTTTTCTAGTAATCACTAATGCCCCTGATTTGTTGATACTGATGGCGTTCTCAATTATCCGAGTGTATGCCCCCTTGGAAATGAAATGAAATTTGATAGTTGTTTGAAAAAGTTGATGGTTTAGGTCATTTTTACGTAAATTAGGTCAATTTGTAATGAATTTCAATTTCATTTCTGATAATGTATTCACGTTCATTTGTTGACAAATGCCCCTAATTTGGCTGAATCAGTGAGAAATTTGGGTCCCTGGTCATTTTTTGGTCAAAGATGCTCTTTTTAGGTCTAAATGGTCTATATATAGGGGTAAAAGTTATTTTTACTATTCATTTTCACTTTCACTTTTGACTTTTCCTCTCTGACCCCTTGGAGCTTTTTGACAATGGTTATCCTGATTCGTGAGCATCAATTCGAGCGAGGGCAATGATACCTGTGGCCACCTGGCTATGGACCTCTAGTATGTACCCCCACAACTTGCTTTGTCGATCTAATGCATTTTAATTTGAAAAATTTGGATTTTTGCTAGAAAAACCCTATTTTTCTTTTTTCTTTTTAAATAGCACATTTAATCATTTAATAGCACGTACAATCGCATTTTAGCGCTTCCACAGTTTTCTGCAGCGCATCTACAACTTTAAGTTGCACATACACATGGTTGAATTAGGGCTCTTTTCACTTTTAAATTTTTCTATTGCGCGTACAAAATTAAGTGCGCTTTTGATGTTTTTAGCAGCGTGTACAAGAAATTCATGTAGCGCGTACTAGTTCTTTTAGTGCGTACACATTAAAATAGTGTGTTTACAAATTTCTCCCGTGCATTCACCATTTAAAATTGTGCTTTTTCCTTTTAGCGCGTTTAATCATTAAAATAAGACTTTTACCCTATTTAGTTAAAAATGCAAACTACTAATTCAGTTTTCTAAACTGTCCAGTGTCATCAATCAGTTGCTTGGCTTAGGTAACAAGCCTAATTTGGTAGCAAGTCATAGGATGTCAGTTTGAGTCAGTTTATTTTGAATTTTTGATTTTCAATCTTGATTTAGTTGGTGGGTGATGATAAATTTTATGTCCTCTCTGAATAGAATTCGGAAAATTTATTGTAGTTTGATAATTTTTAAATGTTCAATTGACTTAGGATGATTCAAAATATAATGAATTCAACTACTGATGTGTTTGACTTCCTTTTTGTAGGCCGAGCTTAAGTTTCTCACCGTTAGAGGCTTGTATCCTCTTCCCTTTTAGATGATTGATGACTTGAGCGGTCTAGATCACCGACTGATTGGTAGATGCGGGCTTTCCTTTCTTCTTGTCCTTCCTCAATTCCACGTGAATCAGGGCCTGATTATAGCTATGGTAGAGCGGTGGCACTTTGACCATAACAATTTTCATTTTCCCATGGGAGAGATGATGATCACTCTTGAGGATGTCTATCGCATCCTCCGCATCCCCACCCACAAAGAGTTGATTTACTATGATTAGGTGTACGATGGGACGGATTGTAGGTGAGTTTTTAGAGATGATACTATTAGAGATGATAGTATTCATTGGGCTGAGTTCCTTCATTTCTGGTTCTTCCTGTCATTTTGGGTGCTTTGATTGGTGGCTTCCTCGTCCCTAATCGTCGAGGACATGGTTTTGTAGTTGGTTGGGGGTGTATCCTTGAGGATATGATCACCCAGCCACACTGATTTGATTGGGGCACTTGTGTATTGGCCCATTTATACCATGAGTTACCCTCTATTGTGTACTATTGCGTGGCAACTCTTTCTCTAGGGGTCATTCTATTACAACTGTGGACCTGGGAGCATAACCCCGTGACTAGAATAATTTCTATACGACATCATGATCCAGGCTGGCCTTTCACATGGATGTATGAGGGGATGGTTGTCCAGGCCCACTTGGGAAAGCTTGATTACTGGCAGCGTGTTATTGATGGTGTAGATCAAGTCGTATGGCAGCCATATATTGGTTATGAGGCATGGCCAGAGGAAGCATCAGAGCTACCATTCATGTGTATGCCTTGGTGGATGATAGGGCATACTCCACTATTTATAGATAGATTTTTCTTTTTGAGGGTGTTACGACAGTATGGTCACACACAGGGCATGCCACAGGGATTGGCGATGTATGCCCGAGTACAGGTGGAGAGGTCACTTTGGGGACCATAGATTGACTACTGTACCACTCATCATGATGTACTACAGTTGGGCCACCTTCCTTGGGATATGAGAGATCATATCATAGATGCTGGTATGAAAGATGATTATGCCAATTGGTTCGCTCAGAACCTGTTTATGAGATTCATAGATCTGGCGGAGTGAGTGCCTAGCATAGAGGAGGAGTCTGATGATGATGACAGGGATGGGGATGGAGGTGGAGGATGAAGATGAGGTCGTCAGGGATGATGGGGCATATGAATGGTTAGAGGAGGTAGAGTGGTGATCCTAGTGATTGCTGCTGCACCCATTCCTCCTAGGGGTGGTGTTCAGATGAGGGGTGGTCATCCTAGAGTTTGAGGTGGTGGTGTGGATAGGGCTTTACATCAAGTTGCTATGGATAGAGTCGCCAGATGGGGCCAACACAGGTTCTGATATCACAGGCAGGTGGATGCCTAGGTAGTGACTTATGTGGATGCTTAGGCTACTCGGATTTTATTAGATCAGGCACAGGGTATACCAACATAGGCTCCCCCATAGGTCATGCCACAGGTTATTCCACAGGCTCCCCCGATACAGGCTCCTGCTTCTTTTGCTATGCCATCTTCTTTAGTTCTTCCTTCTTCTTCTTCTTTCATTCCATCTTTTTCCATTCCATCATCTTCCATTCCCTCTTCTTCCATGGCTCCACCTCCACAGGCTCCTCCTCCATAGGTTCCCACTACAGAGGCTCCAACGTCTGCATTAGAGGTTTAGGCTTTACAGTTAGATGTATCACATATCCAGAAATAGATCAATCAACTTGGTAGCATGATGCAGACATTTATGGCTGCCATAAGTCAACATGGGTTACAAGCTAGTTCTAGCAGACCTCCAGATAGTGATCGTGGTCCTGATTGTGGTCATGATGGTGCCGATGGTGCTAGTGGTTTGACCAGTTGACTGTTCTTTTTGAGATGATATATATTCTTTTATTTATTGATGTATATGATGATCCATTTTTTATCTCGAGACATTGGACTCCATTTCTATTCTTTGATTAGTTGATGTTCTTTATGTTATGCTTTGATACTTGTTGATACTTTGATGGTCTTTGATTTCCTGATGTTTATTGTTTTGATGATGATACCATGGACTTTGATACTTAGTTGACAGATTTACTTTATGTGACATCATTATGTGTTGGACTTCATTTTTTAGGTGTTTTGCTATGATATGTAGAACTATATGATTCTATCTCCTATATGTTTTGTTTTTATGCTTTTTTAGATGTAGTTGATGATAAGGATGCACATGTTCTATTTATGCTTAAATGGTTGTCTTATGTATGACATAGAATAGATGAATGTATGCGGTATGGATTTAATGATTTATATGATATATGATGCTTTATGGATGCAAATGGTACACAAATGTGTTGTAATGATTTTAATGATTAATGTGATGTATTGGTATTTATGGATGCATTTATTTAATGATATGGATGAATAATAAATTTAATGGATATATGGTATGCAAATGTGATGCAAAATGTGATGTACTTATATGATGTAATGAATGGATATTTATGTTTAATGATTAATGATTTATGATAAATGATATTTACATGAATGATGTCGATGATGTAAATGCAATGATATATAATGTATGGATATAATGATGTATATGTAATGTCCTAATACACTTATATTTGAATATAATTCATTGTGTAAATGCAATGATTTTTTAATGAATGCATCTAAATGGATAGTATAATGTGATATGTAATGCAATGTTTTCAAATGAACTTAATGGTATGCAATTAAAATAATTCTATGATGAAATTAGTGCTTCTGAATTATATGATTTGATGAATGCAATGAATGCTACCTAATGTAATGCAATGGCAAATGAATTTAATGGATTAAAAATGAATGATTATAAATGATGAATGCATCTAAATGAGACGGATTTAAAATGAATGAAAACTAATGCAATGCACCATTAAATGAACTTTAAATGAAGTCAATGCAAAATAATGCAATGAACTTAGATTTAAATGTAATGCAAACTAATGCAATGGAGATAAATGAACTTAGGGTAAAGTCCTAAATGAATGCAAGATAACATGAATCTAACAAATGCAAGTGAACTAATGCAATGCACCCTTGTTTTTTATTTTTGATTTCCAACACACTCTATCACATATAGTTTGTGATGTTCATTTTCTTTTTGATTTACCTCCACCCCCTTTCTATTTTTCTCTTGCAAATTTGTTTTTGAAGCTAAGAAAGGAAAATACTTTAAATGCATTTAATCTAGGATGTATGCAACTAATTGTCACTGTATTAAAAAATTTAGAGCTTATATTGATCATCGAGCAGTTTTTGAAATCTAAAATTAGTACAACCATCACTAGTTCAACCATGATGATATGAATACCTTTTTCACCTCTTACGTTTCTTTCCTATCCTTTGGTACGACTATCACTTATTGAATTCAATCATGAGAGTACAAATACCAATTTTGTTAGATTCTATGTTGCAAGTGGATTTTGGTATTATGATATTTAACATCAAAATATCCAAGGTATCCTTTTGCGTAAACAAACAAAGATCTTAGTTTCATCATATGTACAATTCCTCGCTGATTCTTTGATGATCACGTCCTTAGAAAAATAATACATACTTCAAAACTTTGATCTTAAGACAGTCATTCAGAAATCAATAAAATATCATGCTTTCATCATAACTTGTCTAGTTTAAAAACTTTCATCGATTCACTAGAAAGACATGATTTCATCAATCAAGTCAACACTTTAGAAAAATTTTGCACTATTTTTCAAATCCATATTTCAAGTATAGTTCCATCTATTTCATACTTTTAATCCTGATAAAGATAAGGTCTTGTGAGATTTTGGATTGAATTTTGCATTTGATTGAAAATTGGATTAGGATTTGATTAAGTGTTTTTCTTGTTCTCTAATGAATTGATTTGGTGTCTGATTGAAGTTTTCTTTTGATGAATCCTCCCTCCTTTAGAGTAGATTGCCTCCAGTTTGATGTGATTTCATTGTGGGATTTGGGACAATTTGTAGATTAGGTGACCAAAATCTTTAGGTACCTTGCAAACGCAACTGTGGGGTTTTATTATGCAATATATACAAATGCTAGTGAATGCAATATTTACAAGGATGACCACTAGGTATGTGACTGACTTGGACTTCCAATGGTGCTTGTTTACCAGGTTTTCACTGATTGGATGGATTTTCTTTCTTTTTCTATTTTTTAAAGATTTTTCCTTTTTTTGCTACCAAGGAACCTATTTGCTAGGTTTTCGCCAAGCTTCTTTTTCTCTTTTTTTTAATATTTTCTTTTTTTTTTCAATTTTTTTTTGTTTTCATATCATCAAGGTGCCTATTTGATAGGTTTTCACCAAGACAACATCTTTTTAAGAATCCTTTTTGAATGTTTTTGGCTTTCTTCATGCTCAATTTTCCACAATTTTTGATATTTTTTGCATTTCTGATTTGTTTTCTCTTTTCTATTTTTCAATGTTTTTGGTATTTTCGGGATCTCTTTTGACTATATACAATAAATAGGATGCTTTCTCATCTGATATTTTGTATTCTTTCTCATCTGATATTTCTGATACTCTTTTTCTCTATCTCTCTTTAATTTGCTTCAGGTGTAGAACCTTTTCAAATGTATACTGTTTATTGGCTCTTGCAACTCCTCTCCTTTACAATCAGCTAGTTTGTAAGTGCTAGTACCAAAAGATGAAGTGATCACAAAGGGTCCTAACCAGTTTGCTTCCCATTTTCCTTCTCCCTTTCTGGTTGATTCTTGGGATTTTCTCGCAACACTAAGTCACCTATTTGAAATGCCCTTGGTTTGATATGTTTGTTATAATTTTTGGTCATTCAATTCTGATACACTTTTAACTGATGAAAAGCTTGCTGATGTCTTTCATCTAGTAGTTCTAGTTTGTGCAACCTAGCAACTCTATAGTCTTCTGCACTTATTAACTCATGTAATGAGACCCTTAAGGATGGAATTTCTACCTCCAAAGGTAAAACTGCTTCTTCTCCATAGACTAGGGAAAATGGGGTAGGTCCTGTTGGCCTTGTCACTTCTGGTGATCTTACCCTTTAGGAGTAACATGTTAGATCGATTAGATCTACCTAGTGATAGGATTTTGACAACACTACTTGAGTGTGCACTCGGTAAAGAGATTTACAAAAAGACTGTTAGGTCTACTCTGTTAAGAGATTTTACCAAAAAATTGTTACAATGATTAGAAAATAATAGGCATATATATGCTAATGACAACTCTATCTTGTCTGATAAAGATCTATGAAGTATTGAATAGATATCACCTTTTCATGTAAAGATCTCTGCTCTGAATTGCTCGATAGCCTTGTCTGATTCTTCTTAATCTGAATAACTCTGAATACTATTCTGCTCTGTCTGATAACTGATATCCTTGAATTTGGCTAATGCTTCAAGAACTTCTCTTCTTGTTCTTAACTTCCTTTTCAAGCTTCTTCTCATTCACCCATCCAAAAATAATATGAAATTACATTTATATAGCATACTGCTTTTTCTGCTTAACAAAACTAGGTTACAATATCTTAGAGAAAACCCTACGATCTACGGTGTACAAAAATAACCTAGATCTAGAAAATACATAAAGATCATTGTCGCAATTAATGATGGAATCTTACAATAAATGATCCTTGATCTTGGTAAAATGTTTTATGATTCTGTTGTAACCGTTTGCATAGATAAATGTACCATTCCTGATTACTATGCCATTTTCAGTGATGCTTGGTAAACACTGTATATACTGCTTGGTAATTACACTGGTGCTCGGTATCCAGTCTGGTCGGTGTTTATTGACTTTCGGTATCGGTGTACACTAATGCTCGGTAAGACTGCCTGGATGCTCGGTGTAAAGACTTAACTGATTAACATGAAGTGCTTGGAGTTACCATTTGAATAGCATAGGTAACCGACTAGATAACCTTTAATACTAATAAAAATCTTTAATGCTCAAATAGAGATAACAATCTCCCCCTTTGGCATTAGTATCAAAACCTTAATGTATATAGACCTTATGTCTCAAAAATTATATCTCTGCCATATACATAGATACTTATCAAACAAAAAGTTTCTATACTCTATACTCCCCCTCTATGCATGCTCCCGGTAGTGTGTAGTATACTTATAAACATCTAATTACATATTTGGCATATACATTATTATCTCCCTTTTTTATATTAATGCCAAATACAAAATGTATACTTACAACTTTTCAAAAATGTGCTGATGGGTTTTCTTCAGTGACTCCAAGAGGTTTTCCCATTCCTCTTTCAAGTTGGTGAGAGAAATGTGCTCAAGACCGACTTGTGCTTTGAAAAATTTTGTGGCTTAGTGATAGCTACTTATGCATTGGCTTTGATTTCATTCTCAAGTTGTTTAATCTTTTCAGTAATCTCAGCAGTGAAGGTTTCCACAGTGCATAGCTTTAGTAAAATTTGATTGATTAACTGAGTGATAGATTTGATCTCAGTGATTACCTCAGCTAAATTTACCTTGTTAATTTCCACTTCTTGGCTGATCTTCTCTACTAACTTATCTTGAATTTTTTTATTCTTCCCTCTCTTCTATTCTCTTTTCAGCATCAACATCTGGGGCATTTATTTCTCCAGCAAGTGTAGCAATTTGGTCCATGATTGGAGTATCTTCATCTATATGTACCTCGGGTACTACCTATTGTAAGATATCTCTTACATTTTCTAGTATCTCCTTGCTCTTGCATTCTTGTCTCAATTTCTCCCGTGCTGCCTTCCTTGTGCATAGTTCCCCATATTTTCTTAGTTCCTTGGGGCTTAGGGTCCTCGGGTCACACTCAAGTATAACAATAAATTCCTCTAAAGTAACCAACCCTTTTCCTTTGCCTTTCTCCTTCTTCTTCTTCTCAGGCTCTTGAGGTGAGCTCTTTGCAATCAAAACAATAGCTTTTTCTTTTGCTTTCGGTGTGTTTTTCCCGGTTGACACACTATCTTCCTTTTTTTGCTCCTCGGTAACCTTTGTGTTGATTTACTAAGATGGAGCCTCTAATGTTGTGTCAGGTGGGGTAGTTGCGGTTGCCTTAGGATCTTCTTATTCCTTTGTTTCTATTTCAGTTGCCTCCTTTTCTCCAGGCTTGTTTGTTTCTGTAGGTGTATCAATGCTTCGTTCCCCTGTAGTATCCTTTGGTTTCTTGGGGTTTGGGCCATCAGGTTGTTCCTGTGATAGAATTTCAATAGCTTCTACAAGTATAGGAAGCTCACCCGGTAATGATGTGATGGCAGATTCGGTAGAAATACCTTCATCTTGGTGTGTTTCTCCTGCTACATTTATATCCTCATCATCATCCCTATCATTAGGATCACCATTTGTGATGTCCTTAATGAGTACATCATCATCATTTTTCTCCTTAACTTGGATCGCTACTGGATCCGGTGATTCCTGTGAAATGCTTATAACTTCTTTTACAAGAGTTGTATCAATCACCTCGGTAAATGATACACCTGATTCTTTTTTCTTCTTTGCTACATCATCATATCAATGTATATACCTTTTCCTTTTGACTTCTGTCTCTTTTTTGACAAATTTAGAAATGCATTTTTCTCATCTTGCTCTTTGGCTACAAAAATTGATGTCTAGATGAGTTGATCAGACTCACCAATATCTACCAAATTTTCATCTAAAACTTGCATAGCTCGGCCTTTTACTTTGAATATCTTTGCATATGTATCCATAAGATTCTTAATTTCATCAAGAGATAAGTTTGGTGCTACGTCAACTAGGGATTGTTCCCTCATCTTCTTCTCGGTATCCAAGGCATAGGACCACTTCTGATTTATTCTTTCTTCTAATGCCTCTAGAATTTGTGTAGTGAACTCCAATGGAAATTTTCTGAAGCGTATCATCATCTGAATGATTGCTTCCTCAATCTTATTTTGGTCCTTAGTAGACATGTTGTCAAACTGACTAAGTTCCAAATATGTGAGATCTCCATTCTCAATTATATCTGCAGCAACCTCATCAATTGACCTTTCCTTGTTACTAACAACCTTGAATTGTTCATTATCATTTTCCTCTTCCTCAAGGTCTTCCTTACCTCTGATTAATTTTATCCTTTTCCTCAGTACAGTTGTTTCTTTGGTTCCTCTTTTAGAATAAGTCTTTGTTGGTGTGGTAGCCTTTGGTTTAGAAATCTTTGCAACTCCCTTTTTGAAAGGTGAAGAAGCTGCAGTAACTGATCTTGTTTGTGCCCTTGATTGCACAGGTGACTGCTTCTTCTTTGGAGTTTGAGTGGGGGAAACTAGTATGGAATATTTCTCACTATCGAACTCAGTTTCTTCACTATCATGTGGTTTGTTAGTCAATAGTAACTAACCTTTGGTTATAGTCTCAACCAGTGACTCACTTGATGAGTCAGATTCATCTCCAAACTTTGCAATTAAAGTTTTCTTTATTTTCTTGGCTTTTCTAGTTATTTTTCTGATGAAAAGACCTATTTTGATTCTAGATTTTGCCTCATCATAGGTTCCAAACCTTTCTGCATTCTTGTCCTTTGATGTGGCTAAGAGAGCCATTATTGATTCAGAAGCCAAATCAATATCCATTTCATATCCCATGGGGGCAACCCATTTAGTCCTAGGCTCCACAACCTTTATGAAAGTGTGGTCAGTGTTTACAAGAAAACATATATCCTCTTCATACTTATCTACTAAGGAACTAGAAATCCTATCTCGTAGATTCATCTTAACCTTAAAATCTTCAAAATATTCATGTAGCACTCTATTCATGTTATCTCCCAAACTGTTCATCATATCATAAATCTGTACTGTAATTAGTTTATCGGTAGACCCAGTTTATTTTACTGACTCCAGGGAAATACTTTTGAAGATAGAAAAATAAACATACTAAGAGTGAACCAAACTTACACATATTCAACTTTGCCAATCGAATAGTCTTCATATTCTCCTTTATTTGAGTTAGCAATAACTCGGCAAGGTCCAACTAGTGATCTTTCTTAATCATTTTGTATGCCATATCCACAACACTACAAGGTATGCTGTTTAATCTACTCAACTAAATTTTTTTGTAGCCAATCACATGTGAAGCATACTTGATTTTTGGGTCCTTGATTGTAGCAATTTTAAGTGCTCGGCCATCCCATGCCGCTCTGGTGTTCTTCTCAATATCAGCTCTTGAGGCACTACAAAATGCCTTGGCCTTGTCGGTAGTCGGGTAACTTGTAACCCTATTGATCATTTACTTTGTAATCTTAAATGGTGTATCCAACTAGAACATTCCATCATGATACTGAATCAACATGACCCTGATCCATTCGACTTTAAATTTCTTCAAGAAATTTAGGGCATCTGTTAATCCTGTCTTCTTAACCTGCTTAAACTCTAGTTTTAGCTTTCCATCCTTGCCATAGAGTTGTTGATATGCCACTATCATCTCAAAGTCTCCAACTTCCCCAATTTTGCAGTGTATATATGATCTGACATCCTCAATCAGCAAAATGCTAGGTGGGATACTCGAAAATGCTCCTGCTGAATCCATTTTTGATGCGACTTCCGCATGAAGCTTGTAGTTAGGTTCATCGGAGTTTGCTGAAACTATTAGATTAAATTCCTGTTCAACATTCATTGATTTTCTTGCAGTAGATGTGGATGCCATTGTCCTTAACTTAGGGTTTTGATGAAAATTAGTTATGAATGTGCTCGACAGTAGATAAACTTACTTAGAAATAGTGAAGAACACACTCGGTTTGATCTACAATAGCTTTGAATCCTTCAGAAAAATCCTTTAGCTCGAATTCACTCTGTGAAATCTTCACTCTTCTAATCGCTTTATGAAAAATGAATAACCCTTTCGTCTATATATAGCTTTTTTTTTTTGTATTCCCACTCAAAAGTTTTGCAATAAATGCTTGACCTACTTTCGGTATGATGACAGCTGTTAACTTATAAACCTTTAACTTATAAAGTTTTTGTGGGCTGGTGATCACTTTTGGTGATCTTGCCCTGTTAGGAATAACATGTTAGATCGATTAGATCTACCTAGTGATAGGATTTTGACAACACTACTTGAGTGTGCACTTGGTAAAGATATTTACAAAAAGGTTGTTAGGTCTACTTTGTTAAGAGATTTTACCAAAACTCTGTTAAGGGTTTCTACATTACCAAAATACTTGTGTTATGTGACTGTTATATTGTTGATTTCATGCTATTTACCTTTGATATTTAAATGAATGAATGATGCATGCAATGGATACAAATTATATTTGAAGATTACTACTGTTTGCTGTTTAAGGTTTATAAGTTAAAAATTTTTGTGGGCATTGATTCACCCCTCTTCTCTGAGTAACCTATCTCTCCAATCCAACACTCTTTTCCTTTTGTTGATGTAGTTAGGTTAGTAGGACTTTGGTTGTTTTCAACAATAATTTCTTTTTCTTCTTTTCCTTTTACCTTCAAAGATGGAAAATCTTTTGAACTTTGTCCTTGCTCTATTCTTTGGGAAATGGACCCTTCTTCATTATGTGGGACTAAGGATTCATTAATAGGCTTCATGTTGTTAAAATATTGAAAGGGGTTTGAGTCCCCACTTACCATGACTTCTTGTCCTAGATAGGGGAATTTGAGACATTGATGGTAGGTTGAGGGTATGGCCTGCATTTCATGGATCCATGGCCTCCCTAATAGGATATATAAGTTAGCTTTAGGTTGAGGACTTGGAAAATGGTCTATTTTTACATTGGACCAACTCTGATAGGAAGTACTCTGACCCCTTTGGAATCTCTTTTTTCATCATCGTAGGATTTTATGGTTTTTTTTTCTTTGGGTCAATAGCCTCCTTAGAAAATCCTAAGGCCTTTACCAAGTTTAGGGTACAAATATTCAAGTCAGTTCCTCCATCAATGAGGACTCTTTTCACTCTATGCTTATGAATCGGGACCTCTATATGCAAAAGTAGATTTTGCGGGTGGTTTAGAGACATATCATCTTGTTCTGAAAAGGATAGACAATGGGGTGCAACAAGATGTCCTACCATATTTTGAAATTTATCCACATCTAAATTTAGAGGCACATTAGTCTCTACCAAGGCTTTTTCTAGAATCTCCTTATGGGTTGGTGAAAGCTTAAGTAATTCTAGAATAGAGATCTGAGAAGGGGTTCTTTGCAATTGGTCTACCAAATTATATTTTTTTGAAGATGAAGATGATGTTTGATTTGGTAGAACAATCCTTGGGGCATTTCTTGGTAGAGTAATTTTTGATGCTTTCCCCATAGTTACAACATTATATGTTGCTTCCCTTGGCTTCTCCTTCACCACAATAACATTTATGGTGTTTTCATCCCCACTCAAAGTATTAATGGTGTTATCATAGGTATGAGAAAAATTAACCTTCTCATTACCTCTTTTGTTATTCTGATTCACATTCGATGATTCCTCTTTATCATGGTTTAGGAAAGGGTTTTTAAAAGCTGTATGATCCTCATTGTTTTGAGGCCCTTCCACCTTTATTGTTCCATCGTCAATTAGGTCTTGCACAAGATGTTTCAATTTCATGCATTCATTCATTTTATGGCCCTTATTGCAATGGTATTCACAATGATGAGAATCATTCCACCAATTAGGTTTGACTTGGGGTTCATATGGCCTTGACTCAGGTAAGGTAATGAATTTGTTGGCCACCAAAGTCCTTAATGCATTTTCCAACGGTTCACCTAAAAAGGTGAATTTTCTCTTTTGATATGTGGAAAAGAAAGGCTTAGGCTTGTTGACATTGGAATTATTAAAGGGATTGTTGTTAGCATTGTTATTGTTGTTGTTAGGATTGTTATTATTGAAAGGGGCTTTTTTTTATTTATTTATGTTATATGTTGAATTTGCCCCACTTGATAAATTAAAGGGGGTAGCCTTTAAGTTGTGCGCTTCCACAACTCCATCATTCAGAAGATTTTTAGTATTGTTCTTCAACCATAGTCTAGGTTTATCATTGTGATTGTTGGCTCCTTTATTATTGTTATAATTAGATACATTATGATTTTTATTAGTGCTGGTGTAGGGTTTATTATCTTTGAACAGTTTGATTTCTCCCCTTTTAACCAGCACATCTTTAATTTTAATCCCATTCTCAATAAGTTTTTCAAAAGTAGGGGGACATTGAAGTTGGAGCCTATAGTTCATCTCCACATTTAAGTTATTCATAAATATTTCCATTTTCTCCTTCTCGAAGATGCTTCGTGGATATCTTGCAAAAACTATTGACCACCTTTAAAGGAACCCTAGGAAAGATTCACCATCTCATTGCTTAGTGTCACATAGGTTGAGCATGGTAATCTCGTGTTTGATCTTGTAAGAATAATGTGTTACAAATTTGGAGGATAATTCCTCGAATGTCTTTATCCCTTGCGAAATCTTGGAGAACCATTCCATGGCTTGACCTCCTAAACTTCTTGGAAAAAGTCTCATTAGGTAAGTTGTATCATGCATAAATTTGATGCTTAGAGCAGAAAACTCTCTAAGGTGATCCTGCGGGTCCGATTTACCCATGTATTTGTCATACTTAGGAAAAACTACATTTATCGAAAAAGATGCCATAACTAAGCTCTTGTCAAAAGGAAATGGGCACAAGGTCTCGATAGAGAATGGCTTAGGTTCAGCTGCCTTCTTCATTAAGTCAATCTGGGCTTGGAACATTTTCAATTGTTTACTCATTTCACCCATTGGATTATCATCTTCTTTGTCTTTCTTAAGTTGGTCCACATCATAATCATGTGGAAGTTTTACCCCTGCTTGGGCTAGGTTTAGGGAAAACTTCTCCCTATCTCTATCTATTAATTTATCCATGATTTCAAGAAATTTAGTGTCTTGAGCTGCTCTATTAGCTTTATCTTCAAGTGTTTCCTTAGGCCCTTGGTTGGCATTATTAATATTGTCATTGTTTCCTCCATGGAGATAATCATGAAATGTGGAGTTCCTATCCATTGGATCAATTCTCTTTTCAAAAATATTTGGGAGACTATCCCCTTGGTTGTGATTTATAAAAGAACTTTGAGATTCAAATTCGGGGACCTCTTTTGTAATACAAGTGTCATCTTCTTGTAACGATATTTTGAGTCTATGAGAGTGTGTAGAAACCGGCATTCACCAAGGTTTGATTTCGAATTATTTTCCCCCAATTTGTTAATTGTTTGTTTTTATGAAGAGATTTAAAAATATAAGATGAATTTTCAAATGGATATCTCTTACTCATTGTATGTATTTTTTCAAACAAAGCAATCACAAATACACTTGTTCTTTTTAACCCTCTACACAAAAAGTGTTTAAATTTGTAAGGACGTTATCATGGGTTTTTGCACAAAAAGACACTTCAAGCAATCTACCTAGCTCACAATTTGGTTTGTAAACATGGCTCTACAAGGTAGGATTTTCTATTTTAACAAGGTATTTAATCAAGATTCCATTCAAAATGGACATCAAGTTTTCATCCTCCAAAAATTACGAGGCTTCCCACCACTGGTATGTCGGAGTTTTGCGCAATCCCATAGGACTACTCGAGGAAGTTCAAAAACTTAATATCCTTTTGTCACACACCCCATTAAGGATGCATGTATTTTAATTTAGAGTGGGTTAGAATTTTTTTGCGGCAAAAGAAAATGTATCCCACTTTAGGTTGTCCCTCTCACCGGCCTTATTAAGGAAAATCTCGGGAGGCGAGCCCACTATGGATCTAGCATGTTCATATTGAAAGCAATAAAGTGGAATGAAGAGATAGGTTTTGGAAGTTTGATTCACCAAAAGGAAAAGAGCATATCCCTATCTATTTCTCAATTCCCAAACACAATTAACAAGGTTCAATTCCCAAACCCACTAACTAATGGAAATCAAGTATTTCTACTCTTTTCCACAAACAAGGGGTTGTTCAAATTTAGTGTTTGATTTAATCCTTTAAGCTATTTTGATTACTAGATTACAACGAAAATCACAAGGCCACAATTTAAGCAAAAATTGACCAAGTTTTAGGCTTACGTTTAATCGAAGCTAGCAAAGGCTAGGGGCATTTTTGATGAATTTTTCATTTTATGCTCAGCTAGTGGTGATCGTTCCTTCCCATATTCTTCTCCTCCAACAAGTTAGTCAACACAACCACTCAAAGTGAATGAAATCAAGAATAAATTTGAATTAAAGCCTTATTTATCAAATTTGACAAAAATTGATTAAGGCAAGTAAATCCAATTTAATGAGATGAACTTTGATTTATAATATTCTACAACTCTTAAGTATTGTTCATATGCCTCATTTTCTTGTTGCGAATCCTCTAAAATCAGCTTGATGTGTGCAATGTTCTCCTCCTTTATCCTTTTAGCCAAGGCCTTTTCCTCACTGTTGAATTTGGTCTCCGGTTTTTTAATTTTTCTATGACCAATCATCCTATAGACATAGAGAAATCATTTTCCATATATTAGATTTTGTAAATTTTCAATTTAATCAAATGTGCAATAGAATCTATTGAATGCATTGTTAAAATGATTGAAAGCACTATTTAAAATATCAAATGCGCTACATAAAATTGTTAAATACGCAGGAACAAAAATTGAACGTGCTAATAAACTGAGCAAATGTGTTAAAAGAAAGTATTAAACACGCTAGAGGATTTATTGCATGCACTAGAGAATCATGATATATGCGCTGAAAGAAAGGAGACAGGAAATAGGAGGATTTAAATACGCTGAAACACCACGTAAAGGTGCAAAACTATCCTGTAGAAGTGATGTTTTAGGCCTTAAACGTGCTGGAGAAATTGGTGTATGCACTGGAGATTTTGTCAAATGCATTGAAAAACCTGTAAAACAGAGAGTAAAAACAAGATTTGCAAGAAATTTTCAATTTCTCCAAATTTAAAAATTAATGTGGTTTAGGGCCCCATGGTGGGCGCCATTTTTTGTACTAGAAAAAGTACCTTCATAGGGTTAGTGTCGTCAATAAATCAAAATAAAAATTAAATAGCCACAAGAAGCAATCTAAATAAGCAAATTCAAAGAAGATTGAGCACTCTATGGCTCTCTAATTAGGGATGCTAATGATGAGCTCTCAGCAAGCTCTCACTAGTGACAGTCCTAATATGAGAAAGAAATGATAACAAGCTAAAAAAATTAATTCCAATTGAAATTACAACTAATTAGCTCTAAATTTTCCTTTCTAGCTTAAAATTGCAAGAGGTTTGATGCTTCTCAAAAATTGTGGATGAATAATGCTTCAATTGTGCCTTTCTTTTATAGATTTTGGCTAGGGTAGTGGGTGTGGTTGATTTGATCATGATTAGGTGAGGGTTAAGTCCATGGTTCCACCTTTGGAGACCATTTAAATATTTTTTCCTCAAAGCTTGGGACAAGAGGACAAAATGGGTGGACAAGATGCATTCTCCAAGTGAGTGATTCACATTCAATTTAGGCTTGATCTATGTGAGCTCAATCCTTAAATCCTATTGGTTGATCTTATTCCTCCCATTTGGTGGTTGAGAGAAAATAGGATTTAATCAATTGAATTTAATTATTATCTTTAGCCATGTGTACCCCATGAATGGGTTGATTTGATTTAAATGAACTATGTAATTAATTAGATTAATTACACAATTGATTTATTTATCATGATTTATTTGATTTAAATTGAATTTATGGCTTTTGATTTTTAATTAAATTTGATTTATGGCTTGATTGCAATTTTGCTTTGATAATAGCTTGATTTGATTTAATTGCTTTGATTTTTTCCTTGGTTATTCACTTGATTGATCTTGTCCAATTTTAGGTGATTACGAAAGCGAAATTGGATGAATACGAGTGTGCATTATTGCATGAATAGTTCATGTGTATGTTCTTCTAGGTGACCTGCAACATAAAAATGAATGTTCAAATGTTAGAAAATATGTATTTAAAAATAAAGTTGAATTAGTGCTACAAAAAGTTACATGTATTTTATTAAATCTAATGTAATCACCAAGTATTACAAATTTGATTAGCCAAAAGTTGTAAAATGTACAAGTTGTAGATGCCATCCATGTCCTCAAGTTGTACTTGACATATCAATACCAAAAGTTAATTACCTATGTACATGACAATAATATATATGTAAAAGAGATGAAGAAAATTATCAAAACCGAATTTAAATCTAGGACCCAAAACTTAAATAAAACAATTATACTCACCAAGTATTACATCTTTGATTATCCAAAAGTTGTAAAATGCACAAGTTGTATGTGTTGGAAATCTATTATGGGAAAGTGAGATACTGAGAGGGGGGGTGAATCAGATATCTACTAGTAACTCCATTTTTACATAAATTCACTTGCATAACATAAACATAAAATTCAATAATGAAATAGATCTAACATTCTAATATTCATCCATGAAATTGAAACATAACACAAAGATTTTGGTTACCCCAAAACTCTTGAAAGGTAAAACTGGGGTGGGGATGATACCTACAAATCTTCACTACTACAGTATTAAATTTTTCCTATTAGGGCTACAAAGTTTTGATCATAAAATAATGATCTACCCTGTGAGGGGTCTATCCTACTAAGAGATTACATACTTATTCAATCTACCTTGGTAAAAGGATTTAAACTTACAACAAAGTAAGCACTCAGTTAAGAGATTTACATACGCCTGTTAGGACCACTCTGTAAAGAGATTTTCCCTAATTCACCTATTAAAATGACACATTACCTGATCCTTCGGTTTGCATTGTGATGTTGATAACAAATCTTCTCCTTTCAATGCTTGATTGATCTCCTTAACCAAATATATCTCTGTTATGTCCTTCACTGCCTTGCTCGGTCACTTTTATTGATCTTTGCCTATATCAAAATAATTCTTTGTTCTATATATGAGATCCTTCATACTCTTCCCATACTCTCTTACACTGATACATCATTTTAGGGTTAAGATATCATCTTATATAGAAAACAAAATATCCTTCTAGATCAAGATCAACAATCTAGATTCTCTATTTATGTCCCTTAAGCATTCCCTAAATCTGATAGGCTATATAGATTACGTAGGGATTAATGATTACAAATCTAAAGCATAATCACCTCCGTGATTCCCTCAAAAAACATTAAATATTGTGCAGATGTTGGCCAAAATGGTTTACCTTAGTGTTTGTTCCATTACAAACACATATGTCAAATCTAGCTTGCTCGACATATGAAGTCTCTGACACTCGACATTAATTGTTCTTCTTATATCGGTGCTCCACACTAATATATCTACATAACTTGGCATAAACTTCTCGGTTATTACTGAAGTACTCAGTGACCTCTGACTTGCTTGGTAGTAACTACTGCTGGGTAATTGTAGAAGATACAAGTCTAGACATAACTCAGCCTTTACTAGATGGCTCAGTCACAGTGATGATGGACCAACATTGCCTAGAAAATGACTAAGTGTAAGACACTAATAGACAACAAAACTTAGGGATCAACAATCTCCCCCTTTGATATTAGTGGCAAAAACACTTTTTCATGAAATTTACATTACAACAAGAGTACTTAGTAATATGAAAAAATCCCCCTAGGACTTTGACTCGGTCTTCAAAAGATTCTACACATATTTATACATAAGACTCTTTTGCAATTGAATATATACACATTAAAAAATAGTATGTCATACTGTGATATACATTCCCTCTTGTATGTAGCATTTCAGTTCACTTATTCTTTTCTGTCATTTCCTCATGTCATTTCCCATGTTTTTGCTTTCCCTTGTTTCTGTTATTATGTCATGGCATTCATTTCCCCCTTGTTTTTGTCACTTGAAGTTGCTGGGGTGTAGGGGTTTTGAAGTATTTATCCAAAAATGGTTTATGGAGCTGCATTATCATACCTAATGCATTGTCCCATTTGGACCTTATAGACTCCAAAACTTGTGTCTTAATTTCTATCTCGGTAGCTAGATCCACTAGGTTCTCGACAATAGAAAGATGAGGGTCTTTCTATATTAATTTCATTTCCATTTCTAATTCCTTCTGCATAACCTCTAGATGAGATGTTAAAATCATTTGTATGGAAATTAGCCTTGCCCTTATTTGTCCATCATTAGCCATCAACTTGGATAATCTTCCTTGTGCATGTAGCAACCTAGTGAAGTGGATGGAGTTGGAACTTGCGTCCATGCTCAGTGAATGACCAGTAGACTTTAAGTATAAATGCAATTTTTCTATCAAATCCTGATTATCCTTAGTGAACTCCTCAATATTACATAACTTCTTGTACATAGAATGAGCATTTTGCACAACTTCCTCTAAGTTTGTCACTAAGGTAGAAAGTTCTACCCATTTTACTATAATGTCAGTGGAAACCTTTTCGAGTACCTTGGTCTCAAACTTTCTCTCAGACCACTGCATAAGTTTATCATTTGACTTGTTGTCATCACTATTCACCTTCTTAACAATTTTTACTAGTTGATCCAAGATAGGTGCTGACTCATTCACATCATCTATTTCAAAAGCTTCAATAAAGATACCTTTAATCTCATGGAAGACTTGCTTTTGGTGATGCTCTCTTCTTAGCTCTTCTTGTTTACTCTTCTTCTTCAAGAGATCTTGCAATATCTCCATTTGTTCATAAGTTAAGTTTTCAGTGCCCCACTTAGGAATCACTATAACTTCATTGATTGTAACTTGTGTTCCAGGAGATTTCTCCTTCTTCTTCTATGATTTCTTCCTCGGTGTATTTCCACTCGACAATAGTATAAGAGCTTTTATGGCCTCTTGATCCTTAGGCTCTTGTTTTTATTTTTCTATCTCTTCTTCAATATTTTCCTTTTCCTCCACATGAGGAATTGTTACAACTAATGGAGACTTATCTTCTTTCTCTTTAAGACTCTCCTTAGCTTGTTCTTTCTTTTCTTCCTCAACAGGTGCATTCTCTGGTGTGACTGTTGACTTGTCCTATTTCTTGGCAATGGTTCTCTGTGAAGCTTGATGTTCAACTGTGACCATATGAGGGCTTATTGGTGTCATGTCCATAGTTGATGTACTCTCAATCCTTAGATAATATTCTTAATCAAATATATCTCTATTCTATCCTTCACTTCCTTGCTTGGTCACTTTTTATATCAAAATGCTTCTTTGTTCTGTATATGAGATCCTTCATACTCTTCCCATACTCTCTTACACTCATACATCATTTTAGGGTTTAGATATCATCTTATATAGACAAAAAAATATCCTTCTAGATCAAGATCAAGGATCTAGATTCTCTATTTATGCCACTTAAGCATTCCCTTAATCTGATAGGCTATATAGATTACATATGAATTAATGATTACAAATCTAAAGCATAATCAGCTTCGTGATTCCCTCAAAAAACATTAAATATTATGTAGATGTTGGTCAAAATGGTTTACCTTAGTGTTTGTGCCATTACAAACACATATGTCAAATCTGGCTTGCTCCGAAAGAAGATATTAATATTTTATAGAGACAGTGTTGAGCTGACCAGAATAGAGAAGAAGATGGAATATGATTATATTGAATTAAGGGATTATTTATTTTTATCAAAATAATGACTTAACTAATTAGGGATGACATCCTAGATGTTAACCCTAAGGAAGAATGTAATGAATTTATATTTTGAGGAGAGTATACTGTATTGTAAGCTGACATGAAGTTATTTTGTAATAGCTTGTATATAAGTAAGAATAATGTAATGCAAAGTTGTAAGCATGTATGAACTATATAGCGATTGTAAGAAGTTGATATATGATGTGAAATTGTATGTTGTAAGAAGAAAAGAAGTAAGTATTGTATAGCAGAGCGAAGAGCCTACAAAGCTAGATTAGAATAATAAAGTTGTTCGACAGAAGTAAAAGGTTTTTGTATATTACCTTTGTATCTGAAGCTATCATTGTATATTACATGTTTGGGTAGTGAGCTCATCTTGAAAACATCTTTCTTTCGTAATAGAAACTCCTAACAGGGTTGAGGCTTCTAACAAGGCCTAAAGTCCTTTAACTAGGATAGGGACAATATATGTATGTAATAGACTCCTAAAAGGGTCAACATCCATAACTAGATACTTTTGATTAGTGGATCAGTTGTGGGTACCATCCCCACCAGGGTTTCCTCGAGAACAAACATGGTGTTATGAGTTAATTCATTTTATTATTATGCTTGTTATTGAGTTTACTTAGTTTAGTTTCTTATGAAAGCTAAAAGTTAATTTCTTATATCCATAATTGGGCAAAAGTAAAAGTTTGTGAAATACTGATTCACCCCCCCTCTCAATATTTCCTATTTATAACAATTGGTATCAAAGCTTAGCTACTCAGAACAAAGTTATTTAGAGAAATCCTAATAATTTGAGTAAGATCTCCATGGATATGGATCAGTTGTAGAAAAATATTGATGAAGATCTTGAACAGATTGATATTCTTACTGAAGAAAGAGATACTCTAAAGGAGAAATATGATAATGCGAAAGACTACATTGAAAAACTAAAAGAAAAGCTAGAAGATCTAAAATCAAAGAAAGAACCTACAAGTCAAGTCAAGAACTATGATGAAGTTTCCAAACTAAAGAAAGAAAATGAGATCCTTAAACATGAGCTAAAAATTGTAGATCTAAAGTTAAGCTTGAAAGATGATAAAAAAAAAGATGAATTAGATCTGAAATCTAAGAATGTAGATCTGAGATCCAAACTTACCAAAGTGACATCTGAACTTGAGACAACAAAATTGTAGTATGTTGAACTTGTGAAGTGCAATACAATTGTGAAAGGAGAACTAACTCAATATAAACATCTTGAGAAACTATATTCCAGTAGAGAAAATATTGATGAACAAATGTCTTATCAAAAACCCTCTTATAATAAAACTAGTCTTGGATACATTGAAGACAAATTCCCAAAGAAGATTACGGAGTGTAAAGAATCAGATCCGAAACACCCTAAGAATAAAGATGAAAAGAAACTAGATGAATCAAACAAATCTGAAGATATACGTAATCCACCTAGGCAAGATGAACCACCTAAAGAGATGCGAAGAGAATTTGAAGGTAGATGTTTTTCATGCAATTCTTTTGGACGCATGAAAAAATATTGCACAGGTAAGCAATTCAAACCTATCTCTAGTTATTTTAATAATTGTCATGGTTTTGGACATAGAGCTATTGATTGCAAGAAACCTATATCGAATGAAAATGGTAATAGTAAAATGTTTAGAGATACTAACCCTGCAGATAAGAGACCTATTGGAGACATGAACAAAAGAAATGGAGTTATCTGTTATAGATGCAACAAATTTGGACACATTGCCAAAAATTGTAGATCGCAAATTAGTCAGTCAGGACCGAGATATGTAAACAATGGAATAGTTTGTTAGATATGCAATAACATTGGTCACATAGCGAGGTATTGCAGAATGAAAAACATGAGAAATCCTAATCCTAGAAGAAATGAAAACTATACCAGGAGAAATGTGAACACCAACAATAGTCAGAAAGAAAGTTACAATAACTTGGAGGAAATTGAGTTTGTTAAAGCTACAGATCAAGCAAGCACACTCAATATACTAGGAAATCAGATAGGTGAAGTATTTGGGAGTAAGTGTAAATCATTTCCTAATTCATCTAAAAGCAATTAAGCATTTATTTCATGAACTATGTATTAGAGTAAAGCATTAGAATAGTGTAGAATTTAGAATAAGTTGAATTAAGCCTTGCAAAGTTAATATGAGCTGGTATATGATATAAGGAAGCTATGGTTAATAGCACATGAATTTATGAACATGTATGTATTTACGAAAATAAATAAGTTTTGCAGGTAACTGGGAATAACTTTTGGCATGAATGTACTTACGAAATTTAATGCGATGACAATATCTTGAAAGATTTGAAGGATAAAAGTGAATTATTGACATCAGTTGATCATTTAAGTGTTTACAAGAGATATAGAGAGCTAATCAATGGAGATTGAAAGTAGTTTGTAAGATTTGGAGGCATATTCTTCGCTAGATCTATGCAAAGCCCTAAATCATGATTCTGAGGTATTTAACTAAGTATTTATTATCAAAGAAGTTACATTTTGATAGAATCATGGATGCATCACTATTTTACAACATCAGAGACTTAGCTAGACCTAAGATGAAGAAAGAACTAGTAGAACCCTTAAAGGAAGACCTTAGTTTGGCTTTGTCAACCATTCCAAATGGAGTTTTGCATTTGGAAGATGTGAAAGGATATCTGAACTGCAATTTTGAGATTGTAGGAGATGGTAGTTTAGTCATGGGGTACAGTAAGATTTACAAGCAAGACATGACCTACAAAGAAGGTTTTGAGCATTTATGGAAAATGAATATCATTAAGTACACATTTCACTATGATTTTTAGAATGATGAATGGACCAAGATAATCTTGAGAAAAATACACAATGGAAAGTTTTGGTTAGATGATAGAGTTATAGACATCACTGTTGATCTTATACATGAGGTAAAAAGACCATCAAAATAGGATTAATTCCCTTGAATGAGAAGAATGTTAAGAAAATAGTGTTAGAAAACACCAAGTCTTCATATAATGGAAGAGGAATAGTTATAAGTAAAATTGAGCAAGATGATGTAAGATATGTGTGTAAAATATTGACTTCAAAATTCTGTGTGAGCTCTAGGGAAGATGACATGGCATCAAGTATGGTACATGCGGCTTATCTTATGTGTGTAGAAAAAGTGGAAGTAGATATGTGTGAGATTTTGAGGATACAGCTGATTGAAAATCTTGATAAGATCAAGAAGACTAAGAATTCACAATTTAGATTCTCATCCCTGATCACTTACAGGTTTTTCCATCTTTTAAGAAGATTCCCTTACACCATAGGAGTTGATTGGAATGATGACAAAAATTTAATGGACAAGATAAATAAGGTTTACTTGAGACATCCTATTGATAAAGTGAATGAGAGTGTCATAAAGACCTTTTAGAATGAAATGAGAAAGAGAACAAGGATTCCGCCATCTATTGTTGAGAAGTACAAAGATGAGTTATGCTTCTTAGTGGACACAAACTTTACCTACATTGAAGTAGTTGAGCCAAGAATAGAGTTTGTAGATCCTCTTGAGTATGAGGTATCAAAAGTAGAAATTGAAGGTTATGTGAGTAGGATACGTAAGAGAAATTTGGATGAAAAGAGTTCTAGATTTGGAACCTACAAAGAGAACTTTAGTACATCACAACAGTCACAGGTGTAGAAATTGGAAAATAAGAGAGTAGATAACACAATTAAGAAAATATTAAAGGATAGAGGCATGGCCGAGCATGAATTTTTCATTGTGAAGTAGACATCAACAACAATTAGGGATATTGGATAGAAAGAAGTGTTGTCAATTCCACCCTTGACAACCCATGTAGCCCCTACTAAAGATATTCAGGAGATTGATGAGAAATTGTAGAATTAGATGTGCCAGAAGTGAGGAAATCCACAAGATCCATAACCACTACATTGACTAAAAGAGTTAAAGAGATGGAAAGTGGACCAGGAAAGAGACAAAAAGCCATATTTACACTAGTGCAAAGGATAAGGACATTAGTAGAGAAGCGACAAGAAGATGAAGAGGAAGGTAACAACAAGAAGAAACAATGGAAGCCTAAGATAAACAAAGTGAACCCTTTGATCATAAATGAAGGGGATTTCACCAAACTAAAAAAATATTATGAAATGTATAACAAATTTGAGAAGTTAAATATTGAAAATGTAGTTGTTAAACATATGATCCTTGCTGACAAAAAGTTTGAAGATATAAAAGGCAAGATTCCTGATAACTTATATGATAAGTTGATAAACAGGAAGAAGAGAGCTATAGAAGAGGACAAAGGCATAATAGAAAGGTATGTAAGGAAAGGAAAATTTCTGAGATTAAGGATGAAGATCACTTTGAAGAAATCATGAAGAACCTAAGTACACATCTGAGAAGGAAAATAATGACAGTATTGATAATGGGAGGTAATTATGAAGAGGTAAATAGAGAAACAAAGGAAGCGATTGTAAAGGTAATGACCTCTGGACCGGGAGAAATATTCAGTAAATCAGAACAAGTAGTAGAAGCATAACCACAAACTGAATCATCACCAGTTCCGCCACCCTCCATCAACAATGGTGATGAGTCTATGAACATAGAAGGTATAAACATTACCATAGACAAAGAAGAAAATCCATTTAATGATCAAGGAACTGATGTTGGCAATTTGATAGAAATTGATGAGTAGAAGGATGAAGCAGAAAATAAGGAAGAAAAAGTGTTAGAGACAAGATTAGAAGAGAAGAAGGAAGAAATTCAGATTAAAATAGTAGAAGAGGAGCATGCGGTGCAAGAAGAGCAAATGGAAATTATTTCACAGACTAAGAGAACAACATAAATTCCTTCTAGACCACCTATTGAATTAGTTTTTGCAAGCTTAGGACAAGAAGTTGACAATGATGACCAAATAGAGTTGATATCATCCCTAAATAAGATAATTGGAAAGAATAAGAAGGTAAAAATCTTGGAAGGAATGTTACTTTAGGTAAACATAAAAATTCAAGGAGTGATATCAACTCAAGTCAGTGAGGTTGATCCCCAAGCTAAAGCTAAAGAGGTAATAAAAGATTTTGACATTGAATTCACTAATTTGTCAGATATTGCATTAGTCAAAGCTCAAGTAGCCCATGATGCACAATTATTTCAAGTTGTTTGTCAAAATATCAGATATGATTTGGATAACTTGGATATATGCATAAAAGAGTTAAGAAGATGTTTAGAGAGAGGAAAATCATTATACATCTAGTGTACACTATCCCACAGCCACACATTAGAAATATCAGAGAAGATGAAGAATAAGGAGAAGAGTTGCAAGTGACAGTAAATTATTTACAGAGTCCTAATGTGAAAATAATAGATATTGAGAAGAACACAAGTAAAATTTATGATGAAATAAGACTTCTTGAGGAAATTGAAGAGATTTTCTCTACTCAAAGAACATCTATCTCTGAAGATCAGTAATGTGGAAAATCAACTGGAAGAATGTCTTTCATCAAAGACATCTTCTGGAAAGTTCGCATATGCAAACTTAAAGGCAGTTGAGATAGCATCTTATGGACTATGTACATTACTCAATGTTTCTAACTCAGTAAAGAAGACATGAGATAAGGAAATAGAAAATCTGAAGGAAAATTTTGCAGATTGTGTAGAAAGTCTTCCAGCTTTGCAGTATGAAGATCAAGGAGGTAAATCAATTTTGACATACTCATATATAATTGACAGCTTTGTCATTTTTGTCAAAGGGGGAGTAATATAGTATGAAAATTGTATATATGTAGAAGATATAGATATGCATAATATTATGAAGTATAATCTTAGGGGGAGTATCATTTTGGAGAAATAAGTAGACATGTATAGACATGTATGATCCACACTTTTTGTAATGGCTGTATGTTACACTTTTTTTTTGAATTTTGTAATAAAAGTTTTTGGGACTTAACCAATTTTTCCATATGTTGCTACCAATGACAAAGGGGGAGATATTTGGAAATTTGGCTAAGTAGGGTGTCATAATTTTGTCATTATGACAACATATACTCAGCATTAAGACAACATGATCGGATGAAGAAGTTTTGTATGAGCACACTTGAAAATTATCTAAGTATAACAATGATTACCAATCTTCACAAAGATAGCTTTGATTAGCGATGTTCATAGAAGTAGGTTCAGTGCATGCACACTTGAACATAGATCATTCTATGTATATCAAAGCTATATCTGAAAGTGCAAGTCTATATGACATGTACGAAAGAAGATATTAATGTTTCATAGAGACAATGTTGAGCTGATCATAATAAAGCAAAAGACAGAATATGATTATATTGAGTTAAGGGGTTATTTTGTTTATCAAAATAATGACTTAACTAATTAGGGAAAACATCATAGATGTTAACCCTAAGGCAACATGTAATGAATTAATATTTTTAGGAGAGTATAATATATTGTAAGATGACAGGAAGTTATTTTGTAATAGCTTATATATAAGTAAGAATAAAGTAATGTGAAGTTGCAAGCATGTATGAAGTATATAGTGATTGTAAGAAGTTGATATATGATGAAAAATTATATGTTTTAAGAAGAAAAGAAGAAAGTATTGTATAGCAGAGCAAAGAGCCTACAAAGCTAGATCAGAATAATAAAGTTATTCGGCAGCAGCAAAAGGTTTTTGTATCTGAAGCTATCATTGTATACTGTATGTTTGGGCAGTGACCTCATCTTTAAAACATCTTTGTTTTGTAATAGAAACTCCTAATAGGGTTGAGGCTTCTAACAAGGCCTAAAGTCCTTTAACCAGGACATAGACACTATATGTATGTAATAGAATCCTAACAGCGTCAACATCCTTAACTAGATACTTTTGATTAGTGGATCAGTTGTGGGTACCATCCCCATCGGGGATTTTCATTGGCCAGGGTTTCCTCAAGAACAAACATGGTTTTATTAGTTCATTCATTTTATTTTTATGCTTGTTATTCAATTTACTTAGTTTAGTTTCTTATGCAAGCTACAAGTTAATTTCTTATATCCATAATTGGGCAAAAGTAAAAGTTTGTGAAATAATGATTCACCCCCCCTCTCAATATTTCCTATTTCTTATTACCTTAGTGTTTGTGCCATTAAAAACACATATGTCAAATCTGGCTTTCTCGGCATATGAAGTCTCTGACACTTGACATTAACTATTCTTCTTATACTGATGCTTGGGACTGATATATCTACACAACTCAGCATAAACTACTCAGTTATTACTAAAGTACTCGGTGACCTCTGACTTGCTCGGCAGTAACTACTGCTTGGTAATTGTACAAGATACAAGTATAGACATAACTCAACCTTTACTAGATGGCTCGGTCATAGTGATGACTAACCACCATTGCCTAGAAAATGACTAAGTGTGAGACACTAATAGACAACAAAACTTAGGGATCAATAGTACATTGTCATGTATGTCATCAAGTTGTACTTGACATCTAAATACCAAAAATATTACCTACATATAATAATAGAATATATATGTTAAAAGGAGTAAGACAAAAAATAATCAAAATCAAATTGAATTCTAGGACCAAAAACTTAAATACAAGAATTGTACTCACCCAGTATTAGAACTTTCATTGGCCAAAAGTTGTAAAATGCACAAGTTGAGTATCATCCATGTTTTCAATTTGTACATGAAACCTAAATACAAGAATAATTACCTATATATAAGAAGAAAAAAGACATCTACATATAGAAAGAAGACAATTACCAAAAACATATAGAAAGAAGACAATAACCAAAAACTTACATGTATAAATTTGATTCACTCTAATGTATCATCTACATCCTCTCTCTTATGAAATGTGTGTATGATTGTCTCATGCTCTTCCATTGAGAGTGTCCACAATATTTTATTAGTAGGTCTCCCTTTGTATCTTTCTAATTTACTATTTTTTGCCATTACCAAATGAAAATAGTGTATATGTGAGTGTGAAGAACCTAACTTGTTGGGAGCACACATAGACAAGAAAATGTTAGTTTAAAATCATGTAACAATACAAAAGAATTCAACACACCACCTCTGATTGAAATAAAATGGAAGCACCCAAGTTCCATTTGATTTTTTCATTTTGGAGAATGTGGATGTGCTCTCCAAATCAGAATAAAATGATCCCCAAATGCAAGCCTAAGATGATCAAAGGCCTAAATGAAAGCTAAGAGGGATCCAAGATGATGAAAAAGTAGTATGAAGAACTAGATTGCAACAAAGGATTCCAAATGAGAATGAAGATCAAGATCAAAATATATTATGAGATGCAAAACTAAGATTCATTCACCATTTATGTTAAGCCTTCTATGTGATTTAGATTGAAAAACAAGAACAAGAAACTAAATGCTAAATCCTTATGAAATTATAGAGCTAAACTAACATGATAACATTGCAAAAATGAGAGATGGATTTGCTCTTGGGAAGGCCTCTATTTATAGATTATTGGGAGAAACTTGGAGGCTTGGATGAGGTGGCACCTATGTGGCATCCACATAGGAGCCACATATGAGACATATAGGCTAGAGAGGATGGCTATGTCAAAATGTCAACTTGAGACAAGATGGGCATTTAAGGTTTGAAGGGATCAAGGTTCCTGACATATGTGTGACAAACTTTAGGGGAATGTGTGGGGGACAAAGTTGTAAGGAGTTGGAGCATTTAATAAATTTTGGTGGCTTCCTTGGGAAGAGTTGTTCACAGATGTGCGAGCAACTCATTAGCACTAATGAGGTTAGGAATCAATTTTTAAGTGAGGTTAAGGGAGTGATTAGGTGGGAGGGTAGGTTTAGCAAGTGAGGTGATGGGTGTAGCCTAGGTTTTAGGTAGGGATTTAGATTAATTTAAACTAGGTTTAGATTAATCCAAGATTAGAAGAATATTAGGATGTCGAGAGATTTAAATAAATAGTAATTTATTCAAAAAGGGATTCTCGGGGGACATGTATTAAAATAAGTTTAATACATCAGAGAGGGGATTATTTAAATACTTTAGATAATGAACCCAACTTGATTAAATAATTTTTATTAAATGGGTAGAGGGACATAACAACCATGATTGATTAAAATTAATCATGATATCAGAGGGATTATTAATTAAATAAATTTATTTAATAGGAATGATTTTTAGACATCTACAGTTTGCCCCTCTTTGATGTGATGCCACAAGTTGTGTTGCATCAAAGAAAATAAAATAAGTTTCCCTACATGAAATTAGGTGTCCACAACTCGTGGTGAAGAAACAATAGTAAGAGGTTGTTCCCCCTCGAGAAAATAAAGTAAAGAAAAGCTTTGTGGAATTTTTTTGAAAAAGACACTAATAGGAGCAGACTGAAGAGGAAAAGAGGGGGGGAAAGGGGATGAAGGAAAGGGGTGATAAGAGGGGATATATAAAGGTCATACCATGAGAAAAGATATATAATGCAATATGAATCTAATGCTGGTAATGAGAGTTGGGGATTTCATTATGTTAATGTTGGAGACCACACTGTAGTTTGATATAGAAACATTAGAGACCTACCAAGGTTACTAGGAACTCAAGGCCTTGTCACTAGCATTGCAGAGGACTGACACAAAAAACATGCAAGGGTTTCCCTAGCATCACACATGAATCTAGGTGGAGGCATGGTGGAAATTATACTGAAGAAACCTACACACAAATGACATTTCCCAAGTGCACCATGTAACCCAAAAGATCACATGCGGGATGTGCAAGGGTCACATCCAATTGAATGACAAGCATAAAACAAAATGATCAAAATAAACTTGTAGCAAATTGTCCTCATTCACAATGCACCATGATATAATGAGATCATGGCGAATTTGAGGAGAGGAATAATGAGAAGCCTTCAAAAGATAACCAAGAATCAAAGAAACAATCCAAAATCAAAGTGATAATTCCAAGAGACGTCCTTTGCAAAAAGAGATCAAATAAATAAATGATGGGGAGATTATGTCAGATAGGAGGAAAGATGCATCCTACAAGACCCCCTGGTGGGATTCATGTGGAAAAATATGTCTAGTGGAAAAAGATGAATCTAAGACAATTACCTGATCAAGGATGGCGACTGAGGAACTTGTTGAAGTAAGATGCTTGGTGATATAATTTAATTGATCACATTTTTGTAGGATGGATGAGGATATGTACAACAAGAATTGATGATATAGTACAAAAGGAACAACTGATATATACAACATATATTTACAAAAGCTCAAGGATTAGGATAGGTCAATAGTGACAGAGATATATACAAAGCTCAGGATACAAGAATAAGGTCTTGCTATACAAGTAATATGCATATGAAGCTCAAGATGTGGGATAGTAATTCATCTCTTTGCTGCATACACTTTATAATAAAACACCTTGGGAATGTGATTTGGTGATAGGGATTTGGGGACATGCGATGAGTGGGTGAAGGGAATGGAGGGGATGGGAGTTTGATAGATAATGGCATGGTCCACTATGTGTGGTTCATGTTTCCAATTTTTCACCAACATACTTTCCCAAGGCGCTTGATGACCAAGTTTTCACCATTGGATGATTATGTCTCTTTACTTTTTCAACATTTTTTGATATTTTTTATTTTTTTGTTATCATTGAGGCATCTTTTTACCAAGTTTTCACTAAGACAATCATTTTTTTAGGAATTTTTAGATTATTTTTGTGATTTTTTCAGAGAGATAAGATACATTGCTTAGGCATAGAGCTTCTTGAGATGAATGATATTGATAGGATCATTGAGAGGTTCTCCTTCTTGTGTTGATAGCTGGTATGCTCCTAAGCCAAAATAGGTTGTGACAATGTAAGGACCCAACCAGCTAGACACAAACTTGTCTTTCTTGTCATGATTTTCTTGTACTTTCTAATTCTCCTTAAGGACCATGTCTCCCACTTGGAACCATCATGGTGTACCTTTTTGTTGTAGCTTCTCTCAAGGCAATTTTGGTACACAATGGGTGGTCATATGCCCATTGTCTTTTCTCATCTAACAGATCTAGCTATGTGAGGCATGATACATGGTAATCTTCAGCAATGATGTAGTTCTTTAGGGACACACATAGTGAAGGTAACTTGACCTCAATTGGTAAGACAACCTCATCACCATATACTAGAGAGTATGGGGTGGTGCCTATGAGAGTGTGGAAGGAAGTGTGGTATGCCTAGAGGGAAGGATTGATTTGGAGGTGTCAATCATGAGCAAAATCATTGAAAACCTTTTTGAGGATTTTTAGGATGGTTTTATTGGTTTCCTCAACTTGGTCATTTCTTTGAGAGGAGTATAAACTGGAGAAGCGATGGTGGATGTGAAATTGGGCACATAGATTTTGCATGTTTTGGTTCTCAAATGGTGTGTCATGATTGATAAAGATGGTGGAGGGGATGCCATAGCAGTAGATGATGTGGTACAAGATGAACTTGGATATCTAAATATTAGTAGTGAGGGTGAGCAAGATTGCTTCAACCCATTTTGTGAAGTATTCAATGGCATTATGATGTACTTGTATCCATCTGAGGAGAGAGGGGTTATCTTACCAATGAGGTTGAAGCCCCAACATGAGAATGGCCAAGGTGGTGAGATCAGATGCAGATCCTACACTAGGGCATGAATTAGATTCACATGCTACTGACACTATAGGCATTTCTGTACAAACTCACAAGTATCATGTTCCATTATTGGCCAATAGTACCTTGCTTTGAGAAGCTTCTTTGCTAGGACCATGCCACTTGTGTGGGCACCACAGATTCTAGTGTGAACCTCTTGTAAAGCCAAGGTGGCCTCATTTGAATCTAAACACCGAGAGAGGATAATATGATATCCATGAGGATACAAGGTTTTAGCTACGAGAGTGTAGTGGGAAGCTCTGCAGATAAGGTTCTGGAGCTGGGTGTCTATGAGGTGAGGGGATATGATACCATTTTTAGATAGGCATGGATATCATGGTACCATGGGGATTGGGGACCAACTAAGATTTGCACCATTTCAGAATCAACTTTCTTGTAAGAGGGTGTATGTAGCTGCTCTACTAAAAATTTGTACTGCGTAGAATCTCGAGGGATCTCTAGTAAGGACTTGATGGTTGCCATGACATCTACAACTTTGTTTTTTATCCTGAGTATCTATGTGAACTGTAGAGTCAGAAAATATTCTTTCACCTTGTCCACTAATTCCTTGTATAGTAATACTTTGTCGTCTTTGGTTTGGAGCTCATCCAGGACCTGTTTGATGATGAGTTGTGAATCTACGAACACTTATAACTCTATAATATTCCATTGGATAATCATCTTGAGGCCAGAAATGAGGGTTGTATACACCTAAAAATGGTCACTTAGACTATTAGCCCCTTTCTAGCATTATTTGCTAAAATCATCAATTGCTTATTCTTAATCAAATCCTAGCTCTATCATTTATTCGATTATTTTCTATGGGATACCCATTTTATCCTAAGTATTTATTTAATTAAAAGGAATCTCCTCCTCTTTTAATTAAATAAAAAGCCCCAACTTTTCCTCTTATCCTATGTTGCACAAATAAAGCATTATTCCTATTTTATAAAAAGAAGAAAAACACTTTTTGTCTTATATGGACACAAAAGTCAACTCTTATTTGCTTATTAGAGGATATTTGTGCACATGGATTGCTCCTCTTTCAAGCTCCACCCTTGATTAAATCTTTTGCCTCTTAATCTCCATGGTCCATTCCTTTTCATTTCCTATAAAAGAAGAGCTCTCTTCTCATTTGCATATCCATCTTTTGAATGCTAATGTTATGCTGTAGGTTTTCTAAGTGATTTTGGAGCTTCCGAGATTTGGAGAATTCTTGGATTTCATATTTACATGCTATTATAGTTTCATTTCTTGCATCTTTCCTTTTCATAGCATAACTTGTACTTTCATTTCCATAGCTTAGCTTGCATCTCTCATTTCTAGCTTGCATATTCATCTTAATCTAGTTGCATTTGCATTTCATAGTCATTTTTGGGGATATTGGAATTCTTTCCCTTGTCTTCATTTGAATCTCTCATTGTGTGGTTGACTAGCAAGGTCATTAGCTTAATAGCTCTAGCTGAGAGAAAACTTAAAATAATCTTGCAACTCCATGCATAAAGAGCTCTAAATCAATTTCTCAAGGTTTCCAATCCATGGATTCTCTTGGATGTAATGATTTAGAGAAGTGCACCATTTGAGTTTGTAGATTTTTGGTGCCCACCATGGGGCAACCCACTTTTACATGCTAGTTTTGATTATTTTTGGAGCTAAACCCCTTGTGCAGATTTGCTTGGAGACTAAAATCCTAAATTTTCAAATATTTGATCATATCTCCCAAAAGACTTGGTGTTTTAGTCTGAAAATTTGCTTTCAGGTTGGTGACATATTAGAGAAGCTCCAATAAAAAATTCAAATTTTTCTGAGGTATTTTTGATTTTTTATAATTTTTTCTTGATTTTTCATAAAAAATTAATTTTTAGCGCAAATTAGCATTTTTTATAGTTTCAAAAAGCTCTTCTAATTTCATAGGGGGTCCATTTTTTGTGATTTGAATTTGGATGCAATATCATAGCTCAAATAATTGATTTATAAAAAGTGGTCTATTTTCGTAAAATGGGTCTCTAGGGCACAAATGAAGAGATTTTTCTAAAATTTTTACATTTTTGGAAAGCTCTCTATTTTTTGACAAAGGTCTCTTTTCTATATTTTGGGTTTAGGGTCTAAATTCATGTAGTATAAGTCCAATCTTGTTGACAAGGTCAAAAATCAAAATTTAAAAAAAGGGTATTTGATGATTAGCATGCACTTATTTTTCACATGGTTCAATGCATGATGTGAGTTGTCATTTGGATTATTTTCTAGTTATTATTGCTCCTAACAATTGATTTTCAGATCTAACCACCTTAGGGTTTGCATAAGTTGAGTATACATTGCATATCTTGTTTGCTTGCTTGCTTGTCTTGTTCGTTGGAAGGTTCGTGGCTTGCTTTCATGGAGATACTTTAAAAAAAACAAAAATGAGGTAAAATCTACTAAGCATGTTGCTTTGGACTTGAGGTATTTTGTTACATCTCTACAACATTTAGATTTTGGAAATAAGAATGAACCTCTCATGTGTTGGCTTGAGTGTTTACATGCTTTCATAGAACACATTTGAATTGATGCTCTTAATGGGAAATGAATGAACATAGATTTGCTTTCATACAAGTTTGTGTAAGTGAATGCTTGTGTTTACACCTTAAGTAATTCTTGGTTCTAATATCAAAAATCTCATTGAGTAATTTAGGGCATGGATTCATTCCTTGTTTACATGAAGAGTTAAATACACCACTTTGTGGACTCACTTCATGTTTACTTGGAAAGTTAAATATTCCATGGTTCAAACTCTTTTGCACTTGTGAATAGTATTGATAAGAAATCTTAGAGTACTTTTGATTGATCTTGTTAGCTAAATTGGGTTGTTGGACTCACTTTTTTTAATCACCCATCATTCAGCCCTTTGGATGCAATCCCATCACCATATTCAGGGGATGGGTTTACCTAAAAAAGCGTTAAGTGCTCCACAAAGTTTTTCTCATTTTGTGCTTTCTTGATCTCATTAGTGTTCTAAGGTGTGGACTCACTTTGAGTTTGTGTGAGGAGTTAAATGCACCACTTTGTGGAGTCACCTCACATTCACTTGAAGAGTTAAATGTACCACCTTTAGTGCTTTCGAATACTTTTGATAGAGAATTGCTTACTTTTTATTTTTAGAAGGCCTGCTTGAGGACACATCACCTCAAGGGATGACCTTAACTCCTATGTTTTGGTGGAGTATAAATAGCGGGTGGTGAATCAAAAGACACCTCTCTTGGGAATGAGTTAGATATCACTCTTGGCTAAGCCTCAAAGAACTTTATACCTTTGAGAAGTGAAGGAGGAGATTTGGGTCACTGTCTTCCCCCGGTTGTGTGATTTCAGATTCTTTTCATCTATGGATTTGGGCCTCACGTACCTTGCATATATTGAGGACTCCCTTTAGAAGAGCTATGTATAGCCTTGTAGATAGCTTGCTAGGATGTTGTTGTGTTTTAAGTGCCTGCTAAAACATTCTCAAGAACATACACAAGTAGTTCTTAAGGAGTAGAAATACTAAGTCACTATTCTTGTTCATGTGCAAGGTTTCTTTGTCCCTTGCTCATTGTTTGAAGACAATTGCTTGTCTTGGCAAGGTTGTTTTTGCTCTTGTGCAAGTGTTTTATGACATGTTTGATCACCTACTATTTGCAAACTTGTCTACTTCTTGATATTATTGTGCTTGAAACCAAAAAATTGTACTTGCAACCTACAACATTGACCAAATTGCTTTCAAAACTGAGTTTTTCACATTAACTGGTCAAGAGTCGTACAATACTAAAACATCATCGCATACCTTCAACCAAGAATCCTGAGTTTTCTACTGTCCTACTACTGTTGCAATTCAGAGCTGTTACACTTGCATTTTAACCTGTTGTAGAGTGTCTTTTTCTTGTTCTTATCTGAAGCTGGCTTGTTGTCTACATGTTGAGGATTGTTCCAGACTGAAACAAATGAGCTAAAACTATTGGATTTGAGCCTATCAAATGTCACTTTTGATCACTTGTCAAAACATGGTTACCTATCTAGCTACTTGCTAATCGAGCTTCTTGCTCACATCTAGGCTTGTGTCAATTGACTGCTGTAAGTTCTTGAGCAATTTGACCAGCCATCTCTATTTTTCTATCTTGACAAGTGATCATCATTGGCTTTTGCTTATCTCAACATCTAAGAAACTTTGTCTCATTCTATTAGTCAACCAATAATTCTTTTTCATGCCGGTTACAACTCGGTCTCAATTTGAGCAGGAGAATCATCCTCCATTCAATTACACTCAGTTACCTTCTCCAACCAGATGCTCACAAGCACTCGCTCGCAATGATAGCTCTAGTTCTGACCACTCTAAGGATTCTAAGGCTACCCCGTGGTATAAAGGAGGCTTCCTCTTTTCCACGCTCAAAACCCCCAAATTACACAGACAGTGTCTCACTTACTATGAACGAACAAGAGAGATATCATCGTATGCAAGAACACTTTGAGCAAAGAGATAAACAAGCACTCTTGGATAAAGAGTATAGTAAAAGCTTAATGGAAGCTGCTAGGTGCATGACTTCAATAGGGATGTCCCTTGAACAACCCGGGACTAGTAGCTATGAAAATAGACCTTTCTTTGGCACCAGTGGCAACAACGGAAACAACACGCCACCAAGGTCCCCTCCAAGATGGACTTTTGATGTACCTTCTTCACCTCCTAGACCACCTCCCTCTCACCATGATGAAGAGGTCATTGATGATATTTCTAGTGAGGATCTTATTACATTTGAACAAGATGAAGACTCCCAACGAAAGATGCTTAAGCTTTTAGAGCGCAATGGCGACCAATATTTCCAATATATGACTTCTAGAGGATACAAGCTTCCTCCTGGCTATGATGTCAGAAAAATTGTTCAAAAAAGAGTACCAACTGAATTGGAAGTCCTTAAGGAAGAACTACACTGGACAAATCAATGCCTTACCCAAATGGCAATGGAAAGAGAGCCTCCAAAGGTCTCCTTTGTAGAATCTATTTGTGCTCTTCCATTTGATAGGAGTCTATACATGGTCCCATTTCCTAAGGATATTGACGTTCCCAAATATGACAAGTATGATGGAAACGGTGACCCCCATGACCATGTGCGTCACTTTTACGCTCTTAGCATGGACTTCCTTCACGAAGACACATTTTTGCTACGATTATTCTATCAAAGCTTAAGAGGACAAGCTTTAGAATGGTTTGCAAAGTTGACACCTCCTTTGAAGACTTTTGATGAGTTGGCTATGCGCTTCACACAACACTATTCATACAATATCCAACATCCTATCACCATGATAGATCTTGGTGCTTTGAGACAAAACCAAGGAGAGTTATTTGCTACTTATTTGCAATGTTGGAGGTCATTGTATTCTTGATATCCTCGTCAGTTACCCGAAAGGGAAAAGATTGACATTTTTGTCAACCTCTTGTGCCTGAGCTATATTATGATCTAAGGAAGCAACTATTCTCCTCTTTCAATGACATGGTTGAAAGTGCATATCAGATTGAGGATGTGGCCATCAGAAAGGGGGATATTGTTATTAATAAAGATACTGGAACCAATGGCAAAGACCAGAGCAAATCTTGGAATAGGAATAAGTATGTTGTCAATGATGGGGTTGTAGATGTCCCTAAAGCTAAAGAGCCTACTTTCAACCTTTCTAATTCCATCTACGTAGCAAAACAAAAAGAAGCTGCCAACGCTCAAAATGCTCCTAAGCCTCAGAATGCAGATAAGCCAAAGAAGCAATTCTGACGACGGGTCTATACCCCATTGGTTGAACCATATGATGTGATTCTTAAGACTTTGGTTGAAAATAATTATGTTACACTTCCTGAGAAAATCCATCCCTATGATTCGCTAGTTAAGCCTGATTGGTGGAGAGAGGATCATTACTACCACTATCATAGAAACAAGGGACACAAGACTGACAATTGTTTCACACTTAAAGATGCTATACAAGATCTCATTGAGGGAGGCATAGTTCTCATAGATGGCTTAGTTAAAAATTATAATCACACAACTTTCAAAGATCCTCTACCTAAGTATGACAGAGGTGAAACCTCTCAAGCACATAAGAAGAATCATGATGCTAAGATAAACTATACATATACTTCTGATTCATCTGTGATCAACATGGTAGAGCCCATTGAGAGCGTTCTTATGATGTGACCTCAAGATGATAATAAAGCCAATCATGGAATGTCAAAGTTTTTCTTGCAAACACATGGTAGTACATCTTCCTGAAGTGAGGCACTGAATGCTGTTACTAGGGGGCAAGGTAAAGTGGTCCTTAAAACTACGCCTGATCCTAAACAAGCCTCATCTTCCAAACTAGCAGTTCCTTCAGCTCTGTCTAGCTATGATCTTGTCCATCAGTTGCAACAGACACCCGCATAGATATCTATTTTTGAGTTGCTTGAGCTATCCCCCTTGCACAAGGAGATCCTTGAAAAGGCTTTGCATACAGCTAATGTCCCTAATGACATTGACCTAGATAGGTTCCAGGCTATGGTTAACCACATCTCATCACCTCATTATCTATCCTTTTCTACAGAAGATGATGTATCTATTAGTCACCCTCACAATCTTGCCTTACATATTGAGGTTATGGTCTACCATACCTGAGTTTTCTAAGTCTTGATAGACAATGGTGTTGGGTTAAATATTGTTTCTTTCAATGTCATACAATAACTGGGTTTGTCAGAATTTGCTGTCGATCCTAAATGAAAAATTACTATAAAAGCATATGATGAAGTTGAAAGATCTTCCAAAGGTCTTGTCACGCTACCTGTTTGAGTGGGCCCTATCACGAAAGATATTATGTTCCAAGTATTGGACATCCCACTTGCTTATAACATTCTTTTGGGTCATCCTTGGATCCATGACATGCAAGTTGTGCCTTCTACATACCATCAGTGTGTCAAATTTCCACATAAAGGAGCTGAAATTATGATCCCTGGGGATCATACTATTGCTATCAATACTCTTGCTACTACTAAAATGTTTTTTCCTCACAAAAAACCCTCTAATGATCCTACTGCATCCCTGGCTGCTGCTGAGAAAAATTTTAAAATGATGAGCTTGGGTATGGGTGAGTACACAATGGATTCCATTACTACTATGCCTACTTCTCCTAGATCATATGGGAGACCTTCTAATAAGATGAAGCCTTCTGCTTCTGCCATGACAATTTTTGGTAATTTTGTTCAAGCGTCTGTACCCCTAGAGGTAGAAAGAGAAGAACAACCTGTTAGAGAATGGATCTATAGAGATGAAGAAGATAGTACCACTATTGCTACTCCTATTTCTCCTAAGTGCTATGGTAAAGGCTATAAATTTTTGTAGCAAATGGGCTATCAATGTCACAGACCTATAAATGATAATGGGCATGCCCTAGTCGAGCCTTTGAGTCATACTAATGGACGAACCTCTAAGATTACAAAAGATCTAGGATATGGTGCCAATGATGACCTCCCTACATGCTCTAGAAATGCTCCCATGATTAGTGATTTAGAAACAGATACATATGAGTCACCACTGCACACTATGGCTCAAATGGGAGACAATATTCCTTCTACTTCACTCCTTTGGGAAGGAGAATGCCTGTCTACTGATGATACAGTTGAAGCCTCCACATCCAAAAATTTTATACCTAATGAGTCATTGAGATTTGATAGACAACATAGAAATATTGCGCGCTTAATGAAAAGAGGAGATCTCACACATAATGATGCTGAAGCCTCTACTTCTAAAGGTCCTAAACCTTCTTGGTGCAAGCATCCCAATAGAAGCGTAACAATGGATTCAAATGAATATGAATGGGATACTCTCTCCAATGGATCTTCCACAGTGGATATGGAAGTGGATGTGGTTCATACTCATGGTGACCAACCTGACATAGTTGATGAGTCTCACGTAGGGTCTGATGAGTTTAATCCACATATTGCTTTAGTGGACCATGCTAGTACTTCTATGACAAGTCTAGATCTTAACACTTTCGGAGCTTACCCTATAGGCTCGACCTCTCTTGTCCCCAGAGATGACATCCCTCACATAAATGCTATTGAACTAGTCACTTCATTTCATGTCGTAAAATCAGATCTCATAGCTTGGTCCACCCAGGATCAACATGCCATTGAACCTATTACTTCTTCCACTAGTGAACTAGCAACAAAAAGGACTAAATAAAAAATAACGTATCTCAATCATCAAATCAAAAGAAAAGAGAAATGGTTGGATGGCGAAAACCACATTGTGGCAGTATCCGAACCTCAAAAAGTTAAAAATAAAGACTTGCTAAAAAATGATGATTCTCAAATAAAAGATGACAAGTTGATTCTCTATTAAAAAATGGTGAAATTTTTCAAGAATTATTTCACATCTGTCATATTTCAACATATTCCTAGAGCTCCGCTCAAAGCTGCTAATGCCTTGGTTACTTCAGCATCCATTTTACAATTGAAAAAGCATAAATCTCACTTCAAGTTCCTGGTGGAAGAATTACGCTATCCTACCCACAATTCCTACAATGCCACCATCTTTTCCTATCTCCAAGATCATGTTATTCCTAAAAGTCTAACACGTAATATGAAGCGCCATCTCATCCATCACACCTCACACTTTACCCTCATCTCTGGTGACTTGTATAGGAAGGGTCTAGACGGAACTCTCCTTAACTGTCTTGAAATAGATGAGTCAGACAAAGTGCTAGTTGAAGTCCACGACGGTATATGTGGATCACACTTTAACGACCTTGTGTTAGCTTGGAAATTGCTTAGGGATGGCTACTATTGGTTAGGACCTTGTATTATCACAACATCATTTGGGTCTGAGGCCTCTCAGCTATCTACGCGAGAGGGAGAAGAGCTTATTGGGCCTACCAATTCTCTACATCAGAAGAAGTACTATGTCTGAGGTTCTTGAGCTCTTTGTATATATTGTTATTGATCCTAAAAAAAATTCCAAAAAAAATTCATATATGATGCTGAAAAAATCCTAAAAAGCATAAACAGTACTGAAGAAATGATCATCTTAGTGAAAATCTAGTAATAGACGCTTTGATGTCTCACCAAAAAAATCAAAAAATTCAAAAATTCAAAAAAAAAAGAAAAAGTGCCTTGGTGAAAACCTGGAAACAGGCGCCTTGGTAGTAAAAATACAAAAAAATTGAAAAAAGTCCTTAAAAAATCTATCAAGTGGTGAAAACCTAGAAACAAGCACTGCTTGAGACCCTTGCACCTATGTCTATTAGTCTTGTGTGGTGCTCTCTCGCTTTGCCTCTCCTAGCCTGGAATTGACTCTTGTCTTATTCTTAGGGGCATATGTTGTTCTAGCTTATCTTGGGTCTCTTTGTGCATTCCGGTTTCTTAGGCCACTTGGTTCCAACGGTGTTTTTCAACACCACCCCAATTATGTTTTTCAACACTTTCCTAGCATCGAGTGTTTCTCAACACTTATCAGATGTCTTACCCACAGTCTAGCATGATATGCAATATTTCTCACTAACAGATGTGATACTCAAAGTTTGACTCTATGACCTACACACACGCACTTAAACACTTGACTCGCTGAGACTTGTTTGACTTTGTTTTCTTTGTGTGCTATCTATGATGATTTCTTTGATGAGTTTTCTCTCCCTATGATAGTTTACAATGATGCATAGCTAGAAGACTGAGGGCATGAGGACATGTTTTATTGCTTTTTCTGCTTGTGGGTATATTTTGTTAGTCCTAATTGTCATTAGCATTTATGCTTGTTCCACTTGACACCTAGGATCTACAAGGTATTATCCTTGACTATTTTATGTGAGTGCATGCTTATAGCCATCTTTACCTTCTTATGTCCTGATGCAAGCATAATCTCGCTATAGAAAACTTAGGTAATCTCACTACACTAGTCATCTCGACCTACATGTCTTTGGTGCCTAGGTGGGATTCCGACATTTCTATCTGATATAGATCATATTCATATTCACATAGTCATACTAGTGTGTATTGTATGGTCTTCTGATGCTACCAATAAAGCTCGATGATGATTATTAGATGTCTATTGGTGTTGTGACGTTGCAAGTCAACCACTTTTTCATAGTAGCTTGCATTTTTAGGTTCATGATAGTTAGTTTTGCATCTTGCATATGGAGAGAGCTCTCCTTTCATCTTCTGTGGACCTATCGGTCAACTGCACTCATCTTTCGCTTCTTCTCGATCATGTCTTTCACTTCTTGTCTTTCATATCACATCATTTTCTCTTCATTTCGGGATCAAAACTAAAATCCAAGTTCACCTTGATCATCAAAATTGCATTTCTCCTTCTTCCGTGTAGTTGGCTGACCTTTTGAGGCCTGATCATTTGATCTTTGTTGGGGCATCTTTCTCTCCTCATCTCCATCTCTCTCATCCTTCTAGTCTTTCATTCATTTAATTCATCTCTCTCTAAGGTCTTGACTAGGGTATATCTTCACTGCTTGATGGTTATTCTATCATCTTTCATCTTCGATTATGATTTCTAGTGATTTGATCATGTTGCTCTTGCTTCTACCTTCCCTCTACCTAATTTCACTTTCGATCTCGAGGGGGCAGACACATCATATCCTATTGGCTATTCTCTAGAGCATATGCTTGACCATTCCATTTTCTCTGATCGATCTATCTTTGCGCTTGACATGTTAGTTCTCATCTCAAGTTTTGATACTATCCATGTCTTTCCTAAGTGTTCAATACTGTCGCTACCAGGCTGACCATGCAGGATTTGCTATCTCTCTACACTTCATACTTTGGAGTCAGACCGCTATCTATTTCTTTCTTGGCTGATCTATTCTTTGACGTAATGTGTTCCCAGATCGATCACACATTAGTCAAAGAGGGGAAAATGTATACACCTAAAAATGGTCACTTAGACCATTAGCCCCTTTCTAGCATTATTTGCTAAAATCATCAATTGCTTATTCTTGATCAAATCCTAGTTCTATCATTTATTCAATTATTTTCTATGGGAAACCATTTTATCCTAAGTATTTATTTAATTAAAAGGAATCTCCTCCTTTTTTAATTCAATAAAAAGCCCCAACTTTTCCTCTTATCCTAAGTTGCACAAATAAAGCATTATTCCTATTTTATAAAAAGAAGAAAAGCACTGTTTGTCTTATATGGACACAAAATCAACTCTTATTTTCTCATTGGAGGATATTTGTGCACATGGATTTCTCCTCTTTCAAGCTCCACCCTTGATTAAATCTTTTTCCTCTTAATCTCCATGGTCCATTCCTTTTCATTTCTTATAAAAGAAGAGCTCTCTTCTCATTTGCATATCCATCTTTTGAATGCTAATGTTATGCTGAAGGTTTTCTAGGTGATTTTGGAGCTTTGGAGATTTGGAGCATTCTTGGCTTTCATATTTACATGCTATTATAGTTTCATTTCTTGCATCTTTCCTTTTCATAGCATAGCTTGTACTTTCATTTCCATAGCTTAGCTTGCATCTCTCATTTCTAGCTTGCATATTCATCTTAATCTAGTTGCATTTGCATTTCATAGTGATTCTTGGGGATATTGGCATTCTTTCCCTTGTCTTCATTTGAATCTCTCATTGTGTGGTTGACTAGCAAGGTCATTAGCTTAATAGCTCTAGCTGAGAGAAAACTTAAAATAATCTTGCAACTCCATGCATAAAGAGCTCTAAATCGATTTCTCAAGGTTTCCAATCCATGGATTCTCTTGGATGTAATGATTTAGAGAAGTGCACCATTTGAGTTTGTACAAGGGCCTCATATTTTGTGATGTTATTGGTACAAGGAAATCCTGATTTGAATGATTTAGGGATATAATCACCTTGGGGAGTGACAAAGAGGATTCTCGCTCTTGATCTATGAGACATGTAAGAGCCATTGAAATATAGCTTCCATGTCAATTTTTCTTTGACCATTCATAGATGTTCATCAGGGAATTCCATTACCAACAGATATGCATATACAAGGTGTGCCTCAACAAATGGATATGCATTTATTTGCAATGACCTACCCCGTTATTGCCTTTATGTCTATATACTAGATGTCAAATTCACTTAGGATCATAACCCATCTTTCCATGCAGCTTCTAAGTGTTATTTTTGAAAGTAGGTACTTGAGTGGGTCCAATTTGGAAATGAGCTTTATAGTGTGACTAAGCATGTAGTGTTGAAGCTTTTGGGTGGCAAAAAACACCGCAAGACATGCCTTCTCCATGGGTGAATAATTCAATTCATAGTTGACAAGTGTGTGACTGATGTAGTAGATGGCACTTTCCTTTGCATTGTCATCAAGCTGGGCCAATAGTGTCCCTAGTCTTGTAGTGGTTGCTAAAATGTAAACTATGAGAGGGTGTCCCAGTGCTGGCGGTACATGAATGGGTGAGTTAGATAGGTATTCTTTGATCTTCTCAAAAATACGTTGACAAATTGGGTCCCACTTGAAATTGGTACCCTTGCAAAGTATATGTGTGAACGGTTGACATTTTTTGACCATTTGTGATATGAATCTACAGATGGATTGTAGTTTTCCTTGTAGGCTCCTTAGTTGCTTGAGTTTTTGGGTAGGAGGCATGTCCATTATGGCCTTGACTTTCTAGGGATCAATCTTGATGGCTCATCATGATACAATAAACCCAAATAGCTTACCAGATGTTACACTGAAGACACACTTCTTTGGGTTCATTTTAAAGCCATAGTGATGTAGATGATCAAACTCACACTCAAGAATGTCAAGGTGTTCTAACCATGTCCTTGATTTTGATAGAATGTCATTTACATAGTCTTCTAGTATCTTGTGTATCATCTCATTGAATATGACCGTCATTGCTCTCTGATAGGCAGCTCTTGCATTCTTTAAACTGAATGACATCATGTTATAGAAAAAGGTGCCCCATGGTATTGTAAATGTCTATGCTATTCTTCTTCTACTATGCGGATCTAATTGTACTTTGAGAAGTCATCCATGAGTGACATCATCTCATGACCAACTATGAGATCGATGATCATATCTATTTTGAATAGGGGGAAATCATCCTTTGGGCATGCTTTGTTAAGGTCTCTAAATTCTGTGCAGATCTTGATTTCCCTTGATGGCTTGGTCACTGGTACCATGTTAGAGATCGATTCCAAATAGTCAATAGATCGAATGATTTTTTCTTGTAGGAGCTTTTCCATTTTTTATTTAACCAATAAGGCAACTTTTGGATACATTTTTTGAAGCTTCTACTTGACTCATTTTGCACTTGGGTCCACTACAAGGTGATGAACAACTAAATTGGGATCTAGCCCTAGCATATGAGCATACAACCATGCAAAGTTTATCACAACTTCTTGGAGGAGTGCAGTGAAATTTGCTTCTTCTCCCTCAGTTAGGGATGCTGTGATGTATGTTATTCTTAGACATTCCTCAGTTCCCAAGTTGACGGGATTGGTGTCTTTGATGAGTATAAAGGATTGCTCTGGTATATAATAATGGATAGGAGAAAGAGGCAATTCTTCATCCTCTAGCACCTCAGAGAGGTTTTCAATAGAAGATATGTCCTTTGTTTTTACATTTTTGGAGTCAAAACATGCCTAAGAGAGGATTTTCACAAAAGGACTCATTCGTTTCTTTTTTATTTTTACTTTTGTGGCTAAATACTTCCTCTTCCCTAAAGTATCCCTTGGGGTCCAGCTTGTAGACGTGTGCTGACTCATGCCCCTAGTTTGACTATTGATCTGATGCTCCCATGAATCTTAGGAGAACTTCCTCACTTTAGAACTCATCGATGTGTACAACTCTTGGTTGGTCCCAGTCTATGAGTTCAGGGTGGATGAGTGGGTGGTCAATAAATTTGATGGAAAGTTGGAGGAGGAAAAAATTTCCTAGGAAGGTTTCATCTTCGAATATATCATCGTAAGATTTTTTCACTTGCTATTCAAGGATGTCTTTGATTTCTACAATTTCATCTTGGTTATTCAAGAGAGTAATAGTGGGAAAATTGGTGCCCCCAGTTATGGTATTGCACTCCTATATGTGAAGGCTAGGGGTGTTGAATCCAAGGCCTCAATGTATTGGGTTTTGTGAGGCTTCTAGTAGATCTTTCATGCCATCTTCTTTAGGTCGTAGACTTCCACCTTGATAATTCCATTGTTCTGTAGCCCACTTGTGAGGTGGAGGATCTTTATACACCCATTTGTTGATATCAAGATCCATCTCTTGATTATTTAGAATACCATACAAAATGCATGTTGATGGGCCCATTTTCTTTACTTCAGGCTCTTCTTGAGAGAGTGTTCTTTTGTGGCATGGATTCCTTTGGGTATGTGGATCAAGTAGTAGGGACCCTACTATGAGGGCATCAATAAAATTGTATTCACCACAACCCATGTTATTAATCTTGATGGTGAAAAGAGTGGAGGCAAGGATTGTCTTTGGATCATAGTGGGATCAGGATGAGTTGGCAACAAAAGTGCCAATATCGATTCTAGGGTAGTGGGTGTAGTGGGGAAATGATGCTTCCAATGCACGGTAGTATGCGAAGGGTTGGGGATCGACATGGATGCTGATATCAGTGCCTTGATGCATAAATTTAATGCACTAGTGATAGGTGGATGCGATGACTTTGATGGAATGAATCTAGAGTTGTCTGAGGAGGATGTTGTAGGGAAGATCAAGATCAATGACATGGCAGATGGTTTCTTTAATTTTTGGGCCCATCTTGATAGGCAACAAAATGGTACCCTTTGAGGTACACTCTAAGTTATTGTAGGCCTTGATGGTGATGACCTCATGTGATATATCAGCCTCTATGTATCCCACTTGTTGGATGAATTTCAGTGTGTAAAATTTAAGGGCTGAACCATTATCTATCATGACCCATTTGACTGCGAAGTCATTTACCATAACAATGATGCAGAGAGGGAGGTTGTGATCAGGCTCAACATATGGCATGTTAGATAGTTTGAAAGAAAGGGCACAAGATACAGATAGATGTCACACAAGGTTCTCAAAATTGATAGTCTTAATGTTTGTGGGGACACATGCCTCTTGGAGGGATTTATTAAGGATTTCCTAGTGAATAGGTGAGGTGTGAAGGAGGATTTCACAAGATGTTCCAAGAGATTATATTGGGTATTGGATGTAGAAGCTACACTGACATTGAAAATAGAGATTCTACCTCTCTGAGTGGTGACCACACATTGACTTTCTGCACCTTTAACATGTATGACATTGACTGTGGGTTCAACCTAGGAAATGCAAATGACAAATTTTTCATAATTGAGATAAGCGGTGGTGTAATATTTTCCATCAGCATGGTAACCTTGCTTGCCTTTGCCTTGGCTCTAGGGTGACGGGTTAGCATTGGCTACGTTATTTCCAGATTTGTGTTGAGGAAACACATTTTGGTATATTTGGAGGTTGGAATTGGGTGATGCTTGGGCAGACACATTGACTATGATCTCATTTTTGTTGATTAGATCTTGGACATAATGCTTGAGTTTCATGAATTTCATAGTGGCATGTCTCTTAACATGGTGATAATCACAGTACTCACTGTCCTTGTACCGTGATGGCTTGGGGGTCAATTCAATGAATGGTTGGGTCTGAAGATAAATAATCAAGTTGGCAATGGCCATTTGATGGAAGATCATGCCCAAAGGTTCACCGAGAGGGGTGAATGTGCGCTTCTAATTATTTTGGATGTGCAACTTATTCTATCTTTGGGTGACTAATATAGCGTTGGCTTGATTTGCTTGGTTTTGGTAATGCTGCATGGGTTATTGGTAGGTTGGCCCAGGATTTTGGTAAACAAATGCATGTTGATATGCTAACAAAGGTGGTTTTAGACTAGCCACAACAACCTGAACATACTTGGTGTCCATAGCTCCATCTATAATAATGTTCTTGTTTTTATTCCAATAATGAGACCAGTCATTACTGGACTTATCTTGTCAGATTTCTTTATAATTCATGATGGTACCATCATCCAAGAGGCCTTTCTCAATGTCCATTCCTTTTCCTTTGACATCTTGATATGTTTGGATATAGTTTATGCGCATGAAGTGAGACAACTTCAAATGCAAATTTTCAACGAAGATCTTTGCCAAATGGTTTTCTGGAGGTTCTGCCATCATTACAAATAATCGGCTAAGCTTTCTCCTCCCTTCTATTTTGAGTTGCAGAGATCCAAAAGAGATAATTCATTCTTGATGTTATGTATCTATTGGGCTATGAACTTATTAGATAGTTATGCAAAGGTCATGACTGATCCATAGGGTATCTTATAGAACCACTTGATAGTGGTTCCTCCCAATATATTGGGAAAGAGGCACATGAGGAAATTTTCGTTTTAAGAGACCTTTTGGAAAGCCATGTAAAATTCATGAACATGGCTATATGGATCTCCCTTCCCTATGTACTTGTCAAATTTAGGTGTCTCAAAATGCTTGGAGAAGGGAACTAATGTGATAGACCTATGAAAAGAATAGGGACATACTTCCTCAAGCTTGAAGGTTTTACTTTTAGCCACAACACATATCTCTTTGAGGGCATTCTTTATTTCCTCCCACTCTAGATTGGTAGGCGTCAGAGTAGGTATACCTATTAGGAAGGGGTGTGATGTTTCAGGTGAGTATGGATGGGTCTGTGAGGGTTATTGTGGGATTTGATAAGGGGATTTCCCATCTATGTAGGTAGACTACAATGGATTCTGCGGTGATGGATGGGAAATGTATTGTTGTTGATGGGTGGATGCACATTGTTGTGAGGGGTATGTTGACATTTTTTGTTGCATTGTTGTGGAAGGATATTGTTCTTGTGCAGGGAAGTACTATTGTTGTGGGGGGGGGGGTTGGTAGAATGATGTGGTCTACTAGTGTGTTTTGCCTTAGGCTTGACCAATGTATGTGGGATGCATGCCCACATTTTTGAGGGGTGGAATGGTTTCTTGGATATGGGTGGAAAGTGGAGGTCATGTAGAGTAACTGGAGAAATGGGAGGATCTTGGTTTTTGTGGTGGGGGTAAAGTTTGGGATATGGTGGATGGCATGACTAGATAGTTGGAAAATATGGGAAAAAATTTAGTTTAGTGAGGGAGCAGTGGTGCCTGTGCTGTGAAATGGACAATAGGTCCTATGATCATAGGATTATATATGTGGGAGTGTGTTGGTATTCCTAAATCTTGCATATATGATGGATTAAGACCTCATGAAGATTTGGTTCCTACAGTGGGTTGTGATATGGGAATAGATGGGAATGTAGGTGCGATGGTGGGGATTTTTGAGGTAAGTGCTTGGTTCTAGGGTCTTGTAAGAGGCATCGCTCTTGTATAAAATTGTTGTTGGGATTTTGTGTTGGTGATGAAGGGAAGGAGAGAAACTTGTGTAGAGGTTAGCTAGGTGATTGGTGGATTGGGTTCTTGGGTGAAGGTTTGCTGAGAGGTAGAGGGAGGTGCTTGCATTGCCCCTTGGAAGAGTGGTGCTAACATGGAGGCTTGGCTCATGAAAGGTGGTTGTATTATCTATGTGGAGCTCTGCATGGGAGGTGGTGGTGCTTATGCGGAGCTCTGCACTTGTGTGGTGGCTTGAGATGTGACTAGTGGGGGTGGTGGTCCCATGATGGAAAAAGGAGTAGATTTCATCGTTGTGTGTATGATGGGACTTTTGGAGCTAGATTGCAATAGGTGAGGGATAGTTGAGGCCACTTGGGATAATTATAAGCTAGGGTTGATATGTTTTGGACAACAATGAGGTAGGCATTAGCAGGGATGTTTATGGGTTTCATTGGAATGAAGGGATACAGTTATAGAAAAATGGGAGTACCCTCCGACACATAGTTGGAAAAAATTGTGAGATGATTATGGGATTGAATTGCACTAACCATTTATGTGTGGCCTGGATGACTCGTGAATGCCTCCATAAAACATGTGGTGGGTGTTTCATGTAGGTCTATCCATACATTCTTTATCTATGCTGGTGGTTGCGGATCATATGTTACCATCACGTTATTAGAAATGTTGGGGTCAGATGAACTAGTGGTGAGATTAGGATCCATATCCTTTCTCTTCTTTCATTGTGTCTTGAAAGGTATGAAAATGAAAGTACTAGGATGGGGAAATAAAGACAAAAATGATGGATGAATGCAATATATTTTTAAGGAAACCTAAATATGGGGATAGGCTAGTCCTAAGGAGGCTTAAGGATAAATGCAAGACTCAAGATGAACCTAGATAGACTAAAGGATGCTTTGATGGTGATTTTTTTGGGATTCTAGGGACATCCTAGGAGCTAAGGATTACCTAGTGCCAAAATGGGAATGAGTTTCCTTTTCCTAGTGTAGGTTCAAAATGAAATGGGATTGTCAACCTTAGATAGACTTGTGATCTTTGGAAGATGGGATCCTTGTCAATGTGAGCCAATATTTGGATCAAGATGATGAGGCTTACAAGAACAATTAATTAGATACCATAGAAAATGCTTAGCCAATGGGTGGAGTTATAGGATGGTTTGTATTTAGGATAAGGGTTTGAGAAAATCATTAGGATATGGAACTAGGTGGAGATTTGGATAGTTTGATTAATTTTTGGGTTTTGATTTTGATAAAGGATGATTGGTTTTGACCTAAATGAGTTTATCTAGAGGGGATGATGCAAATGAACCTAAGGGGTGAATTAAAATGTAGGGATGTTGAGATAATTTCTTGAGAATTAAAAGGATATGATGTGTGATAAGACAAGTAGTCCTCTCTTTCAATGGTAACAAAGTGACGATTTATCTAAAAGCGTGCTCCAAACTTCCTGACTTTGGCATTGTAAGTTATGTTTTCAAGTTTGTCTTTGTATTTGGCTTCTTCTTTGATTGCAGTTAAGGTGGGTTGATGATCCTTAAGCTTACATTCTGTAACTTTATTTTCTTGATAAACATGAGCAATTGGTAGCTTTGTTTTCTTGTGCTTTACATAATCGGTTATATCTCAAAAGAATGTTGATTTAGCTAGGTAGATCAATATTTCATGACAACGATTTTAAGAGCCTTGAGGAAACCAAATTTTCGGTGTTCTTGTTAGGTCAGATTGCTCATTGTTTTAAGGCAGAGACGATGATTTAGGTTGCAAGGTGCTTTGGATGAATCTGATCAATTGGATTTTCAGTCTAATTTTTTAGTCGATTTGTTCAATGGAAAGGACCCACTTTAAAGCATTCAAATTAGAAAAGATAACAGTCAAACATCTAAAAATAATCTAGGAAGGGACAAAGAAACCTTGCGGGAGACAAGAAATAGTGAAAATGAGTTGACAACATCTTTGAAGTTTGTATGTTCTTGGGGAAAAAAAATTATTGCATACAGTCAAGCACAATTTATACCCTAAGGATTTGGTAGAGTATGCAAATCCTCACTCGCTAACTTAGCCATACTTCAAGAGATAATCACAATATGGTTATCACCAAGCACGCAATGGCTCTAGTTAGGATTCCATATTATTTGACTCCAAACGCTCAGGAAGGCACCATATGCCATGTATCTTGGGGAGGTTACTATCCTCCTTGCACTTGGATTATCACACTTTCGGGGGTGAACCAGGTAGGTTCTATTCTAAGGATATTAGTGAGGGTATCCATTAGAATACATTATTTGTGTCCACACACATGCAATTTAGGCCTATATCCCCACAAAGCATGTTAACACATGTAGTCACATAAGCATGATTGAGATTGTGAGGCCCTACTTATGTGTTAGGTGAGAGCCATGTATAAACTCAAATGGTATCTGGCTTCCAAGGCTTTACACCCAATAATAAAATTTGATTAACATGAGTTGGAGTGGTGGGCTTACACCTCATTCACATGTGGGTCATTCCCATGAGCTTGTTACCTCAACTAGGAGGCCCATCTATAGGATGAATTCAAAAGCATGGATTGGTAATGAAAGGAGTCCAAATTTCTAATTTTCCCTCAAGAACTAAAGAGCATACTCTCTTATCCAATGTTGTTTTCTCCCAAACACATCAAACACACTTTTTCATTCCCAAAGTCCCTTTCTAAGTATATTATCAAATAAGTCTAGGTTTTTGATTGTCTAAAAAAGACAAGAGCATACTCCGCTATCACTTAAAAAAATACTACAAGTGGACTTTTGTTAATATGACTAAAAAGAGATTAATGAAAATACAATGTTTGTTTGTATCTCCTAGGTAACCTGCAACACCAATAGGATTAGTATTTTCCAAATGATTCTTTGACAAGCATCCTACAACAAAAAGGTGTTACTAATTTTGAAACACTCAAGTGTTGATAACTTTGGAAAGTGATATTTTTATCAAATAACCTATCAAAAGTTGTTAGAACTTGCAAAATAGATTCTCAAAGCCTAGAAAAGGCCAAAATAATCATCAAAATCCAAAAAAAATGAGATCTAGGACCCTAAAAATGCTTTGTGTTTCTAATACAAGTAAATAGAGAAATGAACCTGAGATGCAGACTCATACGAGCATATACACAGTCTAGTACGAGGAAATAGAAAATGTAGTGTTCTACTATGAGAATATACCATGCACACTATGAGAATATACAATAAGCAGTACGAGTAAACTTTGAGTAAGGGTTAATGTACGGGGAATCTCAAAAAAAAGTACAAGACTACCCAAGAAATAGTATGAGAATTTCCACAAGATAATATGAGTAAAGACACAAAATGTTATTTAATTTCATGAGGATTGTCATTGTATGGTTTGAGTACTACCGGAGTTTCAGAAAACAAACTAGAAATCTACAAATAAGGGACAATTTTGTGAAGTGGGTGTCCTACCGAGTGTGCCAAAAATGTGAGTGTGAAGAACCTAACCTATCGAGAGCATGCATAGACAAGAAAATGCTAGTTTAAAAGCATACAACAACAACAAAGGATTCAACTTAGCACCTCTGATTGAGCTAAAATAGAAGTACCCAAGTTCCATTTGATTTGTTCATTTTGGAGAATATGGATGTGTTCTCCAAAACACAATAAAATGATCCCAAAATGCAAGCCTAAGATGATCAAAGGCCTAAATGCAAGCTAAGAGGGACCCAAGAAGATGCAAAACTAGTATGAAGAACTACCTTATAGAAAGGGATTCCAAATGAGAATGAAGATGAAGCTAAAAATCTATTATCAGATTGAAGACTAAGATTCATTCACCATTTATTTTAATCATTCTATGTGATTTAGATTGAAAAACAAGAACAAAAAACTAAATGATAAATCCTTATGAAATTATAGAGCTAAACTAACATGATAACATGATAACAATTCAAAAATGAGAGATGGATTTTCTCTTTGGAAGGCCTCTATTTATAGATTTTTGGGAGCAACTTGGAGGCTTGGATGAGGTGGCACCTATGTGGCATCCACATAGGAGCCACATAGGAGACACATGATAGGCTAGAGAGGATGGATATGTCAAAAGGTAAACTTGAGATAAGATGGACATTTAAGGTTTGAAGGGCTCAAGGTTTCTCACACATGTGTGAGAAATTTTGGGGGAATGTGTGGGGGAAAAAGTTGTAAGAATGAGTTGGAGCATTTAAGGAAGTTTGGTGGCTTCCTTGGGAAGAGTTTCTCACACATGCATAAGAAACTTATTAGCACTAATAAGGTTAGGAATCACTTTTTAAGGGAGGTTAAGGGAGTGATTAGGTGGGAGGGTAGGTTTAGCAAGTGAGGTGATGGGTGTAGGCTAGGTTTTAGGTAGGGATTTAGACTAATTTAAACTAGGTTTAGATTAATCCAAGCTTAGAAGAATAGTAAGATGTGGAGGGATTTAAATAAATAGTAATTTATTCATAAAGGAATTTATAGGGGGACATGTATTAAAAAAAATTAATACATTAGAGAGGGGAGTATTTAAATTACATTTAAATACTTTAGATAATGAACCCAACTTAATTAAATAATTTTGATTAAATGGGTAGAGGGACATAAAAACCATGATTAATTAAAATTAATTAGGATATCACAAGGGTTATTAATTAAATAAATTTAATTAATAGGAATGATTTTTAGATGTCTACAGTATAATCTTATTTTTTTATTAGTAGTCTTTAAAGGTTGTTAAACCATTCCTTTTTGTTAGGTATTTGTGTAGACATGTGTCAACTACCACACCAGACCTAGTTGGATACGCAAAACCATCATCATCTACTCGATGACATCAAATTTTTATTAGGTCCTACAAATTGAGCTAGCCAATACTTAGTATGCTCTTTATTATCCTCAGGTACAAAAACAACATACACATGTCCTGCAAAACAAAATTAAGTACATATACATAAAACTTGTTAGATTTTTAATTCAAATAAAGCATAAATTATATGACATACATAAATAATATAATTTAAAGATTTACGAGAAATTGAATTAAATTACCAGGTTGAATGAGGTTTGAAATATGATCATAATCTTTTGATGGAAATGCATGATCTAGGTCTTCATTTGTTGTATCATCTTGATCTTGTGTCTCATTAGGTGTTAAGTATTTTTGTTGTCATGCTTCAACCCATTCTATATTCTTGCATACTTCTCAACCACCTACAACACAAAATTGACAAAAATATGCAAGCTCCCTAGTCCATATAGTCAAAGTGTTAGAATTAGAAATCTTAAATGGATGTCATTTAGCTGACTCAATAATTGAATCATAATCATATCTTGAAAGGATATTCTTCTCTTCAACTAGTCAGAAGAAACATATGATTGTAGAGTTCTGACTTGATTTGGGCAGTATTCTTTTCTTTGTATTTATTTATTATGTTCTATTAGTATAACATCTCTGTTTTTAATAATAATTAGGTATCAAGATCTTCATGCATCTTCAAAAATTTGGTTCAAAGTCCACAAGGATATCTAATGTGTATAATAAGATTCCAAGTATTATCATCAATGGGTAAACCATTCAATATTTTGACATGATCACTTATAAAACTCCAAAATTTTTTATGTAAAACTTACCAAATTAAGAAATAATACTATATACATAAGGAAAAATATGAAGCCAATGCAAATACTTGAAAATTACAATATTATTTCTCTACATGGTTTAGAAAAGAAAGAAATGAAAAACATATAATGATTAAAAATTTTCCTGGGATACTCAAGTATTTCCTTTAGAAGAGGTTTGGGCTGGGATAACTAGCACACTCAAAGTGTTTACTCTTCAAGTGGCTAGTGTGGGCCTCTCCAAGAATTTTGTTTCTATTTGTGTTTCTTGGCGCTCTTTTCTAACTTGCAACAATGAGTTTTGAATATGACTACTAAAGTTTATTTTGAATTGTATTTTGAATGTCTCCCATCCAATCCTCTTCTGACACATTCTCACTTTAATATAGCATTTTCTCTTATCTTTGAATATTGGAAATTGAGAAGAGGCTCTAAGGATGAACTATACTGATGAATAGGATGAGTAACTAAGAGGGGGGTGAATCAACTATAATAAAATAAATTTATTAACCTTATTAAATCTGGAGCAAGCTTAAAGCAATCTAAAACTTAAAACAAATATGAACATGAAAAAAACACACCATACACCATGAACACCATAATTTACATACAAACCCAAAAGGGAAAAACCATAGAGAAGAAAATTCTCATGAATAGAACCACTAGTTAAGGTGACACTAGTTAAGGGGATTTTTACAAAGGCTCACTACTGGTTTACTCATTGCAGATAAGGCACACTGTTAGTTGTGATGACTACCTAAAATAATAGGGATTACTATCAATACAAAGGGGCTCACTACCAGAATAACATTAATGAAAAAGAATCCAACATTGAAGTCATTATCACCAATAATTAGAAATATAGGAATGATATTACTATATACTAACAATTGCATAAATTTGAATACTCATCAATACATAGATCTTTCCTTGTCAAATTCACATTCACTATGCACATTCATTCACTCTAACATCAAACATAATCATAAATTTATTATACCATGATATTCCACCATAAACATCAAGTTGACCTAACATAATTTGAAATAGGTCACCACAAAACATTCCCTCAGTGGTAAGAAATAAACCATGGACCACATAGAACCTTATTTCTCAATATAACATGTTGTACAATCACCATGGTAATCAAAACCAAGAAATAGGATGCAAACACTTGTTCTGAAGCACAATAACCACTTTCTAGATAGGTTTAGACCCAAAGGAATGAACCACATTATGTTGCAAGATGAATGGGATTAAGATGAACATGGCTAAAGATAGATCTACTCAACACAATATCCAAAGCATAATACACCAAATCACCATAGCATCAAATCCACATCCAAACATAAGATATATTGACATCAATGAAATCCATTAATGACAACAACAACAATAATATCATCATCATATTCCTAAAATATCCCCCTTTTTCATTGATGGAAACATTCATAAGTAAAAAATAAAACAACTCAATATAAAATAATGTCATCTTGAAAATCTATGTTCTTCTCCCCCTTTGAAAACAATAAAAAAGGTAAAAAATCCCTCTACAAAAATCACTCTACTCCCCCTGAGAGGAAGCTTCTTAGGATTGGTCCGAAAAAGAATGAGCATATGATAACCTAGACCAATTCACACACCAGTGCATCTATTGAACACTAGGAAGGGGTAGAAGCCCCAACTTTTTCCTAAGATACTGAAAAGTTTCCTTGCACAATGGTTTTGTAAATATATCTGCAATGTAATCCTTTGTAGGTACATATTGAAATATAACCTCATTGTCCAAAAACTTATGTCTTAAGAAATGATATTTGATGGATATGTGTTTTGTTCTAGAATTTTGTGTAAAATTCTTGGAAATATTTATAGCATTGGGATTATCATGCATAATTGATATTGGTTCATAAAATGGTATTATAATGTCCTTCTTACTCGACCATGCAACCAATCGGGAGCCAAGGAAAAATCTTCCACCAATAGTACTATGTCGATTATCAACACATCTAGCCCAATCAACATCAGTGTAATATGTCAACATGAAATTAGAGTCTTTTGGATACCATAATCTAAAGTCTTTTATACCCTTCAAATTTCTAAAGATTCTCTTTACTGCCATAACATGTGATTCTTTCAGTTCTTGCTAAAATCTAGTTGCTAAGAAAACAAGATACATAATATCTAGTCTAGTAGCAGTCAAATATAACAATCCTCCAATCATTAACTTGTACTTACTTGCATCATCTTTTGATGAATCATCTTCTTTAGTCAATTTACATCCAGTAACAATAGGTGTACATATCGGTTTAGAGTTCTCAAATTCAAACTTCTTTAATAATTCTCTGGTATACGTGGACTGAGAAATACAAATTCCTTCATTGTTATTATTTACCTTTAACCCAAGGAAAAAATTCAGCTCATCGATTATACACATTCAAATTCCTTCTGCATCTCATCAAATAATTTCCTAGAAAAGTCATATGTTCCTCCAAAAATTATGTCATCAACATAAAACACAATAATCAAGATGTGATTTGAATAAACTTACTATCAACAAATCCTTTGTAGAGTCCTTTTCCAATCTAATACTTATCCAATCTACCATACTAGGATCTAGGTGCCTGCTTTAATCCATTAAATTCTTTATTCAACCTACAAACAACATTTGGAATATCTTTTCTAGACTTAAATCCCTTAGGTTGTTCAATGTAGACTTCTTCCTTTAGTTCTCCATTAAAAAAATGATGACTTAACATACATTTGATAAAATTTGAAATCTTTACATGATAAAAATGCTAAGAATATCTGGATCAATTCCATCTAGGCAATAGGGGCATAAGTTTCATCAAAATCAATACCTTCAATCTGAGTGTAACCCTTGCAAACCAATATTTTATTGTTTCTCACTACTTTTATATTTTCATCTAGCTTGTTCCAAAATTCCCACTTTGTACCAATTACATTTTTGTCTGCCAATCTGGGTACAAGTTCTCAAGTCTGATTTTTCTCTATTCGATCAAGTTATTCTTCAATTGTCTTTACCCAATTCTAATCATTGCATGCTTCTTCCACAATATTAAGTTCAATCTTCAAGAGTAAACAAAATAATACTTGTTCTTGAGCTTATCTACTTCTTTTAATGATTCATTTATTCTTATCTCCAATAATATGATTTTTCTGTAGATACCTTAGAGTTTTAGTTGTAGATGTCAGAGTCTTCTTTGTCTTTTGTTATTCTTTCTTGTCTTCTTTTCCTTAGTCCTCTAATTTAGATTCATATCCAATATGCTTGTTAGGAGCTCTTGGGATATCTTCATCAAATTTCACATTCACACTTTCAACTATCTTGGTCGACCTCTTGTTGTAACACTAGTATGCTTTGCTTCTTGTAGTATATCCCTAAAATTTTCCTTCATCAACTATTCTATCAAATTTTCCAATATTATGTTCATATCTATGAATATAGCATTTCCTTCCAAAATGTTTGAAGTATTTCATTTTGGGAGCCCTTCCATGATACAACTTATAAGATATCTTACCATATTTCCTTTGGTAAAGTAATCTGTTAAATGTATATACTATTTAATGCATTGCTTCTCTCTAGTAATGTAATCTGTTAAGTGTATATACACTTCACAATCATCACCACCCACAACTGGGGCCTTCCTCCTTTCTTGAGCATAGTCATCTATGTCGAATATTGTCTCTAACCCCACCATCCCTTTTGGAATGGAGTTAGTTTTTAAATTTGGGATCCCTAGGTTATTAGGTTCTTCGATTTCATCAACTTCATCGATAGTTTATTTTTCAAATACTCCAGCACTCATGATGAACTCAAGTATCTGTTGATCATCCTGGAATACTTGAAAATTGGTGTTGTTATCAATAACAACTTGTACATTAATGATCTTGACTAAAAACTTCTTTAACTTTTATCCAATGCGTGTAAAACACTTGTTGATACTGCTAACACATTAGCAACTACATTCTTCCTTGTTGGGATGCTTTTAATGTTGACTACCTCAAAATACTTAATCAGATCCTAGAAATGATTCTGGTACGAGGTCAACCACTTATCATTGCATGAGTATTGGCTATAGATCTATCTAGTTACTATCTAGGAATCACCTTCTAGTATGAGAAGGCCTCGTACTAACACCTTGTGTTCCGTAACATTTATTAGTACAAAATAATTGTAACCTATAGGCAGCGTAGTAAGAAATACCTTAGGGATTAATCAACTTGATTCCTTCTCTGACCCCTTGTTTTCATTTGGAACCATCAATTCTTAACTTCCATACTGGATGACCCTTGGGGGATCAGGGTTTAGGTTGAGGTTCAAACTCAATTTTGGGCATACGAGAGACAATCCTAGATTTAGTGGAATCACCTGACAACATATGGTATCTTTGTTAGGGGGAGTCATTTCAACTCAATATATGGTACCCATTTTTGTTTTTGTATTATCCTTTTTTTATTCCATGTCCCTTGAAACAATGAAAAACACCCATCATCTGAAGAACTCCATTCCTCTTGGTGAGGATTCTCCTTTTTGGGGACTGGGTTTCCTTCTTCCATTTGAATGGTGACTAGGGATTCTTCATCATGAGAGGAGTGTCCATCATTATTTCATAATGTTTTCCCTTGGGTAGGTTTAACTATTTGGGATATTTGGCTTACAACTTGGGAAATGGCATTTTGGAAATCATGGCACTTAAACTCAGAATGACTGACTTGGTGCAAATGATAATATCCTAGCAACATCAGTATGTTTGGATCGGGCTCATGCCTGAGATGTTTCATATTCTTTGTCATATTACTGATAAAATCTTGAAGGATCTCTTCAAGTAACTAAGGGTGTATAAGTCCTTGTACATGGCTACCACTATGATCGTCCCCTTCTCTAATTTGGAACATCAGGAATCTATCAAACCGATATACTCCCAAATCAGCCCGTGAGAACAAAACTTCATTGGGAGCATTATACTCAATGGTCATTTGTTTTCTCTGCATTAATTTTGATTTGGTTGTTTAATCCTTTCCAAGGTAACCACAGTTGTGTGAAGTTAGTAGAAAACCAACCCCTCAGGGATCTAGTCCATTCCCTACTAAGCAACATGCGATATGTTTCTAGGATATCTACTATGTGTATAGCTATGCAGTCTTGTATCCTTGGGTCTGTTGTTAGTTGTATGTGAGCATCCTTTAGGACCCCAATGACCTTGACTTGAGTCTTATCTAGTTGAATCACAAACCTTTTGGTTGGTTGAGGTTTCATTCCTAGCTTCTGACATATAGATAAGGGCATGACATTGCACGAAGCCCCTGAATCAATTAAACAATTATCCAAGTTTTTTCCAAAGATCTTAAGGCTTAGAAGGAATAGATGCACTTTGACTTTGTCCTTGAATTATGTCGGCATGGCCTCAACCATTTTAACATTCTAGACTGGGGAGTTTTCACATTGTTTCTTGGTGTAACCATCTTAGAATGATCCAATGATTTCAAGAGTGCTTCCCAATGTGCAGGACAACTTTGTAAAATGTCATACATTGACATATTATCTTTTACTCATTTTAGTTCCTCTAGTGTACTATATTTCTTGGTAGACCAAGTTAGGTTCTTGAGCATGGTAGGCTAATGTTGTGATACTATGATAGCAACACTCAAGCTCCTAGGGAATGAGGGATTATTGTTAGCACGTGGATCCGGAAGGGTGGGTTGCAATCTAGGGGAATACCATTGATCAAGGGTTCCCTCCTACTTCTCAGGTTGTAATTTTTCTGGTTGTTATTTTAAAAACTATGGACTTTGGATTATTCAGGTTGACTCTGTTGGTGAAAAGGAAAAAGAATTCTACTTATGTCCTGTAGTTGTTAGAACTCTCCTCAATTGTCAGTTCATAATAATAAAAAACCATGGCATTGAAATGTATGGAGAGATTGTCAAAGTTTTGGTTTTGATGATTGTCAACTTCATTCCTATATTCATTATCTACTTGGCTTTCACTTTTAGTTTCTATGATGTCAACTTCATTCCTATATTCATTATCTACATGGTATTCTCCCATTGTTGGGTCATGTGTTCCAAGGCCTATTGGTTTGCTGTTGTCAAAATTATTTGTCTTGCAAGGTGTTATTGTAGTTATTATTGTTGTTGTAATTATTGTAATTATGGTTTTGATTTTGTGGGTAAGGATTCACGACAATAGCGGGTCATTGGTAGTTCCCTTGGTTTTGAGATGGATTTAATTTCATTCTTGTAAGTTCACTGGTTAGTTGTGATAGCATCTTCTTCACCGCATCTAATTTGCTCACCAATTTGTTATCAAGTTTATTTGGGACAACAACCCTTTGTTGACAGAGTACTGCCTTATGTGATTCATATCCTAGGTATGTGATGGAAAGTGGTGGGGGAGTCACATATGAAGTTAAGATCGGGTTGAGCTTTGGAGCATGATGAACTATAGGCTAGTTATCGACTGCAAATGGATTAACCATGGCTGTGTTTCCCAATGAGGGAAGAGCACCATAGTTTCCACTAGCTTGTGGATCCATTTGTTGTGTGAAGGTAATGGCCTCATTGCACACCTTTTCCAAATTATCTATGTCTATTGGTGGCAATATTTTTAGAAAGATACATGTCAAAGGATCCAAGGCTTGCAAATATACTTGTATGACAGCCCCAACAGGTACAGTGTAAGGAGATTTTAGTCTCTGATGCATCTTGTGGAAATAATGATTGAACATTGCAATTGGTTTATCATGGTCCTTTCTTGCAAAGATAAATTGGTGATGAAGAGTGGCTGGATCAATGTACAACTTGAATTGGTAGAGGAATTTGGTCTCAAATTTACCCCAACTAGTGATGGATCCTCGCGGAAAATTCAAGTACTAATTATACAAAAAACTCTTCCAATTTGCAAGGGAAAAGATGACACACAATGTCTTGATTTACAATCTACTTGCAATTGCATATTTCTTTGAAAGCACGAATGTGTTCCTTTGTTGTCCTAGCTTCAATTTAGATTAAACGTGAACAAAACTTTTTAGGGTTCTTGGGTAGTTAATGGAGTTGGCCTTGTAGGTCTAGTAGAGAGCTTTGTGTATTTGCAAAAAAGGCCATCGGAGGTAGTGGTGGGACAGTGATAAGTGGAGCACCAATATGTGGTAATGGTGGATGGTGATGCAAAACCGATTGATGAGGAAGAATTTAATTTGGCTTCACTTTATCACTTCGAGATCTACAAAATTATTTGAGTTCTAGGAATTTGTGGGTGATGATCTAAGGACTCGTTCAAGCTTCTCGGGAGAGAAAGATCCAATATTTTGTGGTCTCCCTTTTGAGGGCCCTCCTTCTAGCGCCACTTTTGTTGAGCGTCATTTTTACACGAGACAACGGCTAGAAATTTGGATGAAAAAATTCCCCTTATGTAAGAATGATGAAATCAATCTCAAGGTTCCTTTTAGGGTGGGTCTCAACCATCTAAATAACTTAATTGAAGATAAATGTGAAATTATTGAAGAAGAGGCCTTTGTTGGTTCGATCTTGGAGAGTCTGCAAAAACAATCTTAAAAATGAATGATCTTTTTGTATTTTTTAGGATCTTTATCGAAAAAAATTTCTAAATGTGTAAATTTAATCTAATCTCTTATGATTGATTTCAGAAAATGGAAATAGCAAGGTAATGAGAAATGAATGAAAATTACAAAAATTAAACCTAATGTACATAAACCATCATTGCATAACCTTGCAAATTAAATTACCACGAAGATGAATAAAACCCAAAAAATATAGGTTTGAATAACTTACAACCCCGATTTTGCAGATGCAATCATCAATAGAAATAAATGTAGATGTAAAATTTGTCAAAATTCATCAAATCATGAAGCCACCACAAATGTGCACACACATGAGACAAATTTATCTTGAATCACCAATGAAAAATCTTCCCAATAATTTGTCACAACAAGACAATGCAACAATGATAAACACAAGATTAATAAATTTGCAGATCAAAATCACTATACAATCAATTGGCTTTGAAGAAAAGGAATGAGAAAAAACACGTCCAAAAAATTTGCAAAGATAGCATAAAATTATCACACCACAAATGAAGCACCAATTGCATATATTGTATTGCAATAATAATTGACTCTAATTACATTGTTCATTTACAATTTATAGGGCTTCACCCTTTAGGGAAAATAAGAAATACGTAGCTAGGGTTTCAGCTACACATGAAACTTGGAAATAAATTTAAAAATAAAGATCAGTGAAATAAAACTACTCATAAAATAGCCTTAAACTACACAACATAGATTTAATCCATGTGCAATACAATTTTAAAGCCTAAAATGCATTAGAAAACTCAAAATCTGCTCTAGAGTTCCACCGTTCTTCTCCACATCCTTCTTCAAAACTTGGAGTTCTTCCCATAAATCCTCATCATGGCTTCTCTTCAAAATTATAACTACTAGATATCCTCAAGGCATGCAAAAATGACCCAAAATATGCGATCAATCATACTGAAAATCTATTGTAGAAAATAGGAAGTCTTTGACGGTAATGGCCCTGAAATTTCAAACCCCGACCCCTACTCTGAAAAATAACTCTTGAAAAAATGACTAACTCAAAAACTCTATGTCGAGAAAAATTTCAGACTTTTAGAGGCCGAAAGGCCAAAAAGCTTGACTTGAAAATTTGGCTAAGTGTCAAAAAACTTCCTTCATGCAAAAATTGACTAAGTTGAAAACTGAACACTTAGTCGCTAGGAAGAATTTCTGGATGTGCCTTTTGAAGCCTCTCTACTATCTCTTGGAATTCTTCAAAATCTACCATTTGGATACTCCCAAGGTGTTGTTGTTGCTTCTCTCTGAAGGTAGCCAATTCAACAACAAAAGATTGTATCTCCTCCTCTCATGCCAACATCTTTTGCATATCCTCCTTTTGATAGAACATTTTTTGGAGTTCGTCATCGTACAAATCTAGGTCCAAACCTTCAAAGAATTTATGCAATTCCTCTACCCAAATCATTCCTTCATCCCTCTTTTTATTTTTTTAGTTCAGGTATTTTTTATAGATATTCAATGCTTTTGTTATATCCTTGACCCATATTTCAAAATTGTCCAAATCGAAACTTTCATAAATATTTACCAAAATTTGGAACCGTTGCTTCCTTATTATCTTAAGGTCATCTAGAGCCTTCTTACATTGTTCTATTTGTGCCTCTAGTCCTTCCTAAATGCTGATCATATCCACCAATTTGGTGATCTCCCAAAGAATTCCTCTAAAAGGTCTCAGAATTGTCCTTAAGGTAGCCCTTGCGAACTCCTCAAAGTCACCCTTCCAATCTGAGCAAGCATGAATAAAATAATGTGGTACATCCATCAAAATTTTAGGAGAAGACCTCTTTTTCCAAAATAGCTTGTAATGAGGCCTCTTATCTAGCTTATTCTTGGGAAGAGATTGCATCAGGTACTCTTTATTGACAATCTCGTATGATAATTGGGTATCTGAATTGAGGAAACATATGCCCTTGTCAATAGTGAAGTAAGTAAACCTCTCTACTTCCCTAGGTAGATGGAAGAATTCTTCAATATTATCTGGCCTCAAGTCCAGGACCACTTCTCCCATGATGTTCTTCACCAGTCTCTCTTTCGGTACGTAATGTTGTGCGAGGGTTACTATCAAATCAGAAGAAAGTATAGAAATAGGATGTGTTGTTGCATTCACCAGGATGAAGTAAACTAATAAAGTGCAATCCTCCAACCTTCCTATTTGTTGGGCACATTTTACCAAGAAGTCATTCCAGTTAACATTCCCTATATCTATGTCAGTTATCTCGCTATGGAGATTTCCCACCTTGGAAGGAGCATGATATTTTTAAAAAATGGAACTTCATAGTTGGGGATGTAATTTTCTTTGACATTCTACAAAACAAATGGACATTGATTAGTAAAGGTTATGGGAAATAATTATCCAATTTTGAGCAATAAATGACACAAAACCCTAGATAAAACAAACCTAGAAGTCTAAGTTTAGACTCTAAAAGAATCCTCGGCCTTTGACAAGCCGAAATAGTGATGAAGAGACCAAACACCTATGCAATAGTTTTTTTGGAAGTTCAGAGTTTCAACATTTCAGAGGTGTATGGTTGGTTGATATTATTGAAACTCTGAAATGTTGAAGTGTCGATGTCAAATTTCAAACATCTAAGGTTCGAAACTCTGAAAGGAGTTGGCTAGATTGGAGAGTCTGGATCTCTTCGGTGTTTCGAAGGGTGAAATGTTGATGAGTTTTTTAGGGTCAGCAAACCCAAAGTTTCCAAAATCATGGTTTTGAAAAATGCTAATTCTGGGGAAGATTTCAGAGACTTCAGAGGTTGAAGCTCCAAAAATTTGGAGGAAGAGCCCAGAGTGAAAATTTGAGAGGGTTAAACCCTCCTCTGCTCTGAAACAACCGTGTTTGAGGTAAAATCAAGCATGATCCCACCTTAACACCATGAAGAACACCTCTAATACCCTAGACAAGGGTGAGGCAATGAAAAAATGAACCAAAACAATAACCAAACTCTAGCTACACCGAAAACAAAGCCCTAGCTAAAACCAATGAAGAAAAAATGAAGGGAAAGACAAAACCCTAGCCTAAGACCCAAAGAAAAAATTGTAAAAACCCTACAAGGGTGAAGGATAAGATGGAAGCACAGACACACAACTGGATCAAAAATTGAAGTACACAGACAACTAAGAAAGAAAATACTTGCCAATCGCTCTGAAAATGCTAGAAGCAAAATCATAAAAGGGATTAAAAAACTGACTGACACACCTTATATATGCCCTTGGTAAAGGTGATGTCAGCTACCTTTACACACCACTAGAGATTCAATCTTTCACACTTTCAATGTTTCAAAGGTCCTAAGAACACTAGACCTCCGACACCCCAAAAATGTGAAAGTTTGAACCCCTTTTGACCTCGGTTTTGAACTTTCAAACTTTTGGAGGTCCAAATGTTTGACAAGGCTGAAAGACCAAAAATGAAAGATCCTACTTTGTATGGGGGTTTTTGGTTTTCACACCTTCAAAGTTTAGAGAACACTGAAAGTGTGAATGTGTGAAAGTGTGAGAAACTGAGACTTTCTTCTAAAAAGAAGGCTTTTGAGAAGGAACAGATAAACATACAAACAAAGAAAAAGATAAAAAAGGGCATGAGGGGCACCAACAAACAAAAGCAAAAGAAGAAAATAAAAGGGGGGGGGGGGGTTGGCCAAGAAGCCAATGCGGAGCATGGTTGTGGAACCACAACACCTCACAACAATAATCTCCCCTTCTTTCTTATGGGTAGGAAAAGGTAGTGTAGTTACAGATTTGTATTTTCAGAGTTTCAGAATGAGGGATTGATCCTTCACAAAATTCATCAATTTTTACCCTTCCAGGACTAAGTCAAACTTTTGGGACTAAGTTGACTTGGGTTAACATTTTCTTGAGGATTTTCAAATTTCACAGTCGGGAGTTGCAAGTCTTATGGTTTCAAATCCATAATTGTTCCCGATTCCAACAATGTTTTGACACTCAATTCTAGATATGAAGTTCACTTGTTCTCTCCTAGACCTAAAGGTGAGATCTTTCTTCTTATTTTCCATTATCATTTACTTTGAACATTAAATATGATATTATATCTTGTTGGTTATCATCTCCTTTATCATTAGTGTTTATCATCTTTACATTTCATACACATAAATTTCTATTTATATAGGGAATCTAGAAAATCACCCCTTTTTCTTGATCATGCATTAGAACCCCTTATTCCAATGTATATAGAATTCAGAGTTCTTGTTAGGAATGAATGATGAATATATCCTGTGGAGGAGTATTCATAGCTATTCTATAGCAATTGTATGTTGCATTCATGACTGTGGTTGTCATTGATGTCAACACAGTGATCTACTAGAGATTAGCAGAGAAGCAGATAATGTCTGAATTAGCGCACATGGAGTATTGAATATCAAGATATGCGGAGTTGAGGACTTACTATATATTGTGTCTTGAGATAATGGTCAAGAGCACATAAGGAAATTCAATTATTCATGACAGTTATGTGTAATTCAGTGGAAGCAGTATTCAGGCAGTGTTCTTGAGAAGCGACTTGTGGTAACTGGATGATATCTCCTAATCAAGATAGAATCTAGGCATGTGAAGTTGAATAGTTGATGAAGACATTATGATAGTGACATGGACATGAAAAAATGGTTAGAGGTCACACAAGTGAAGAATTATTTTGTTTGGAAGTCGCCAATTTTTATGTAATTGAGAAATATTGTGTAATGTGTGAAGGTTTATATTTTGTAATTGGTTAAGCCTTGTTGGCTGACTCATTTGTAATTATTTGAGTGTGGTATAAAGGAAGGATTATTTTCCTTTATTCTTGTAATACTATGTGTAAGAAATTGTAGAATTGAGCAATATATGTTGTAAGAGGATATGTTAATTGCAAAGATCTAATATTGAGATCTGGTGAAGTAGTTGGTACGGTTTGGTACAGACAGAGGAGATAAGATAAGTTGATAAGATAAATAATTATTTGGTATTATTGTGTTTGAGTAATAAAAATATTAGTTGGACAACGTGTTCAGTGATATTTCCCTTGAAGCTTTTTGGACAGCGGGTTCCTCTGTCTTCCATAACTCTTAACAGGGTTAGAATATTTAAATAGGGATTCAAAGTCTCCTAATAGGGACTCATATGTACTGAATGTATTTCATAAGGCTCTTAAAAAAGTCTATCCTCTCGCAAGGAATTTTTATATTGGTACATCTATTGTGGGCATCATTCACACCAGGGTTTACTCTTTGATCAAGAGGTTCCCTAGTCAACATATCCTGTGTATTGTGTTGCTGTGTATGTTTATCTTTCTATGGTTGTTGCTTACATTAATTACATGGTTAAATTTTGTTAATGGTGATAAAATTTGTATTTATCTAATAATTTATTCACCCCCCCCTCTCAGTTATCTTGGTGGACTTTACTTTCTAACAATTGGTATCAGAGCCGCAGGTCCTTGAAGGAAACGTTTAACAAGTTTAGGAGATCCATGGCGAATCATTTCAGGAAAGAAAGCACTAAGTTTGATGGAGTAAACTATGATAGATGGAAAGAAAATATGAAGACACACTTGCTATGTTTGGGACCAGGGTACTAGTTAATCACAAAGAATACGAAGACTATCATTGAAGAATAAAAAATTCAAGAATGTACTAATGAGGAAAGATATATGTTCATGTGTAACATACTTTCTAGATAAGCACTCTTATCAGCTCTTTTAGAGAATGAATACAGTCAGGTAAAATATCTAAGAACATCTCATGAAGTTTGGTTAGCTTTACAATCTACTTTTGAAGGTGATGTACATGCAAAGAGAGTTAGATTACATAATTGGATATGTGCATTTGAATATATAAGAATGATGGAAGATGAATTTGTTAGAAGCTATATTGGTAGAATGTCAGAGATTGTTGCAGGTATCAAATCTTGTGAAGGAAATAAGATAGAGAATGAAGTGATATGGAAGATTCTAAAGACATTAACTCCTGTATTTAAGCATACAACACAGATGATTGAACAAGTTATACCTTGTACTAAGAACTTTACTAGAGAAACTCTTCTTGGAATATTAGAAGCAACAGAGATAAGTTTGAGACAGACAGGAGACCTACCTAGAATTGAGACAACATTCAACGCACTTAGTGTTCACCCTACCTTGTCAAGAAGCATTAGTGTAAGTGGGGACTATGCTAGTGGCAACAGATCCAAGACTAAAGAAGATAGAAAGATTGAGGAAGGCATTTCCTTGCTTGTGAAAAGAGAACCAGAAGGTAAGAACATATTTAAATGTTGGACTTGTCAAGAATATGGTCATTTTGCATCTAAATGTTCTAAGAGAGTAAAGAAATATAAGAACTTAAACCTAGAAGATCTAAAGAATGTTACTATGCTAATGATGAATAATTTGAGGCTAGCATTGAAAAATCCCTCAGTCACTAGTATATTTGAGCTAGTTTTTCTACCAAAATTTTCAACCATGAAGCCAAAACATTTTGGTTGGTCGAATATAGAAGGAAAACTTACTTTTTTTTAAAGTTATGCCCGTGTTAGTCAAAATTTTGACTAACACTGGAATAAATTTTTTTAAAAAAGGTTTTATTTCTCATTCATTATTACCATGGTGAATTTGTTTCAAGGGAATTGCAACTAGCACGTGAAACACGAATTCAAAGATCTCTGAGATTCAAAGGGAATTGCAGAGCACATCACCAATGGAATGAAGTTCATTTGACCTAGTTTTTCTACCACTAGTACAAATATGGGCTTGTTGCTAGGTATATGGGTTGGTTGAGTGTCATCGGCTTCATCCCAGGGTTTGTCTACAAATACGAATTAGAAATCTGGGCTCGTTGGTAGGTATGCATCATGATTTTCCCTAGGCTCTGTTCTTCTGAAGGAGAACACAAGAAAATATATTACATTTTTATTTATTTTACCTATTCTTTTCATGGCTCGATGAGGGTTCCATTATATAATTTTATGGTCAAGGGTTTCTACATTCTTTATTTTGTATTATTCTTGGATAGGGTTTTGTATTATGCTAGTTTGTATGGATGTGAAATAGGATAAGGGATATTCAACATCCAACAACCAGATTTTCATAGACATACTGTGTGCACTTTGGGCATTTGCATCTCTGAGATAGTCTCTTAAATTTGTGAGCTTCTTTCTCAGCCATTCGAAATCACTTGTGAAGTTACAGACAAGTGAAACCTCCTTGTTTATCTCTTCTACCAACATCCTGCCAAGATTTTCAAGAACAACATCAATCACAATAGATGCCATAATTGAATTTTTAAGTAACTGAGAAATTGAAGCACTCTCAAATATTATTGTGAACTACACAGTTATAACTTAAAGAACTCTCAAACACTAGAATGAACTTCTCAAAATTTGATGGCTCTTAAGAACTAAGAAATTGAAGATTAGCACTCAGTTATTGACCAATTTGAACCAAGTTAAACTAATCAAGTTGCAATGAATGCGAGTACAGTTGGGGAAGAAATAAATTTATAAGAATGAATACAAAGCTTATTAGGAAGGATTCTTGACCTTCTTGCCCAAGTTATTCTAATCACTTTTACTTTAATTATTCTCATCTTCCTTTTGACTTGTGAATATAATAATTGTGGATTTGATGTTATTCAATATCTAAAATGGTTTTATACCATCAAGATTTCATGCTTGGGAGTAAACCACCCCTTGCCAATCCTCCTACATTATCCAATAATATTTACACATTGATTCCTTTTGAGATAAATTTTTTTGTCATTCTCGGATGTTATGTTATTGTACTTTGGGCTAAATTAATTATGTTGTTACACTTTTTTTTGGGCTTGAGCCTAGCTATCATAATGATATATCATTTGTACCATCTAGGTTTTAATCTCATGGATTATATTGCTTTCTTAATAAACTATATACTCTAGCATAACAGTCTTCTCTAGCATAACAGTCCTGGAAATGCCACACAAAACCCTAAAATCCAGGTGGCATAATAAGTGTGAAATTTGTTGCTTTGACATAGGCAATAATTCTAGCTATGTTATCTGCTTTGTTCTAACTTGTAGAGGCAAGAGTATGGTACTTATATTTTATTGAACATGAGCAAAAGTCTCATTGTTGTGGTTATTTGTTAATGAATCTTTTTCTTTTTATCAATTAAACTCAAATTTTGTCAAAATTTTGTGTTCTCATAATTGCACTCCTGTTCTAAAAATGTTTAAGGTATACAAGAGTGCAAATTTGTTTCAATCAGTGTAGAATAAATTAGCCCATTCTGTTTCGATTTGATGATAAATCTTTCTTCTTAAGCTTTTGATAAGCCGAGATAGTGTAAAATGATGATTGTGTCTTTTATTTGGTTGATGTAGTCCTCGATGGGTGTTTGAGAGAACATGTATCTTATCTAGGCAACTAGTAACTCAAACTTTTGGTATTTTTCATTGTAATAATAGACTAAATTTAACTCCAGAGCATTTAAATTAAAACATAGGAGCTCTAAATATAGAGTATTTTCTCCTCATCCAATAATTACATGTCCAACATTCCACGTAAATGTTTTATGCAAAAGATGAAATGGAAGACTTGAGCGTTTGTCTTGTACTTTTAACATGTATATAAGTATAGAATTTTTAACTCCAACACACTCCCTTTTGATTGTATTCATATTGAACCAGGTAAATGATAATTCACATTATAGTCAGGTTTGAAGGTTCAAACTGTTAATTCATGTGTGTGATAGAAGACTATAACTCTGTTTTCACTTTTATGTGCATAATAACATTACAATATTTTGATATTGAAGGTCATTGTTGTTCTTTCAATTATACCTCTGTCCATTGAAACTTCTCATGAATTTCTAATCCAATGTTTTCCATCTACTCTTTTTTGCTACTGTAGCAGAAAATTGTCTTATATTGTCTACTTGTCAATATGCTCCTATACCTGTTCTTTTCATGCCTTGATGAGGGTTCCATTATATAATGTTATAGTTAGTCTTAAATCCCCTAATTCTTTTACCCGTTCTTTTCATGCTTCGATGAGGGTTCCATTTCTTCCTATAATTTGTGAACTTATTTTATGTTTTTGATGGTGGGTTATATTTCATTTCTCATGACATTAAAAATTGATGAGCCGTGCAAAAAAGTCTTCAAACAAAACCCAAATTATTTTGGGCTGTCTTGGCGGCTTGATTATCCTCATTTTATTAGGAGGGCTTCTATTATAAATCTTAATAACACCATGATTAGTTCTCCCTACAATCTTAATAATACCCTTTTCCAAAGCTCCCATTTTGACACAGACTAGAAGGATGCTGGCAAGGGTTGTGGCATTTGGCTTTACACCTACCAACTGCAATTGTTTGAAAGCTTCTAAAGCATTTTCAACATATCCATTTTGTACATGTCCTCCAATCATTGCAGTCAATGAAACCACATTTCTTTGAGTTATTTTGTGGTTTCATTGACTTCAATGATTATGGAATTTGGCTTTACATCTTCCAATTGCATTTGCTTAAAAGTTTTAAAAGCCTTTTCAACAAATCCAATTTGAATATATCCTACAATCATGGCATTCTATGAGACCTCATTTCTTTGAGGCATTTTGTGAAATAGTTCACATGCCTTGTCTATGCTTCCACTTTTGGCATACATGTCCACCAGGGCAGTTGCAACCACAACATTTGGAGAATAGCATTCCTTATGCAATGAATGAGGTATGATTTTCATGTGCATACAATTCCTTGAATGATCATAATATTGTATATTTTTAAGTGTATTGAGGATGATTAGTGCATGATATTATTAGAGGTCACACCTATTACATATATACAAAACTCTAATGTAATATATATTTACCTCATCAAAAATAAAATTTTAAAAGTTAGTGTGACAATTTTTATTACCTAAATAGCATAATATTATTACCATGTGTACTATCATGTTACTCATGAAGACATTCCAACATACTCACTATGCATGAAAAAGAAACAATCTTAAATCCAATCATTGCATCAATTTATCATGACTGTTACATTCCCCGACTATACAGGGACAGTCACATTTTGAGGACCCAAAACACCTTCCAAACGTGCACAAAACTATTCACTGTTACATTCATTAACTTAGTTTACATTCATTGTTATGATCTCTATAATCTAGAACAATGGAGTTTTTAATTTCTAGTTTCTAGAGTGTATTTATTTTGATGTTATGTAAATTTAATTTAAAAATCAATAATATCAATACAGGTATAAGCATTGTTAAGTGGATTTGTATTCTCAATTCAATTCGTGCAAGAATATGATGTACTTTACGTAGTAATAAATTTTTGTCAAACTTTCACATATTAAATTTTGAAGTAGAACTAAAGGCAATGCATTGTTGTTAACTTGTTATTAATAAAAAATTTATTGGCAAATTAGAAATCAGTTATTGTTCATGTTGTAAAACATAACTATTTTAACTAAAGTATACATGCAGTTTTTATGGGAAGAGGTTGAACAAACTATAATATTGAACAAACTAAGTGGAATATGTAGACATTTGCTACACTGTCTCTTTTCTCTATGATTGATTATAAATATCATGGTGTTTTATGGCACTTTCTTTAATTGTATCATGGTTGTGCTCTACTATTGTACTTAACCTTTAACATATCTCCAATGATACTACTAATGTTTGTATGTTTACATTTTGTATATTTATAGCCTGTGAAGAAAGTCCACACTTGACAATATGAACCCAGAACAAAATAATGAGACACTTGCTAGATTGTGGTCTTAGTTCCAAACAAAAGACGTTGAAAAATGTGATTGTCCTTGCAAAAAGTGTAAGGGCTTAAAGAATCAAAGAATTCTAATCAAAATAGCCCAGAGTCATTGTAGGCAATATGGTCACATTGAAGGGGGGCACAATTTTCATCTATTGGTGAATGTGAATTTCCAATTGGAGGAACATGGAGGTGTGAATATCCAAGCCGATGATAATGCTCCCATGGAAGAAGATGATCATGTGGTAGAGAACACAATTGAAGATGATGGTATTGGCGTAGCTGATAATGTGCCAGAGGACATGATTGAAGAAGATGGTATTGGCATAGTTGATCAAGATGATCATGATGATGGTACTAGCACATCTGATAATGATGATGAAGATGGTCTTGATATAGCTATAATTGAGAAGGCATACAAGCCCCTATACCAAGGCTCCCAAACAAATCTTCTCTTCGCTATAGTGTTGTTGGTGAAATTCAAGGTTATGAATGGTTTATCCAATGTAGAAATGTCACATATGTTAAGGTATGCCATTTTTGTCATCTTCAATGTTAGCATACCATTATGATTCATTATATTAACAATTCATATTTGTTGTTGTAGGTTGATAGGTGATTTTTTCTTACCACCATTAAAAAATTTGCCTCATTCGTACCGAGAATTATCTACCATTATGAATCAAATTGGAATCCAGTATCAGAAAATACATGCATGTCCCAATGATCACATTCTATATCATAAACAACATGAATTTGCAATAGAATGCCCTATTTTTCATACTAGTAGATATCAGTCAGATCAAATAACAAAAAATGTGCCTCACAAGAGTCTTCGGTACATTCCTCTTATTCCACATCTTCATCGATTATTCAGGTGCACTAGCTTGGCACAATTTATGGATTACCATGCATGCAATAGAAGTCAAGATGACATTATGCGAATGCCTACGTATGGTTCTGCATTTAAAGATAGAAATAACATGGCCACACTTTAAAGAAGAACCTCGTAATCTCAAGATCTCAATGGAAACCGACGGTGTCAATCCATTTGGAGATATGAGATCTACTTACTCAGTGTGGCCTGTTTTTGTTATTAACAATAACATTCCTCCTTGGATGTCCATAAAGAGGGAGCACATAATGTTGTCAATGATTGTACTAGGTATTTTTTCATTTAATAGTTATGTAAATTAATTTATAAACACCACATCAAGATGGTCATAATAATTATGTAATGTTTTTGTTCATTCAACTAGGTAAGTACCAAGTTAAATATATGAACATGTATATTGAGCCCCTTATTGACGAGTTGTTGATTTTATGGAATGGGATCACTATGTATGACATCTCTAGACCAATAGGACAAAGAAAATTTAAATTTTATGCAATTCTTGTATGGACAATACATGATGCCCCTAGGCTAACTCATTTTTGTGGTATGTTATATATTCATGTTAAAGTCGCATATTTTTGGTATGTTATAGTGCTTACACATTATTGCTATATGTTTAAGTTGCACATGATAATTGTACATGATCGAATTGTACGATATCTTTTTGGTCTTCAGACAAAGGGTAAATTCACATGTCCAATTTGTGGTCTAAAGATGAAATCCCATCATTTAAGAAGTTTAGGAAAGTAGGTGTTTGATGATTTTAGGCACTTTTTCTACAATAATCATAAGTATCAAACTATTGAAAAACATATTTTTAATGGGAAAGAAGAGATGACATCAAGGCCATGAAGAATGACACCTTGTCTATGGAAGTTGGAATACAATAGACTAAATCACCAAGGTAATGTCATTCCATTTGATGCTTTTTGTTTGAAATTTAGATTTTGATATTGTCTTTTATTTACCAATGATGTTATTGATGCTCATGAAGGTCGTCAAGGCATCAATGACCAACTTCCTAGAGGAATAAAAAGTTATCCTAGTCAATTTAGTAGCTTGTCGTACTACAAGGATCTCCCAATCATGCATTTGTTTGATGCTATGCATATTGGAAAGAATGTAATAGAGACACTATGGAAAATATTGGATGGAAGGCATGACAAGGAAAAAATGGCCAAAATTTGTAATGACATTCATGAATCCAATCATGCACTGAAAACTTTCATTGAATCAAATAGCAATAGAGACCGCATAAATACGAGTGCCCTTCCTTGGTTATTAATTGAGCAGCAAAGTGATGCATTAAAAGAAGTCATAAAAAAAACAAAATTTCCAACAAGATTTGCTGCAAATATAAGTAGTCTTGTATCAAAGAAAGGTGATTTTGGGCTAGGGTTGAAAACACATGATTGACATACCTTCGTTAAGGTAAGTCATGTTCTCTATTTACAATATATTTCTAAAATTGCATGTACTTTTTATTGTATTATTTTACAATATATTGAAAAGATCATTTTTTAATCATTATAGTACGTCCTACCTCTATCCCTCCCAGACCAGTTTGACAACAGTGTTAAACAAGTTATATACTATCTTGGAGAATTCATGAGGTTAGAAGTGTTATTATATTTATGACTTGCTTTACTTTTTATGTAATTTATTGTATATTTTTATCTAAAATCTTGTTTATATGTTCTTGCGAGTTGAATCTCTTTTAGGTGGTTATCATCCAAAGAAATTGATAAAAAAGATATAAATTATTGGAAGAGAAAAATTCCCCACCTTATGTGTGAAATGCAAAAGTGTCTATCTCCAACTTTTTTCAATGCTCAAGAACACTACCTCATACATCTAGTTGAGGAGATTGAATTGTGTGGACCTGTACAAACTAGGTCAATGTGGATGGTTGAGAGACACTTGAAATTTATGAAGGGTTTGGTTTTACAAAGAGCACATCTTGAGGGTTCTATGGTGGAGGGATATATGGTATACCAGACCTGATGTATATTAGTGAATATCTTCCCAAGTTTGCAGCAAATATCCATGTAGATCACATTTGGGATCCCAAATCTATTAACAAATTTGAAGAGGAGTACTTGATGGGGAAAGGTAGATTGAGGAAAGTGAGAGGTAATTATATGATGTTATTTTAGTTTATTAATTCTTATAGATCTCCAATATAAGTTGTTTCTAAGCGGTCTATTTGTTTTCTTTACAGTTGGTTGTGAGTGGGATGCACTACATTTGTATATTGCAAACAATCTTTATTGGATGATGATATGGATTGAATAATCTTAAGAAAATGGTCGCTCATTAACATGGGATGGTGTTGCATCATTGGTTAAAGAAGCTCATCGTAATGGAGATCCCAATGTTATGCCAATGGTACTTGATCTAGCATATGGTTTAAAAGGTAGAAAGGTACGTATAAGTTTACTAACCATGACCCATAAGTCTAATATCAACTCACGGATCGATGCAAATAATCTTGACATGTTTGAATAATTGCAGATCAAACACCACAAAGCTATGTACTACCATGACCATAAATTTTGCATAAAAAAGTTAGACGACATGAAGAAAACTTGTGATTCTGGGATAAGTGCAATCTTCAAGGTCACTAATATTTCATCTAGAAATGACATACATCCTCAACAATCTAAAAATCAATACTATGGCATTTTGGATTATATACTTGAGTGCGACTTTAATTCATTCAAATTAGTTCTATTTGTCATCAAATGGTATAGGTAATGACTAAATCAAAATGATCCTGATAGAACTGTTATTGAACATGATAGTGGATTTGCAATGATTAATACAAGGTCATTTGAGCCAGTTGGAGACGAGCCCTATGTTCTTCCAAGCCAATGTGAACAAGTGTTTTACTTTTCCGTTCCACATAAATCGGGTTGGTCATTTGTTGTTAGAAATGATCCAAGAGGAAAGACGGTACAATATAATGTGATGGAAGAAGAAGATACTAAAGAATCAGAAGATGAAGTAAATGATGATCATAGACAACTTTTACACAATGAAGAAGAAGAAGAAGAAAATGATGATGATTCCGGTGATGTTGATGATGGTCATGATGATGGTGATGATGATGATGATGATGATGATAGTAGTCATGATGATGATGATGATGATGGTCATGATGATGACATGGATGAGGAGGATGATGAATAACATGATCAATGAAATGTATGTCAAGGTATGATCAATGCCACGTATGAGGTATTGATTTTTTCATAGAAATTTGAATTAAGTTATTATGTGTTGAACTCTATAGTCATGGAGTATATTTTTCATCATGTAAATTTGGCCTTCTATGTAATTTTTAGCTTACATATCATGTAATGTTTGGCTAACTTAAGATAAATGATTTACATATGTAGGAAATTTAACGCCTTTGACATGGATTGACATTTATTATTTGGTTTCCTTCTCTTTAGTCAGAAAAATATATAGATCCTACTATGTCTCTCATTTGATGGATTGCATGTTTCACCAAATAGGTATTTGTATGATCTGTCTTCCTCAAGTGGGGAAAATGCGGGAATAGAAGACAAAAGTGAGACATCTAGTAGGTCTAAAATAGGGAGATCAACTAGAGGTCAAAAGATTAGAAGAAAATTTGATAAATGAATGCAATTTTTTCTTGCTGAGGGGGGGGGGGGTCATGTTCTTATGATAATAAGACCAAAGGTGACATGAAGGTTCCCTTAAGGTACACACATCTTTAGAAAGAATGGGTACCCAAGGAACTACCTCCAGTTAATACTAATTTTTCTGTTAACGAAAGCATATATCGCATAGCTCCATCTTCATTACATGGTTTGGGCTTATTTTCCATGGATGGCATAAAGGTCAGTTATAATCAAGTTGTTGAATTGATGGAGTATGTAGGACCTTGTTACAATTACAAGAATTGGATGAAAATTGTGCAATATAAAAAAAGTATGTGTAGGTATGCATTGTCAACAAATTATATAGAATGCAAAGAAAATGATCAAACTAAAAGCCTCGCTATGTATATTGATGGAAGGCTAAAAGAAACAAGGAATATTGTAAGTTTTATAAATAGTTCTCAACTTGTGTCAACTAATAAGTGATCGAATTGTATATTCGAGGCACGCGAGGGACAGCATTTATTTATATGTGCGATAAAATCAATAAGTGCAGGGGAAGAGATTCTAATAGATTAAAATTTGAATCATCTAGATACAAAAACTTCCCTATCATGGGACTGGTAAGTATAACATTTAAACCAATTGCCTCTAATTAATATTGACTCCAATCACTTCTAATTGCTAATAATTACTAATCTTTGTCATAGGGTGACATGGGTATTTCACCTTAAGATACAGGTGGGGATGTTCCTTACAGTACACCTTCTTCAGCAAAGGTAAACCTTAATTAGTGTAATTCTACAAATTATATAGAAAAAATATGATATTATTATGTTCTTTTCTTTATGGTTTTGGAGTTATTTTGATAGGATTTTACTAATATTGATGTCACAACTTGATACTTATTGATAGAGAAAAGCAAAAGAGGCAGTAGATCTATTGCGATCTGAAGTTGAGGGGGCATTTAGAGATGACGTAGAATCTAACTCTACCCATGTATTCATGGCTACTCAAATAAAAACTAAATATGGCAATGAAATTCTTAACCTTCTAATGGAAGCAAATGAAACTGAGGAGTCAAAGGAACTCTAAGAAGAATTGACACGTAGAGTCAATTCTATTGATGCAAGTAGTAATTAATCTTAAGCAATAAATAAAGTTTAATAGATGTTTATATTTTATACTATCTTATGGATCATGATCTAAAATATGATGTGTTCTTCTTACAAATTTTTTTGACATGTGTGAAACTTCATCAACATGGTGAAGGTTGTAGTGCCGCACAGCCTTCATGTAAATAATCCTTAAACCTTTAACCATTGATTTAACCTTTGTATGCATTATTGACTCAACTTATGTTTGGGATGCTTCTAGTACCCCATTTAATCTTTATCCATTGCAAATGTCTTTGCTAACAATATATTCTTCAGCTCATGATGAAGTGCAGACACCTCCTTCAGTTAACATTCTGCATTCGATGGCTGCATTGTCTGCAACAAGGTGCTTGCAGACATCTTCCTCTGTACAATCTACAACTGGTAAAACCTTATTTTTCTATATTTTTTAATGTGCTAATCATGCATTTATTATTTTTATTGTGTGAATTTTATACACTGTATGAACCTATTTTGTGCACTAATAGATACACCTACACTTGGTACAAGAACAAATCAGACCAGTACTAGTGAAGATCAACTATTTCTTGGATCAGCCCGTGTTACTAGTACTGGTTCATTTGCAGGGACATTGTTGATGAACAAGAACAATATGGATCTGTTAAAAGTACCAAAGCTTCCAGGTGCTTTAAAATTGTTATTATTTACAGTGTAATTGTAGTTTACTTATACATAAAAATTGATACCAATTGTTGGAAGTATAAGTGGGAAAGTAATACTAAGAGGGGGGGTGAATCAGATATTACCTACTTTTATCCTTTTAATCTGATAAAAATTTATGCATGACATAAACAAAACTTGATCATAGTAAGCAACAAAACATATAAAGCAACATACATGAAATCACTCATAACACCATGATTTGGCAACCCAGAAACCCTTGAAAGGTAAAACTGGAGTGGGGATGACACCCACAAATCTTCACTACTATAGTAATAAGTTTTGCCTATTAAGGCTTACAAAATGTGATCAAATCATGATCTACCCTGTGAAAGGTCTGCTCTGTCAAAAGCTAAAAGACTTGTATAGTCTACCTTGTTAAAGTATTGATAAACTTACAATAAAGTAAGCACTCGGTAAGGAGATTTACATAAAGTCTTAGTACTTGATCTTTCAGTTTGCAAGAGTATGCAGATTACATATCTCCTCTTTACTTTATATTTTGATCTCTTCTATCTGATCTTTCTTGATTCTATCCTTTCACTGCTTAGCTCGGTCACTGAACTCTGTCTGAATACTTCGCTATTCTGAATATACTTCTTTGATCATCTTCTCATACTAATTCAATCTTATCTATCTGATTCACCCCCCCTCTTAGTATTAATTTCCCACTTATACTTCCAACAATTTTTGTAGGAAATGATGTTTTTTATGATCATCTTTTTGAAATGACATTGAAGCTATTTGGTTCCACCATACGTAAAAGGTACGTAGCTTCATAATATTGGTACAATAATTTTCTTATCTTCCATTTATTATACTATATTAAAGTTATGATATCTAACAATTTTGTTTTTTCAAAAAAGGTGGAATGAACAGGATGCTAACTTAAAAAATCAGCTCATTAAATCTTTAGAGGACCTCTTTGGAATTAAAACTTTTGACACAGCCATGATTCTTAAAAAAGTAGCCAAACATTTAAAGATTGTGAGGGACCAATATAGAAGGGCTCTAAAGGATAACCCAAAGTACGAGCGTCCTCCTATGATTCCATCGATGGAGTGGAATGAATTAATGGAAGATGCAAAAGAGAAAAGGCTAAAGGGTAGTGGAATTCAACCAGAAGATGACAAAAGAAGGTATGTTGTGATAATATTAAGTAGAATGTAATCATGCACTAATTAGTGATCTTTGTAAATATATAATCTAACATGTTTCAAACTTTTCATAGATTGCAAGACACATCAAAAGCCACACAAGCGAGATTAACAGAGGTTGGCCAACACAAAATTGGCTCTGGTGGCTATATGAAACTTCATTCTCGACTTGTAAGTAGTAGGATTGGAATTTCATATCAAATTCTTATGTATAAGGTTGCAAACAATTCTGTTTAATCAAATCATACATGTAAAAGTGATGATATTAAACAAAAAATACAGGGCACAAAATTCAATGTAGAGTCCACGGATGAAGATAAGAGAATAGCCTTGAAGGAAGGCTATGCAGTTGTGGTTGTATGCCTATGCCATGAATCCCAAAGCCATAATGAAGAATTTTCTGCACCAGATGAGACACAGGTAAATTGGTCAAATGAAAAGTAAATCAAATTGAATAGTTACTTTCGAACATAAATTGACTATTTCATAATAACAATGTGCATGACATTTCACTACAGCCTTCAAATCCTGCCATAGAACCTGGGAGTGACGAAGGCCATGATGTGCATCATAGTGTTGGAGGTATTAATTTTCTATTGGAAATAAATTACGTAATTATTAATAGAATTTAACATCTTTAATTGTAATTGGCCGTGTAACCTTTTTTTGAATATTTTAGAGCATGTTGAGCATGTTGAGGTGGTGGAAGATCAAAATGTTATTGTACATGATGATGTGGCATTGTCAAGTAAAGAAAAATTCATGTTATGTTCTACTAGTTAATGAAATACATGTAATAGTAAAAAAAAGTATGTGAATTTAACCCATTTACTTGTTATTGCAACAGACCCCCCTTTAGTGCAGGAAAATGAATCCAAGAAGGAAGCTTTCTGGAAATATTTGGAGTCAAGTGGCGTGATTGATACCCTCACAAAAGGTCTGCGACAGTTCTTCTTATATGATGAAATGCTGAATCTAGAAAATTAATTTGTGAATTTGCATCTATTTTTGAGATAATATATTAATATTGGCAGTTCCTCTTATATGATGAAATGCTGATTTTAGAAAATTAGTTTGTGAATTTGCATCCATTATTTTTGGATGCCTGAATGTTATGTTTTCCTTGTAAGGATTCAAATTAATTTGATTGATATGATCTTTGAAATGGTGTAGTAGTCTTTTAGATTAATGTGATTTGTATTATCATATAATATCTCTACTCTTATAAACTACCTTGTTTCCATGTATGATTTATAGTTATTTGTTCAGGTGTTCCAAAGATGAATCTAGACGATATCTTTGGGAAAAAGAACGAGGTTGCTAAAGTTTTTGAAGAACTTGAAAAGGTTAATATATTCATATCAGTTAAATTTATTTATTGATGTGTATTGTCAATTGATTACTGTAAAATATCTCTTAAATATCAAACAAGATGAAATTTGAATGCAGTATGATTCAATCGTTCATTTCTATGCTTACAGGCTATGTCAAACTACAGATATGAGATAGTTCAAACACTTATTGTAGATATAGAGGCTGATGTGCATGTCAAGTAAGCAATGAATAAAATAAATGGAGGCAAGACTTTTACATCCAATACTAAATGTCCTTTTTACCATGATATTGTTGGAGATTGCTAGCATATACTTTTGCATTTTGTAAATGGGTTGATGGTATTCATTTATTTAAGAAAACTCAACTCATTATCCTCAACTTTGTTCATATTTTTGTTCTATATCTATTTAGTTTATTTACCCAAAATCTCTCTCAATTTCACCATCATTCATTTCATTGTTTTATATCAGCGGCAAGAATGAGGGTGGCAACACAAGAAAAAGGAGAGGTAGAGAAAATTTTACAAATCAAGAGAGTAGAAGCTTTCCTTATTTTATTTGTTAGTATGCATCAACGCTTCCTTTTATGTTATATATGTATATTGTATATTTATAATTTTAAAAGTTGTATGTAATATACATTGGGAGATAATATATTGATATTGGCAGTTCTTCTTATATGATGAAATGCTGAATCTAGAAAATTAATTTGTGAATTTGCATCAAGTCGGCCAAGCCTTAGCAATGTAGGATCGATGATATCGGATCTGTTTGTAGCACCAATAATGAAAACTATTTTCTTGGCTATCATACCATCGATCTCCGTCAACAACTGGTTAAGGACTCTATCTGCGGCACCGCTGACATCCCCAACACTGCTTCCGTGCTGCAAACATGCAAACCAGTTATGCGTCACCAGTTAGAGAACCTATCTCAAATAGTTCAAAAAAAATTCCTACTCAAATATATTCACCATCCTCAACTTGAACTTCACTCATAAAAAATCAACACACCTTTGTAGCAATAGAATCAAGCTCGTCAAAAAATAGGATGCAAGGAGTTGATCCTCTAGCTTTATCAAAAATTTGCCTCACATTAGCCTTGCTCTATCGAAACCACATGGTTAAAAATTCAGGGCCCTTCACACTGATGAAATTGGCCTGACATTTGTTAGCAATGTCTTTAGCAGATGGATTGCTAGAGCCCAAAGTAGTCTGGAAGTGCTCATTACTAATGACCATGGAGTTTAGAATCTCAGCATCTATTGTGTCATCTTCTAAGTCTATAACATCCATCTTTTCCCTAATGCACTAAAGTGCAACCTCAGTACACAAAGCAACAAGATCTGCTCCAACATATCCATGGGTATCCTTACCAATCTTTTCAAGATCAACTTGTAACAAGAAAACTAATGATAAATAGATACTCCATCAAGAAACATAAAGATTAATAAATGCTTTCAAAATCCAAGAATTGTTTAACATTAGATATAGAAGTACAAAAAACAAGGCCCCAATATATGTACATCATCAGAGAGCTTCATAATCTTTGTATGGATGTGAAGCACTTCCAACCTGCCCACTTCATCTGGAACCCCAACATCAATCTCCCTGTCGAACCTTCCAAACCTTTTGAGTGTTGGATCAATACTATTTGGTCAGTTAGTTTCTCCCATAACAATAACATGGGCACACGATTTAAGTCCATCCATAAGTGTAAGAAGTTAAGAAACAATTCTCCTCTCAACTTCACCATGGGTTTTTTTCCCTCTTGGGAGCTATAGAATCAATTTCATCAATAAATATAATGGATGGGGCATTCTTCTCAGCCTCCTCAAAAGCCTTTCGGAGATTGCTTTCACTTTCTCCGGCCAACTTTGACATGATCTCAGGTCCATTGATACAGAAAAAGAAGGCACCGGTTTCATTTTCCATTGCCCTAGCAATTAAGCTTTTCCCAGAACCAGGAGGCCCATAGAGAAAAATATCCTTTGGGGGCTTCACACCAATAGATTTCAAGAGTTGTGGGTGTTTAAGAGGAAGCTCTACTAATTCATGGATCGCCAGTCATAGCCTATCTCTCAAATAGTTCAAACAAAATGAAAAAACCCACAGTTTCACGCAGAGCAGAGCAGATGGAGTGCTAGAGCCCAAAGTAGTCTGGAAAATAGAACGGCTAGGGACCTGCTGGCAACAAGAAATAAAATGAGTGTCAAAAATTGAAGATAAATATCTAGACTAATCACCGATCAGGATGCTATTGGTGTTTAGTATGGATATTTATCTTCAATTTTTTTTAAAAACTCCCCGCTTTGTCAAAATTTTGACCTGCATTCATCGAAAGTCTGGTCTAAAATTGACCATTTTGTGTCGAAATGTGGCATCGTGGGTTTGGCATCCTGGTCGGAGCCACTAAATATTTCGACCAAATGTGGTCAAAATATCACTATCACGAGTTTGGCATCCTGGTCGGAGCAACCAAAGTTTTTGACCAATATTAATTTATATTGGTCGAAAGATCGACCAATACACCAACACTTGCCAATGTTATTTTTGACCTAGATTTCCCTCCTTTTTGACCAATATTTGTGTCGATCATTCGACTGTTGTAGCAATGGGTCAATATTTTGATGCAAATAGTGGCGATGAACAAGTTGGTCGACCATTCGATCATGTTGGGTAGAAACTTCGACCAATAGTATGTTGAAAAATGGTGCAAAATGTACTAGTGAGTGAAAGTGATAATGAGAATGATGATATAGGATTTGTAGCAATAAATGAAGAAAACTCTGAAACTAAAGTTAGAGAAGAAAAAGCTATAGTTTCCCAAGTATAAAAGAGAACTAATTTGATTATAGACAGTGGTTGTTCACATCATATGACTGGTGACATGAAGACGTTTATAAAGTTTAAAAATTATGATGGAGGAATTGTTCGAGTTGGAAACAATGCACCTTGCTTGATAAAAGGAATAGGATCTCTTACTCTTGATGGAAAGACTAACACTAATGATGTTTATTTTGTGGATGGATTGAAACATAAACTTTTAAGTGTTGGACAATTAGTTGATAAGGGATATCAAGTTTGGTTTACTAAGAAAACTTTTTTTTTCAAGGCACTAGTACATTCGACCCACTTTTTAGACCAACATTTCCGACCAAGCTATAAATTGATTTTCCATGGTCGGTTTCTAGAAGAAAAATTTGATTTTTTTTACTTCGATTCCCATGTTGGTCAGAATTACGACAACCATGACAGGTCATCGTAATTTTGACCAACCCGTTAGAATAACTTAAAAAAAATACATAGCGATCATTTTATTTCATTTTGTTATATTCTGCGCATGGCAAAGAAGAGGTGAAGGAGGGTCAAAGGAGGGCATCTATCGAGACTGCCTGCGCATCTAGCCTCGATTTCACCTATAAGCACTATATGTGGTTTAATGTGGACCTCTAATCCAACTACACACGCAACATAGTCATTACTCACACAATCAAATTACGAGAATGAATATGGATTACTCAATTCAAAATTCATGGTGAAGTGACCTGTTGCCTCCTATGTAGACGGGGTGTTTGATCTACTCTCAGAATGAGAGTCCAACAACCATTAGACCAGTACTATAATGGAGGATTTTAAAGCTAGAATGATAAGCAAAATGAGGTTAATCTAAGAATGAATATGCAATTTGTAATCTAAATGAAGTGCAGATTTTAAGCTAATGACTTGAAAGTAAATATGAAATGCAGATTCTAGTCTAAGAAAGCTTGAAAGAAAGATGATAATTAACTAATAGCAAGTAAGAAAATTAATCTAAAGATGCAATTAACACTAAATGAGAGAAAACCAATTAATGCAATAAGCTTTGAAAATGTGCAAATAGTTGAGACAAAATTTCGCTATAGTCTATGTGCTTTCAAATTGCTCTCCTTCGAATGAAGAATAAGGTTCAAGATATAGGTAAGCTTGGAAGAGGAACAAAGAGTTTCTTGATTCGAAACGGTGGACTCTTCATTTCCAATGGAGGAGAAAGAGACAAATATTAGAGAATTACTTAATTAAAGAAATGGATTATTGCCACATGGGTGACTCTTTGAATATTTGATTTATTAAATGCAAATATGATAATCCATTCGAATAACCAAGTAATTTATTAATTCCTTTTATGGGTATTTAGCTAAAGGGGTGAGTTTAATTTAATTTAAAGCACTTAGGACTTTAGAATTAAATTGATTTATCATAGGGGTAATTTAGCTAATAAAAGTTGAATACTTTAAGAATTAATTATAATATTTGATTAATGCAATTTAGGGTTTTTGCAATTGACATCAAGTTGAATTAAGTCAGGTAGTAGAGAGAAAATTGCCTAGTAAAATAGGACTTTAGATGATGTAAAATTGATGAAAATGCACAAAAATTGATTGAATTTATTAGGTGCCAATTTTGGGGTATTACATTTGCCTCTCTTTGAAGTGATGTGCGAGCAACACGTTGATTCAAAGAATAGTCTGAAGTGACAGATGACGAGAATTTTTGGAGGTCTAGGTTAGGATGCCAAGACACTGAACATATCAAAGCATGATTTTCTGAAGTCCAAGTTAGATTGTGAAGCCAACGATCTTGAGAGAAAATGAGAATCAGGGTTAGATTGCCCCAATGCCTAGAATGAGATTCAGATGCAGACTTAGGAATGTCTCCAAAATTAGGGTTAGATTGCCCCAATACAAAGCTTGGCCCTCCGAGACCCAAGTTAGATTGCCCAGATAATGGTCTAAAAGAGATTTCGAGAGCTATCTCCAAAATGAAGATTGACTCCTAGGAATTAGGGTTAGATTGCCCCAATAGCTAAAAGATTTCGAGAACCATCTCCACAATGAAGCTTGATTCCCAAGGATCTGAGTTAGATTGCTTAGATACCTAAAAGATAGATGACCAGATGACAAGATGCGAGGCACGAAGATGCCCCTAGTGATGAGATGCCTCAAGTGGTGAGGACTTTGATTCAGATTAGACTGATAAGAGACTGGTTTGACAAGATTCAAATGATGCAATCATCCTACCCCCTCGGGAGTGAAATAAAAAGATGACATAAGAGAAGGATGATTGACAATGAGAGGTTACAGAGTATAAATAATCAGACTAGATTCGAGAAGCTGCATAAGCAATTTGGAGTGATCAGGAGGTCCTGCTGACCAAGTTTGACCATAATTGACCAAATTTGACTAGAGTTGACTTTGATGAAAACATTGAAGATCTCAAGAAAATGATGCTAGAAGGATGACTACACAAGTGTTTGATCCCAAAGGGTCTCAAAATTTAAAACATGATTTTGAGCCATCTAGAGATGTCAAATTTTGATTTCGATCCTGAAAATAGATTCAGAGTAGTCGATTTAGCCAAGGGTGCAATTTTTGCACAAAATAGAGCACTTGTGTAGCCAAGATGAATCCGAGACAAAAGATGAGAACCTTCGATGAATAGATCCAGAAGAAGACAATCAAGAGAGCACCAAAACACAGTCTCAATGCAAGCCTAGAATGCAAATGCAAGCCTAGAATGAAAATGCAAACCCTAGGACTTGGTTGTTGGACTCATTGTACTTATCATCATCGAGTTCTTTTAGGCATAGGACATTCTCAAGGTGCCATACAATTCTCACTAACATTGCAATCATGAGAATATGAATATGACATAAGTCTTAAATTTGTCAGAATGAGATGTAAGCATTAAGGCACAAGAAGCCAGAATGACTTGAACACCTATTCCTTTTGATTTGGAAAGTTAACATAAGCATCAAAGCACAATTGCTAGAATGAATTGAATGTCACTTGTTAACAAACACACCAAACACACAAGAGTTCCTTATTTTTCCAAAGATTTCTAGCAGTGACCCTTACGTTCACTTAGCAGGATGAGCGTTAGCAATTTTACTTGTAGCAGAAAGAAGTCACTCAAAACAAACAAGGAGAAGAACCAACCTCACCAAAGTGTCCATATAAAAGGAGTCGAGGTATGCATGACCATCCAATACGAGATGAAGGCTCTTACAGATGGACACCCCTCTTATGTGAATTCTTTGGATCATTGGAACTAAACCAACATGCAGAAAGCAAAAGAAAGATCATGCCCCCAGTCTTCACATTTCTCAGTCAAGAAAGACGTCTTAGATTCACTCAAGGGGAAATGATAAAGAAAACAAAAAAAAAAGAAAAGGAAAAGTTCAGCATGCTTCAAAGGAACACAAATTCAGTTTTAGTTTCAGTTTACATTTGTGCTCAAGTGGATTGGAGTTGAATCAGAAGCGTACGACGTTCGAAGTCTCAACGGGATAGTGATAATAGGAAGACGTAGTGAGAACTACTTGTGACTATCATGAGAGATGAAGTCTCAAGAAGATATTAGAGTGTGAACCAAGTATCAGTAGACGGATGTAGTGAGAACCATTGGTGACCGATACAAGGAAGATTCTTGAAAGAGAGAATAAAGCACGAGCAAAACATCAACAGGCAGACACAATGAGAACCACTGGTGACTGATGTAAGGAAGAGATCCCGAAAGAGAGGGGTTCAAGTGAGAGCTAGATATTAGTAGGTAGGAACAGTGAGAACCACTAGCGACCAATACATGAGAGATCCTCAAGGAGAGAAATCTCAAAAGTAGCTACGCATCAGAAGGCAGACACAGCGGGAATCGCTGGTGACTGATGCATGAACAAATTTTTTGAAAGCGATAGGACAATGCCCCCTAGACTAGGAAGGTGCCCCCAAGTGTGAACCAGTTCCAATCCATGAAGAGTCGAGGAAAATCTCGAAGACAACTGAAGGCAAGTGCATGAGCTAGCAAAGTAAAGCAGGACAACGTGAAAGCAAACTAAAGTAGGAAAGCAAGAGCCAAATGGCGTTGAGATGAGATATAACTTCAAAAAACAAGAGATGCCTATTTACCAGGTTTTCACCATCTTGGTAGAGATTCTATTTTTGCTACCATGACACATGTTTACCAGGTTTTCATCAATGACACATTTTTCTTCTTTTTCAATTTTTTTGTTCTTTTCTCTTTCTTTTGATTTTTTTGTATTTTTGAATATCTCATTTTTTTGTATTTTTTATATTTTGACTTTTTTTGTATTTTTGTATTTTTTAATTTTTTTAATTATTATTAGGGCACCTATTTACTAGGTTTTCACCAAGATAATAGATACATCAAAGTCACTGTTTACTAGGTTTTCACTAAGATGATCATTTTTTCAGGACATTTTGCAATTTTTAGGATTTTTTGCAATATATTATTTTTTTGGATTTTTGTTCAGGACCAATAAATATGTACATGAGCATACAAAGAATGCCTCAACTATAGAATTTCTTCAAGTGAAGAGCATTGATAGGCTCTTTTAGCTGTTCTCCTTCAATGGTGGAGAGTCGATAAGCATCAGACCCAAATGCTGCAGTAATGACATACAGACCAAGCCAGTTTGGTTCAAATTTCCCTTTCTGGATTCGCTGCTACTGATTCTTGGGGTTCTCTCTCAGGATGAGATCACCCACTTGGAATTCTCTTTGTTTGAATTTCTTATTGCAGGCTTTAGACATCCTCTTTTGGTATGCTCTTAGATGATCAAATGCCACCTTTAGACGTTCATCCAGTAACTCAAGCTCTTGAAGATGAGATATTTTGTTTTCTTCATCAGTGATGAGGCCCCTCAGAGAGATTCATAATGTTGGAATCTTGACCTCAATAGGCAATACTACATCTGCTCCATAAACCAAGGCAAAGGGAGCTACCCCTATTGGCATTCAGATACTTGTCCTGTAGGCCCATCAAGCTGAATTAATCTAGAGATGCCAATCTCTACCAGATTTATGAACTGTTCGGTGCAAGATTTTGAGAATTGTCTTATTAGAAGCTTTTGCTTGTCCATTACCCTAAGGATAATATATAGATGACCAATGCTGAATGATTCTGAACTTGGTGCATAAGTCTATTAGGTCCTTATTTTTGAATTGTCCCCCATTGTCAGTGATAATGGATGAGGGTACACCATATCTACAAATGATATAGTTCAATATAAACATAGCCACAGACTTGCCATCAGCTATAGCCAGAGGCACTGCCTCAACCCACTTGGTAAAATAGTCAGTAGCTATGATGATAAACTTATGTCCTCTTGAAGAAGAAGGATGTATCTGTCCCACCAAGTCAAAGGCCCATTGCTAAAATGGCTAGAAACTGATGAAATGACTAAGCTCTTTAGCAGGAGCATGGATCAAATTCCCATGAAATTGGCATTGTTTTCAAGTCTTGGTATATTGAATAGCTTCTTTCTCCATGTCTAGCCAGTAGTAACTAGCTCTAATAATTTTCTGAGCTAACGTTAGACCACTTGAATGAGACCCACAGATACCTTCATGTACCTCAACAAGAACACATTTGGACTCATCAGGTTCTAGACACCTAAGGAGGATATTGTCTAGACTCTATCTATACAAGTCATTTGCTATGAGGACATACTGTGAAGTAGTACAAATTACATGACACTTTTCATTCCAGGTATAGGTTTTTGGCATGATCTGGTCACAAAGGTAGGAATAAATATGGTGGTAGTGGGATGAACCATGTCCAATGATTGAATGGATCATCCTAGATTCAGGAATATCATAGGCAGGGTAGTGTAATGCCTCCACCAGGAATTCATGTCTAAAGTCATTTTCTGACATTTGTAACATTGAAGCAAGAGTGGCCATAGCATCAACTACTTTATTGTCTGCCCTTGGAATTTGCTGGAAAGAAATGTGTGCAAAATACTATTTGAGATTAGCCACCATTCTTTTGTAAGGTACTAGCTTGTCATCTTTTGTTTGGTAGACATCATTGACTTGGTTGATGATTAACTGAGAGTCTCCAAAAACCTTGAGCTCATCCACACACCATTCAAGGGCTATCTTCATACCATTGATGAGAGCTTTATATTCAGCTATGTTGTTTTTGTAGGGAAACAACATTTTATAAGCTTTTGGTAATGAGTATCTTTGAGGTGTTATAAACAGAATGCTTACACCTAATCCTTGCCGAGTGAATGATCCATCAAAGAACATGCTCCAAGATTGATGTGTGAGAAGCATGATGGATTCATCTAGGAATTCAATGCTTAATGGTAGGTGATCTTTTAGAGGAGCTTCCACTAGTTGATCAACAATCACTTGTCCTTTAATAGCTTTTGTTTCCACATACTCAATGTCAAATTCACTAAGTATCATCACCCATTTTGCTAATCTACCCGTGAGGGCAGCCTTGCTCAATAAGTACTTTAGTGGATCAATTTTTGCAATAAGCCTTGTAGTATGAGGGATCATATAATGCCGCAACTTCTAAGAAGCAAATACTACTGCTAGACAAGCTTTCTTGATGATAGAATAGTTCATTTCATATGAAACCAATGTCCTGCTGATATAATATATGTTTCTCTCTTTGTTGTTTTGGTCTTCTTGAGCTAGGAGAGCATCCAAAGATGTGTTCATTGCTGATATGTATAGTATAAGTGGCTTCCCATGAATAGGAGGCATCAATATAGGTGAATCAACAAGATACTATTTAATCTAAGCGAGTCCCCTGTCACATTCTTCATTCCATTCATAAGTCACACCCTTATGCAAGGTTTTAGTGAACAGTTGTGACTTGTCGACCGACTGTGAAATGCAGCACCAGATAGATTGTAGCCTTCCCTATAATCCTCTTATTTTACTAATATTCTTGGGTGGAGGCATGTCCATAATAGCTTGCACCTTTTCAGGATCAACTTCTATGCCTTTAGCTGAAATGATATAACCCAAGAGTTTCCCAGAAGTAACACCGAATGCACATCTTTTTGGATTAAGTCTCAGACTAAATTTTTCCATGCGGTGAAGTATGGGACCCAAATCTATGAGATGAGTTCTTCGTTGCATTCTTTTGGCTAAAGTATCATCCACATAATCCTCCATTTTTTTATGCATCATATCATGGAAAATAGTAATGATAGCTCTTCGATATGTTACTCTAGCATTCTTAAGCCCAAAAGGCATGACATTCCAGCAAAAGGTTCCCCAAGCACATGTGAAAGTGGTCTTTTCTTGATCTTCTGGCATAATTTTTATTTTATTATAGCCAGAAAATCCATTCATCAAGGAATACATCTCATATCCTACTATCATGTCTACTATCATATCAATATTAGGTAGTGGGAAGTCATCTTTTGGACATGCCTTATTTAGATCCCTAAAGTCTGTACACACCGGAATGGATTTATCATGTTTGGTGACTGGGACAATATTTTAAATCCATTCTGCATAATCAATAGTTCTTATGAAACCAGCCTTAAGAAGCTTTTCTAGCGCTGCTTTGACCAAAAGTGCTACGTGTGGATGCATTTTTTGCAGCTTCTGTATAACAGGTTTAATACTTGGTGCAATGGAAAAATAATGCATGATTATATTTGGGTCTAATCCCGACATATCAGAGTAGGTCCATGCAAATTTTATTTTCTTTCTCTGAAAGAAGCTAGTGAACTCTTCTTTTTCTTTTGTAGACAATGATTGTGCTAGATGAATAACCTGTGGAGCAGCCTCTGTACCCAAATTTACCGGCTGTGTCGGCTCAATCAATACTGATGACCTCTCTTGAAAATGGCTTGGAAGTGTATCGAGTATCTCATCCTTGGGTGCCTCAGAGAGGTTTTCACCCTCAGATACGTCTTTTATTTTTACTATTTTTGGTTCTGATACTGCCACAAAGTGGTTTTCACCATCAGAGCATCTATTTTTTCTTCTTTTAATTTTTGGACTAAGATACTTCATATCCACCTCTATCATGCTGACACTATTTTTGTTGGTGGAGGACATCAAAGGTTCAATAGCATGGAGGTAACAGGCTAGATCATAATCATTCTAGAATGTTAGGACTTCATTGGATATTAAAGGGGAGTTCCCGTTTATCAGATTGGGATGGCGGAGTGAAAGAGAAATAATGACTGCTTCAAATGCGTTCACAGTATAGCAATCAAAAGCATGGACAAGCAATTCAAGACGTAGAGTGATCTCATCTGAAGAAGCATTCAAATCCCTATAAGACCTTATGTCAGAAGTAGAGGGCACGTTAACACTAGTGGCATCTAATTCATGCGGCCTAATGCTAGACCCTTCACCTACTTCGAGAAGTCTTTCATACACATGAACAGTATCTATGTCTACATCATAAGTAGCATCAGACAAAGAGTTAAACTCATATTCATGTGAGTCAGTACTTGATGTGGGAATTTCATTAGTACTAGTTGTATCACCTAACTCATCTTCATTCCTTGTGGCATTAACAACTTGTTGATGTTGTTCTTGTTCAAGATACTTTTGAAAATGTGGTGGCCTATATTGTTGACCTGGAAAATTGGGATCATCATTTAGTATTTCTTTCCATTCCTCATATGTGAATTGATGCACTGAAGAGGTCTTATCAGAATCAACATTAGTATCAGTATCAGTATCAGTCTCTACCATATGGACAGGTATGATAGGCTCGTCAGATTTTGCAAAGAGTGCTGCAAGATCTAGAGGAATAGGATATGGAAATGTGTCTTCATCAGAGCCGGCCTTTGGATTTACCTCTGGAGTGATATATTCCAATTCTAACTTAGGTTCAAGTTCAGGCTTAGGTTCTAGCACAAACTTGTTAATCTCTAAATGAAAGGGGATCTTCTTGAAGCCTAAGGTAGTAGTATCCTTTGTGCTATGACCCATAGCTTCAATGGGTTTCAGAAAACCATTTTCATTCCTTCCTATAGGACCACTCCCCTTATAGCTGAAGTGCTTCATGATCTTGATGGCTTCACTGTATGGCTCTTGTTCTAAGTTTGGAGGAGGAGTAGTTGTTTCAGCTGTTTCTTTCCTCTTATAGATCCAAGCTCTGACAACTCTTCCTTCATCCTCATCTTCTAAAGGTGTAGAGGCCCTTACAAAGGCACCATTGTAGATTGTTTGAGTAGGATCATCAAAAGTCTTGTTATTCTCAGACGGTCTCCCATAAGAGTGTGGGGATGGAGCTAGAGCAGCAAGTGATAGCACCAATTCAATTTGGTATTCTCCCATGCCTATATCCTTGAGTGTCAAAGTTTCTTCCATTTCCTTCAGCTTAGCATCATAAAAATCAGTGGATTCTCTATTAGCTAGAACAAAGCTATCTGCAGATTGCACAAGAGTGTTGCAAGAGTAATTGGTATTAGCAGGCACAATGACTTCCGCACTATGGAATGGAAACTTAATGCATTGGTGATACGTAAATGGAATAGCCTGCATCTCATGAATCCAAGGCCTACCCAACAAGATATTGTAGGCAAGAGGAATGTCAAGAAATTGAAAAGTAACATCTCTCTCAAAAGGCCCTACATGGATAGGTAGCACAACTAAGCCTCGGGACTTGCGCTCTTCCTCATCATAAGCTTTGATGGTAATCTTTTTGGGTGATTCTACACAATTCTCATCATATCCTAGCTGAGTAAGCAGCTTAGCAGAACATATATTAAGACCAACACCATTGTCTATGAGCACTTGGTGGACGTGCTTAGGACCTATCATGACCTCTATATGCAAGGGAGTGTTACGCGGATGACTCAAAGAGTGGTCATATTCTTCAGAGAAGGATAGATAGTGAGGTGAGGTCAAATTACCCACCATAGATTGGAACCAGTTGAGATCGAGATCCTTGAGAATGTTTGCCTCGATGAGGGCTTTATCCAAAATTTTCCTGTGAGCAGTCGAGATCTTCAACAACTCAAAAATGGTAATCTAAGCATTGGTTCGCTGGAGTTGATCTAAGATGCTATAACTAGTTGAGCTAGATGTAGGAATAGATTTTGTGTTCTTGTTGGTAGGGCCAAGAACAGTCTTATCCATAGTTTGCTTTGGAGCGGATGTAGAAGTATCGAGACTCTTATCTGTATTTTTCTTCAGAGTGGATGTAGAAGTATTGGGACCTTTCAAAACAACTCTTCCTCGCGATCGAGTGACAACATTAGCACAATCTTGAGGTTGTTCAGATTCAGATGAACGAGATGCAGAACTATGCAAGATGAAAGGAGTCTTAGGTTTGGGAGCATCATCGCTCCCCTTAATAGTAATCATGTCAAAGTACTCTATCTCAATAGGTTCAATCATACCAATAACATTGTCATCATTAGTGTATGTGTAATTGACTTTAGTATTGGTATTCTTGGTGTTTGAAGACTCACCCTTCTCATGAGGAGGGAAGGGATCCTTAAATGCTTGATGGTCTGAATTGTTGTTATGGCCATCCACAACAATGTCACCACTATCAATCAAATCTTGGACCTTATGTTTCAGTTGAAGACAAGTAGAAGTCTTATGACCCTTATTTTAGTGATAGTCACAATAGGCATTGTCATTCCACCAATGAGGTCATGGTTGTGGGTCATAGAGATGGTTTTCCAAAGGAGTAAGAATCTGATTCTGCACAAGAGTTTTATAGACCACATCAAGTGGTTCTCCCAAGGAAGTGAATTCATGCTTGGGTCAAGATGCCCAAGGTTTATTTTTAGAAAACCTTGAAGGTTGCTGATTTTCCACCACAGGCTTTTCAGCTGCTTTAACCGCTTGTATGGTGGAAGAGAGATTAAAAATAGACTTAGCTGGTTTCAAGGTCACATTTTTTACCACTCCATCATTCACAACATCTCTATTATTGTTCACAAAATTCCCTTTATCCTTATTCAAGTTTGAAGATCCTTTTTTGTTGTCCTTACTTAAGGTCAATTCACCTTTGTTGATCATAAAGGCCTCTATTCACACTGCTTGTTTGATCATGCTATCAAAAGTTAGAGGACCTTGTAATTGCACTTGGTATCTAAAGTCTGGGACAAGGTTGTCCAAGAAAATGTCGAGTCTCTCAGACTCTGGTAGCTTGTGAGGACACTTGGTACATAATTGTCTCCACCTTTGGAGGAATGTTAGGAAAGATTCTCCTTGTCACTATTTTAAATTGCAAAGATCCTGGATGTTGACTAGATGCTGAATATTATGTGAGTAATGTTGGAGAAACAGATTAGCCATTTTGTCAAAAGTCTTAATGCCAGTGGGAAATCTATAAAACCATTCCATAGCTAGTCCACCCAAACTATGAGGAAATAAGCACATAAGATAGGTTTGATCGTGCATAAATTCCATAGATAATGCACCAAACTCCCTCAAGTGATCTTGGGGATCGGTTGCACCCAAGTATTTGTCATATTAAGGGAGCTCTACACCTTTGGGAAAAGGTGGCATATGTAGACTTCTATCAAAGGGGAAAGGATAAATACTTTCCATGGTGAATTGTTGAGCGGGTTTGTCCTTATTCTTTGCAAGTTGACTAATCTGATCTTGCATGTCTTAGACCATTTTTTGTAACTTTGCGGTCTCAGTTTCTTCTTCCTTGGCTATGAGTGTTTCAACTTGATAGTATGGGGGTAACTTGGCCCCTTATTTAGCTAGCTCAAGGAAGTATTTTTCTTTCTCCTCTAGGAGAAGGATCTCCATCATTTTAACAAGACTCTTATTAGCTTTGGCAGCATTTATATCATGTTGAGTTATCACATCATTTTCATTCCCAAGGATCTCATAAATGCTCAAAATCTAATCTTGTTGCTGATCATCTTGGTTTTGATCGAATGGAGGAGGGTGATAGAAATATGTGGGCTGTCGATCGCCTTGAGGTTTTTTTTGAGATTGATCATCATTGTGGGACTGATTTTGGTCATGTTGAGATTGACCATGAGGCTTCTCATTCTGAGGTTGAGCATGTCATTGGTCATTGGAATATTGACCAAAAGTCTGGTTGTTTTGAGATTGATCAAAAGTTTGACAGCACTTGCTTGGTTGGAAGTCAAATGGCTCTCCCATCTTGTTGTAGGCTTGCGCAGTAAATGAAGACTCAGTAAAATGATATGCCCAATGTCAAAAGGGTGAAACCAAGGTAACCTTTGGTGAATGAATAGGATCAAAAGATTTAACAAATTCAGGTGAGAAGATATTGTCAACAATATCACTAGGATCAATGATAGGACTATTCTCAACAGGATCAATAGGTATGATAATAGGATTAGTCCAAGGAAATGGCCTCTCAACATTATGAAATAATGAGTTGTCTTGGAAGAATGAGTTGTCTTCACCTTGGAATGAGAAACCAGGTTGTGCTTCAAAAAATAGATTAAAACATTCTTGGAACACCGGAGGTGATGGTTGAGACGGACTATCTTTCAAAGAACTCAACGAAGAATTTGAGGATCCCTCACAAAGTTTAGATTTTGCAATAGATTTGGGATGATCTATTTCTTGATTAGGAGGTTCACTTCTACGTTGATTAGTATTCTTAATGGGATAAGTCTTGCCACTTCTAGTCGTGATAGTCATAGATGAAGATGTGACAAGAGAAGACTCAGGATAATGCTAGACTCTGTCTCTAAGATAACGGAAAGGAGATAAATGGCTAGAATAGCCAAGATGTGAGATGGACCTGGTATGAATCATCAAAAGAGGTGGCTAGAATGGCCGAGATAAGACTATCGCAATATGAGGTACAAAATGGCATAAAGAGATAAGGTAAACCAATAAGAGACAACATGAGTCAAAGCAAAGATCGATCAATTCCCAACTCAAGATAACCAGTTTTTGAAAATGAACAACAGGAAAATAGAAAAATAGACCTCAAACAAAAAGTAGATCAAGAAAAAGTTTGACTAGTCGAAGGGAATTTTGTCTCTATTTTTGAAAACTGGGCTATAGTTTCGCGTGAGAGAGTACTAGGTTACACGAGAAAACACCAAACCTTGTGCAAAAGAACAAAGTGTTGCATGAGAAAGTGCTCTGAAAAGTGAAACTTCACGCGGGAAAAATTCAAAGTCTGATAGTTCGACATAATTTTTGAGGTAAAAGTTGAATTTTGAGATACAGCTTGAATTGATGTCTGACAAAAAATCTAGTTTCCTGACAGGTTTGAAGAATAGTTTAGTCAACAATCTCATTTTGAGGTTTCAAGCATTTGTTTAAAGACACAAAGGTTAGATCAAGTAGTTGTGATACAAGAAGTAGTCGTTAATAGACCTATCAAGGACAAAATAAGTTGATAGTATCAGGGGAGTCTTTGTTTGATCATGATTGGACAATGTTTAAGACTTGATAACAAACACATAGCTATCCCTACCAAAAAAATCGTGAGAAGACAAAACCTTTGCCCCACTGCTTATGTGCATACGTGCACCTCACATAGTCATGTCACCCCCTAGAGGGCACCTGTGTTTTTGGTGTTTCCAAGGAATCAATAGTATACATTCAAAGGTTACCCTTCTGGTAGGGGCCAGTGTTGTATACCACCTTCAAGTGTCTAGGTGTATGCCTATGGTGGGAATCTATGGGAGAGATTCTTCTCCCTCCCTGCGCAAAGATTATGCCTCCTTTTAGAGGTGAACCGGGTAGGCCACTAGCTAAGGAAAGATTTTAATAGGCTTATGTTCATACTAAATTTAGGTGCCCTTGATACAGGGTTGAGGCCTCGCAGCCACACCAACACTTGAAAGTCGTACACCCCCGCAAGTAGGGCTAGGAGCGGGGCCGCTCAGTACAACAAACAAGGCCTTCTCAAGAAGATAGTCAAAATCATGAGAAGGAAGCTAATATGGCTTTGGAGTCTTTAGAATCAACAAAGAATTCTTTATTAAAGTGAGGTGGAATCACTGGCGCAAGGTGTGTACTCACTTGGGTCATTCCCGGAGGTTCAACTTCCGGCAGGCCTTCTAAAGGTGACACAACTTGGCTTAGATACAAGGGTTTGATTTTTTGTTTCTCTCAAAGAGAGAAGAGCATACTTCTCTACCTCATCACTTCACCCAAACACATCAATAAAATTCATCACCAAGTTAGCTTCACTTCACCAAATCCACAAGCTTTTGGGTTCTTGGTTCTCTCAGAGAGAGAAGAGCATAATCCCTTGGCAAGTAGAAGTGTTAAAGATTCACTACCTTTCTCTGCTTCCCCAATAATCTATCATATTAGTAGGATCATTGGGTTTTTGGGTTCATTCATGGTCATCACCTCCATGTAATGAAGAGCCAAATTCCCTACCCAATATCAAAATTCTCAAGAAATTTTAATGGAGCCCTAATTAGACTATGTGAATGAAAGCAAGAAACAAACACAACATTTAATGAGATCTTTGACTATTGTCTTGCAATCAAACCATTAGCATGTTTTATGTTCTTCGTCAAATGTCCTGCAGAAAACTGTTATGCTGTGGAAAGAATAGAGAAATGGGAATTAACAAGAAATAGAAACTGTTAGAAATCTGGAACAGAAAACATAGAGACTGAATTTTTTTTAAAAAATGGATCCAAATCTCGCATGAGGAAGTACTCCATAGCGCACGAAAAAAACATAGGGTGCTGCGCGAGGGTGCAAAAGTTCACGCGAGAAAGTGCTACTGAGAGTGAAACTTCATGCGGTATGCTCTGGATTCTTGCATGATAATCTGTACACAGAAAAGTATAGATGCACGAAAAAGCTCAAATTTCCTATCAGAAAAATCAAGAATGAGGCCAGATATTGATCTTTTCTGCCCCACGGTGGGTGCCAAAATGTATGTGGTTGAACGTGGACCTCTAATCCAACTACACACGCAACATAATCATTACTCACACAATCAAATTATGAGAATGAGTATGGATTACTCAATTCAAAATTCATGGTGAAGTGACCTGTTGCCTCCTATGTAGATGGGGTGTTTGATTTACTCTCAGAACGAGAGCCCAACAACCATTAGACCAGTACTACAATGGAGGATTTTAAAGCTAGACTGATAAGAAAAATGAGATTAATCTAAGAATGAATATGCAATTTGTAATCTAAATGAAGTGCAAATTTTAAGCTAATGACTTGAAAGTAAATATGAAATGCAGATTCTAGTCTAAGAAAGCTTGAAAGAAAGATGGTAATTAACTAATAGCAAGTAAGCAAATTAATCTAAAGATGCAATTAACACTAAATGAGAGAAAACTAATTAATGCAATAATCTTTGAAAATGTGCAAATAGTTGAGACATAATTTCGCTATAGACTATGTGCTTTCAAATTGCTCTCCTTTGAATGAATAATGAGGTTCAAGATATAGGCAAGCTTGGAAGAGGAACGAAGAGTTTCTTGATTCGAAACGGTGGACTCTTCATTTCCAATGGAGGAGAAAGAGACAAATATTAGAGAATTACTTAATTAAAGAAATGGATTATTGCCACATGGGTGACTCTTTGAATATTTGATTTATTAAATGCAAATATGATAATCCATTCGAATAACCAAGTAATTTATTAATTCCTTTTATGGGTATTTAGCTAAAGAGGTGAGTTTAATTTAATTTAAATTTTAAAGCACTTAGGACTTTAGAATTAAATTGATTTATCATAGGGGTAATTTAGCTAATAAAAGTCGAATACTTTAGGAACTAATTATAATATTTGATTAATGCAATTTAGGCTTTTTGCAATTGACATCAAGTCGAATTAAGTCAGGTAGGAGAGAGAAAATTGCCTAGTAAACTAGGACTTTAGATGATGTAAAATTGAAGAAAATGCACCAAATTGATTGAATTTATTAGGTGCCAATTTTGGGGTATTACAAGCACCACTCTTCATTAGTTAGTTGACCCCATTTCACCTTTGTGGTGCTGCTGCATGTGTTTCATCTGATCTTCATTGGTTTAATACATGATTAATATATATTGTATATTTAGTTTTTTATTCATATTTCAAATTGTTTTCATTTGTCACAGGTTTGAAACCCTAATCTCTTCACTTCTAATGGTGTTCATGCCACCATTAGAAGTGGCCCATAAATTGGGGAAAATATGTCGAATGATGCAATAAGAGAACCATGGTTGTTGATAGATTTGAAAGTCTTAGTTGGTTGAAAGTCTCAATTGGATACCCATCTTAATCAAAATCTCTCAACATTATCAACATATTCCATAAAGGTTTGCATATGCATGCTTTATAATATATTATATGTAATGAGCAAGAAAAATGACACTGTAAATAGGGCCTTTGGAAAATAACGCTGCCAATAGGGCCTCCAAAAATAAATGCAGTCAACCGAAATGATGTGCAAAAAAAAACAATTAGCAATCATAGAGGATGCCATATAAAATAAGACTTTATCATGGAAATTCTTTAGTAATGCTCCAATTCAATTACAAATATTAAAAATAGCATGGCAATGATGTACATCAATCTGAAATATAGAACGTATACAATAATATCTTTATCAACATCACTACTTTATGTTTACATTTGGTAGCCATTTAAAAAAAAAAGTGAACCCTTCTTTCACATTTGCACTCCAAGTAACCCAATCAGAGGAGTTTCCATCTTAATAGAAGTGCCTACCACCAGTATTGAAAGGCACATGACATAAGTTCTTTGAAAACAGATGGTAAGAAACAACATACATATCTATGTGCCTTGTGTATATTTCCACATTTTCCATACATATCTATCAAAGCATTTTCCACTGTAATATCCAACGAAAATCCCCCTTCCATTATGCTTCAATGGATGCTCATACCTTTATGTTCTGACACTCCCGTTTCGGCATAGGCTGGTAGGATGCTGGCAAAAGTCATGGAGTTTGGATTTACACCTGCTAATTGCATTTCCTTAAAAGTTTCCATGGCCTTCTCAATAGTCATAGCATTCCATGAGACCATATTTCTTTGACCCCTAATTTCTCTATTGCAATGGATCCTTTCTAACAATGTCCGCATGATCTACTTAATAAATTAATATAGCTTTTAGTTGAACCTCTCTTTCCTATTTTGAAGAAGAAAGGGACAATGGTTTACAAATCACCATCGGTAATACCGATTTGATCCCACAATATGATGTTACATCTAATCTTAAGCCCCCACTTCCTCCATTTTTGTTTATTCCTCCTGGATTAGCTCTTCATTGACAATTGGGTATCCAAACAATCTCAGCCCAAATGCATGAAATCCACTGTACATATCTTTTAATTTTTTGGCACATACATATTACAAACTAAAGAAATGCTATCTCCTCATCATTGCAATAAAAATGACCATTATTTTTAAAAATACCCTAATTGACAGTGAATGCAAATGCAACGAGAGAAAGCTTTAAAAAAGAAGCTTGTTTACATACACATTTAAACCTCTAATATAGTCTAACAAAACATAAATACATCAGAATACATAATAGTTGGGACATCAAAAGGGAAGTAAAAAATCTCTTTCCCTAAAGCTCTTCTAGGTGCCTTTGGAGTCCTTGGCATGCAGATTTGCAAGATGGAAAATGGATTAAAAAATCTCTCTTTTCATAGCCCCTCTCCTTGGAGGAAGTGGATTCATCTTTTTGTGAAGCTTTATAGGACAAGGATGATCCATTGCCACATTCTTCAATTTGTCCTCACAAACTTGATTCTTCTCCATTTCCCTAAACCCACTAAGCTCACCTCTAAATTTTTGAACCGATAACTAAAGCTTTAACACCAATTTACTCTTGCCTCAAAGAAAACTCTAATGCTTTGGCTTTATATAGCCATAAATAACTTCACTCTAAATGAAACCCACTAATTGGGCTTCACTAATCATGTTTTCTTTTCTTATTCAACTTAAGTTAGATTAAGGTTACAAGCTTATCCTCTGATTTGGTCAAACACTTTAAGTGCATCCACCAGGCTTCCGCACATATCATACATGTTTATAAGCTTATTCTCAAACCTTGTGGAAAATGTAAATTGCTTGGGAATGATGAAAGAGTGAAAATTTTTTGTTTGTGAAAGGGCATTCTTGAGAAAACATACATTCTTTATGTTCATTGTTTTAATCATGTTTATCTCATTGTTCACTGCATAGTTTCTCATTTTCTTGATGTCATCAATACATTGTTGATCTTCATTGGGTATGGTATCACTATTTTAAAATTTTCAAATCTCTTTAAGGTATCTTCTTTAACATGCATCTTCGATATTACTGTTTTGATCTTTTGCTTCCGGTTCTTTTTTACTTCTTCAGATTCCATCTCACTATCATTCCAATTCAAATTTTCATTGTATATTGTCTTCTTACTACATTTCTTTTTCTGTCACCAAATTTTCATGATAGAGATGTACTATCCTCTTCTTCTCAAATTGTGTCTATCTATGTCATACAATAACAATATTTTGATCTCCATAATAACACTAAGATCTCTCTTTTATCTTCTCTTCATCACTAGTTTACTATTTTGCATCTTTGATCTTACTATATTTTGATGCACATCATGGTTTTAATCCTTTCACAGTGCCACTTCTAAGAAAATATTAGACATCATTGTCCTTTGTTCTATTATTGCTTATCATTGCCTCATTTTCACCATCTACTTGAACTCTTACTTGCTATGTACAATTTTCCACTATCTCCTAACTATCTTGAGGTGCTCAAGGTCTACCACCCCTTGACCACATGTGTTTTGTTGCTATTATATTACTAGGTTAAAGATGGGGACATCACACTAGATCTATAGAAGACTATCATGAAACACTCGGTCTTGTGATTGAATAGAACTGTCCTTTTTGAAACTGTCACATTAAGAAGTATAAAAGGTTATGTCTTTCATGATACACCCTTGAGAGGAACGTCACATTCATGTTCCTTTCACCTTGTCTGTAGTAGTTTTAATGTGTTGTATGACTATCCTGTAGGTCCCTTTACATTGCTTTGTCATTTTTCTTTGAAAATTACATGACTTCATCCTTTATTCTTTGTCTTTTCAATTGAGATCATCATATCAACCATTTTATAGTCTTTGAATCAACTGTGTCTAAGAACTCTTCCTTTCATTGTCTATGTGTCTATCATTCTTTCCTTACTATGATTCAAAATTGAACCTTTCTAGTAATCTCTATCACCACTGTCATATTTTCATGACTTACACCCACTATTATTCATCCTCACAGTCATCATTCCAAAAGGACTGCTTTATTTCTGTATTGTTAGAATAACTGAGGGGGTGAATCAGTTATCCAGTGTCCCAAAACAAAATGTATAATTCAAATAAACTTCTTCAATTTTTGCTCCTCGGTAAACACTAATTACTTTCACTGTCTGTCCTTTTACTGATTACTAGTCTAATAGCATAATAGTTACCCGATCAAATCTAACATGTAACATGCAAAGTATGATAACAAACAAATATCACAATCAACACATAACACAAGAGATTTAACATGGAAACCCTGTAAAGGGAAAAACCACCTGGGACTGGTAACCCAAAATTGTTAAGACCCAACCCTGTTAAAGGTTTCCAAACACATTGTCAGGTGTGACCTTCTTAGAGGATTTTAGACTAGAAGTTATCATCCAACCAGCATTCACTATGGGGTTGACAGGATAACAATGTTCATTCTATGAATGGTACATCATAAGACTTTTAGAGTCCACTCGGTTAAGAGATTTTGACTGTGTACAATGGTTAAATATGTAACAGTAAATGATTTTCCTTAATACAACTTCAATTGTGGATTACAAATCAATATTTAGTCCATAAAAATCCTTCTGACCAATATTTCACTTCAGATTCAATACTATATCAACTCACTGTCCATCGGTAATTGCTCTCTGTAGCTCGGTAATTGTTCTACAGCTCGGTTCTTACTTAACTAGTATGATCAGAATGCATGAAAACCTTGTTCACGCGATATTCCTGCAGTTTCTACTTTTTTTGACATTCTTCATAATGAAATTCCAGTCTCTCATATAGACAGGTAAATCATTTTCTTCTCCACCATCAGATTTTGCCACTTAACCACATTCATAGATTTTGCCGCTTCAAACTTTCTTGGCACTTGTGTCAATAACACATTTGATTCTCATCCTTTAGATCTTTCTTGAATTTTGTCAGCTGTCGATCTGTGTAACAAACATTATCCGTTACCTCGATGTTATACTCTTTCCAACTCATTAATATTATCGGCTAAACTAATCATTTAATTCATTCTGTTCAGCTTGGTTAACAAAGAAATGTGTCGGTGAACACTGCTCAGTTAATACTATGATTGGTATACACTACACTCTGTCGGTGTATACTAGAATTGCTTCATTTACCGACAACACTGCTTTGTGTCTTTCAGCTCTATACTTCATCATAGATGAATGCAACATAATAAAGTCAATATCATCAAGTCATAGACTCATCAACAAGTTACTCAATGTGTTCCTTATCCTCATCTGTCATGTACATCTTTCCTCATGTAGATTTCTCTATTCTTCATCTCTTTTACCTTTCTTCAGATGTCTCAGTATAGTAACTTACAAGATAAGTGATGTCAAACTAGTTGACATCAATGACAACATAATACTGATTTAATCATATTACATATCTAATCAGCAACTCCTCAGTGATCTTTAATCACAGATTCTTCAATCAGATTCCAAATCAGTTGTTGTCCAACAATCTCTCCCTTTGGCATTGATGGCAACTCAAGTAATATGAAATGTACCATACACATACCAAACATATATTCTACAACTTTGTGAACAAAATGTTGTAATTCAAATAGACTTAATATGTTTAATGACTACGTTACTAAACATTAGAAAACAACTTTACCATTCTGTAGTTGTGATCTTTTCAGTTCTCCTATTCCTGCTTCTGTTCTCTATAACTAATCTTCAATACTCTGTCTCATTTAGATTGTCTCTCCCTTGGATAATTCTCATCGGTGCTTGTTTCTTTTCATATTATTTACCTCTCCCTTTGACAACAATGCCAAAGAAACAAATAAACAAACAGTTCTATCCTCCTCTGTATCTCTGTATACCGATATTCCAATCGGTTCAAGTTCTCCAAACTTAATCACAACCTTGAACATTATTCAAAGTGTGAAATATGCTGCATCAACATGAATGATCTTCTAATAAAAGTAGGTTGATGCAACAACCAGATCACCTTAGTGACCGATAGATAGGGGACGGACCCCAAGTATAATCCTCAAGTATTCAAATGTGTCCTTCGGTAGAGGCTTTGTAAAAATATCTACAAGTTGTTCTTTAGATGTGACAAATTCCAACTTCACTTGCTTCTCTTGCACTTGTTCTCTTAAGTAATGATACTTAATAGATATATGCTTTTTATTAGAGTGCATCATAGGATTCTTTGAAATATTAATAGCACTAGTGTTGTCACAATATATAATCATCGGGTCAGTGATTACCTCATTCATCCCTTCCAAAACTTGTTTGATATATGCAATGTTTGAACAGTTAGTAGCAGCAGCAACATACTCTGCTTCAGCTAGAGACTGAGAAATACAAGCTTTCTTTTTACTTGTCCAGGTTACAAGTCTTTCACCAAAGAAAAATGCTCCTCTGGTGGTGCTTTTTCTATCATCCACATTTCCAGCCCAATCAACATCGGTGTAAACTTTTAGTTCAAGCTTCCCTTCCTTAGGATACAATAATTCATAATTCTCTATTTTCTTCAGGTATCTTAAGATCCTTTTTGTAGCTATCATGTGTTATTCTCTAGGATTAAAAAGAAAATCTTACAACAATTCCCACAACATGTGCTATATATGGTCTACTGTGAACTACGTACATTAGCTTACCAATCATGGATTAGTAAAGCATCTGGTTTACCTTTGTAGTTTCATCCTCCTTTGTCAATTTGCATCTAGTAGCCATCGGTGTTCCCACAGGTTTAGCATCTTCCATGCCAAATATCTTCAGTACTTCCTTTATGTATTTAGATTGTGTGATGAATATTCCATCACTCTATTGAAACACTTGTAGTCCAAGAAAGAACTTAATCTCTCCGAACATAGACATTTCAAATTCCTTTTGCATTTCATCAAAAAATGTCTTGCAGACAAGCTCTGAGCCTCCAAAAATAATATCAACAAATATTTCAGCAATAAGAATAGTATCATCAATATCACCTTTCATATATAGATTGTTGTTTTCACTTGTTCTAACAAATCCAATACTTAACGAGTAAGTATGCAGTCTTTCATACCATGCTCTAGGTGCTTGGTTCAATCCATATAAAGCTTTATGTAATCTAAATACCATGTCTTTATTGTCTGGATCAATAAATCCTTCAGGTTGTTCAATGTAGATCTCTTCTTCAAGTATACCATTCAGAAATGCTGACTTCACATCCATTTGATAGACTTTGAATTTCTTGTGTGCAACATATGCAAGTAGCATTCTAACTCCTTCCAATCTAGCAAAAAGTGCAAATGTTTCACCATAGTCAATGCCTTCTTTCTGTGCATATCCCTTACATACCAATCTAGCTTTGTTTCTTGTGACTTCACTATTTTCATTCAGTTTATTCTTGAATATCCTCTTAGTACTGATAACATTCTTATCTTTAGGTCGGGGTACTAAGGACCAGGTTTTGTTCTTCTCTATTTTCTCTATTTCCTCCTTCATTGCATTAACCCATTCTTCATTATCTAATGAAACTTTCACATTTTTAGGTTCAAATTCATAAACTAAACATATATCTTGTCTTGTTTTGCTTCTAGTTTGCATTTCAGTATGTCTGTCTCTAATGATTTGTGTCTCAGGATGATGTCTTCTGACAAAACAAGCTAGTACTTTATTTCTCCTTTCTTGCTCATCCTGTTCAGGTCATTTCCTTGCTCAGTAGCTCCATCTTGTTCATTGGTTGGTGTTGCCTGTTGTCCTATATTGTTTCCCTGCTGACTAGTTGTCATAGCTTGCAGCATCGGTAAATACTTTGGATATTCAATGTAAGTGAATCTACCATAGTCTTCCCGTTCCTTTGTACTTTCCTCTATGTTCTTGTCATCAAACTCATGAACATGAATATTAGTACTTTCAACTATCTTATTTGTAACCTTACTCAAACATTTATATGCTTTACTTGCAGTGGAATATCCCCAAAATATCCCTTCATTGAGCCTTTAGAATCAAATTTTCCATTTCTTTCATCTTTCAAAATAAAGAATTTACTTCCAAAAATTCTAAAATAATTTACAGTAGGTTTGTGTCCAAACCGTAGCTCATAAGGTGTTTGGTTGGTGTCCTTCTTCAGTTGTACTTGGTCAAGAACATACACAGCTGTGCTGATAGCTTCCCTCCAATATGTCTGAGCAACATTCTTTTGTATCATCAATGTTCTAGCACAGTCAATTATAGACCTGTTCCTCCTTTTAGCAATGCCATTTTACTGAGGTGTCCTCGGTGCAGAGACCTGTCTTTTAATTCCATGCTCATTATAGAAATTAGTAAATTCATCAGAAATAAATTCACCTCCTCTATCAGATCTTAAGCATTTTATTTCCTTTCCAGTTTCTTTCTCTACCTTAGCTTTATACCACTTAAACATTTTAAAAGCTTCAGATTTCTCTTTTAGGAACATAACAGTCATTAGTCTAGTATGGTCATCAAAAAAAAAAATTAAATATTTATCACCAGAACAACTCTGAGCTCTCATAGGACCACATAGGTTGGTATGAACCAACTCAAGTATCTTCTTTGTTGAGTAGTCTTTACTTTTAAAACTAGACTTGGTCATCTTACCTTTCTAACATTCATGGCACATGGCATGATCAGGATTTGTCAATTTAGGCAATCCTCTAACTCTTTTCTATTTACTAATCTTGATCATATTGTCAAAGTTCACATGGCATAACCTTCTATGCCACAATGAAACATCTTCATCCTTTATTAAACAACAAGAAGAATGATCCATATCAAGATAGAATAAATTACCTCTGGATTGTGTACCAGTTCCGACAAGTCTTCCTTCATCATCATATATCTTCACCTTTTTGCTCTCAAAAGATAGTTGGTGGCCTGAATTATTCAGCTGAGCCACACTTAACAAATTATAGTTCAATCCATCTACCCAGTATGCATTTTCACATTGTATTATGTCATTGATCATCAGTGAACCTTTACCTCTTACCATACAAGGTGCATCATTTCCCATTCTCACATATCCTCCATTATATTCAACAAGATGATCAAAATTCTCTATATCATCAGTCATATGATGTGTACAGCCACTGTCTATGATCCATGTATCATTTATGCTTACTTTAGAGATCAATGTTGTCTCTTCATCCTCTGAGTCATCTTTCATTGCAACAAATAAAACTTCTATATCATCATCAAAATCAGATTCAGTTTCAATATCTTCAGCTATGTAACATACCTTTTTGCCTTTATCATTTTAGTTGTCTCTATTGTTGTGTCAGTAGCCTCTGTTGACTCTTCTCCCATAGCTTCCTTCAGATCGGTCTTTGGATCTATCATATCCTTTCTTCTAAGGACATCTAGAAGTGATGTGATTGACTTCTTTACAATTAAAACATGCCAAAGGTAGCTTACCTCTATACCTTCCTTTTCCTTTGGGCAATCTTCTAGCCATAAGAGCTTCAAGCTCATCAAGTTCATCATCGGTATCACCATCACTATCATAATTCTTAGTATTCCTGCTAGACTTTCCAATCTTCAAAGAAGGCATGAAAGTGGATTCAACAGAAGTCACACCACTATTATCAAAGTTTTTTAATTCAAAGGTTGTAAGTTTACCAATTAGAGTGTCAAGTATAAGGTTGGATGTATCTCTTGTTTCATGAATTGCAGAGATCCTGATTGCATAAACTAGCAGCAAAGTTTTGAGAATCTTGCTTATTACTGTTTCATCATCAATCACTCCATCAGATGCTCTTATAGCATGTACCACCTCTTTTAGTCTATTTGAGTATTGTACAATTTTCTCACCTTCTTTCATTCTCATATCATCAAATCTACCTCTTAGGCTTTCAACTCGGGCTCTTTTGACATTCAGATCTCCATTGTATATCAGATTTAACTTGTCCCACATGGCTTTGGTAGTCATGCATGCCTTAATGTCTTCAAATTCAATGTCGCTATAGGCAACAACAAGTTCCATCATAGTAACATTGTGTTCATGCTTGTCCTATAGTTGATCAAGAGTTAAGGGACCAGTGGGCGGTTGTATGTAGCAATTCTCCATTAGATCTAGTGTAGAATTCCCAATTCTAGATATGTGCAGCTTCATCCGGCTTTGCCATACTGTGAAGTTCTCTTTGTTCAGCTTCGGTACTTCCATCTTATACATCTTGAGACCTTTATGCTGAAGTCCTTAAAACTTGGTTCTAAACAACCACTACTCTGATACCAATTGTTAGAATAACTAAGAGGGGGGTGAATCAGTTATCCAGTGTCCCAAAACAAAATGTATAATTCAAACAAACTTCTTCAATTTTTGCTCCTCGGTAAACATTAATTACTTTCACTGTCTGTCCTTTTACTGATTACCAGTCTAATACCATAATAGTTACCGATCAAATCTAACATGTAACATGCAAAGTATGATAACAAACAAATATCACAATCAACACTTAACACAAGAGATTTAACGTGGAAACCCTGTAAAGGGAAAAACCACCTGGGACCGGTAACCCAAAATTGTTCACTCTTCTGAAGTGAGGTTGGTTAAGACCCAACCTTGTTAAAGGTTTACAAACACATTGTCAGGTGTGACCTTGTTAGAGGATTTTAGACTAGAAGTTATCATCCAACCAGCATTCACTATGGGGTTGACAGGATAACAATGTTCATTCTATGAATGATACATCATAAGACTTTTAGAGTCCACTCGGTTAAGAGATTTTGACTGTGTACAATGGTTAAATATGTAATAGTAAATGACCTGCCCTAATACAACTTCAATTGTGAATTACAGATCAATATTCAGTCCATACAAATCCTTCTGACCAATATTTCACTTCAGATTCAATACTATATCAACTCACTGTCCGTCGGTAATTTCTCTCTGTAGCTCGATAATTGTTCTGCAGCTTGGTCCTTACTTAACCAGTATGATTAGAATGCATGAAAACCTTGTTCGCATGATATTCTTGCAGTTTCTACTTCTTCCGACATTCTTCATAATGAAATTCTAGTCTCTTATATAGATGGGTAAATCATTTTCTTCTCCACCATCAAATTTTGTCGCTTAACCACATTCATAGATTTTGCTGCTTCAAAATTTCTCAACACTTGTGTCAATAACATGTTTGATTCTCATCCTTTAGATCTTTCTTAAATTTCATCAGCTGTCGATCTATGTAACAAACATTATCTGTTACCCTCTATAGAATTCCTCCCCTCTATAGAATTGAGGTAGATTATTTGACTTGTTCTACGTAAGAATTGTAGGCACTTCCTTTCCTTCGGGCCCTACTATTCTATTATTGCAAGCCTTCACCTTCTATTGTTTCCCTACTATTCTAAGGATCAGCTTGCCCATTATTAGAAAGGGGCCCGGCTGCTTCTAGCATATAGTGATAGTAGGGACAACCCTTCTGCCTGACCCTTCCTCAATGTTATACTCTTGCCAGCTCATCAATCTTATCGGCTAAACTAATCATTTAATTCATTCTGTTCCACTCGGTTAACAAAGAAATGTGTTGGTGAACACTGCTTGGTTAATATTGCGATCGGTATACACTACACTCTGTCGGTGTATACTAGAATTGCTTCATTTACCGACAACACTGCTTTGTGTCTTTCAGCTCTATACTTCATCATAGATGAATGCAACATAATAAAGTCAATATCATGAAGTCATAGACTCATCAAAAAGTTACTCAATATGTTCCTTATCCTCATCTGTCATATACATCTTTCCTCATGTAGATTTCTTTGTTCTTCATCTCTTTCACCTTTCTTCAGATGTCTCGGTATAGTAACTTACAAGATAAGTTCTATCAAACTAGTTGACATCAATGAAAACATAATACAAATTTAATCATATTACATATCTAATCAAAAAATCCTCAATGATCTTTAATCATGGATTCTTCAATCAGATTCCAAATCAGTTGTAGTCCAACATATATATCTATCATTAATAAAAAATTGTCACCCTCTAATTTCTTTGGTTAGAATTGATTTGTCTTTAGATAAAAGGTCTATATCAAATGCACTTGGATTGTCATATTAATATATCTTATTTGTCCCTTAACATCACAAATGTCATTTAAATCTGATGATTTAAGGTCTTTGTTCAGGCAAACACTGTCCTCTTATTTTCCCTTTATCATTGATGTTGTTGATTCTGGAAGACTATGATGGTTACGATGTTTTCTATCTTCTCTTTGTGTTTGATTCATGTCTGATACACTTTCCATGAAGATCTCTATCTTCTTTTCCCACTCATTAAACCCCTACTCAATTTTGAGAATCTCCTATAGACTTGCATTTCCATTGTAACACTTAGTACATATAATTGAAGGCTATAATTTGGGCCCTACAATATTCCCTTAAATGAACAACTATAAGTGAGGGGTAAGAGGTGAACTTATCAGTTTTAGCATAGGTGAAATATGGATCCATATTTTGTCACGTCAAATGAAATACTCATGCAGTCAAAAAACCCAAAAATTTGATTCAAGTGCAGCTAGGTGCTTGAGAGTTGAGACAATAGTCCATTTTTCCTATAACAGTCACCCAAGAGTCTTTTTCCTTTCTCCTTGTCTAATGATTTTTCAATCTTCAAGCTTTCACAAGGTCACTATTTTTATGGAATTTGAAAAGGTTTTCTACATGGGTGCACTACATACACTATTATCATTTTCACCACCCTTATCTACCATACAAACATTTTGACCCATCTTTGAAACTAATCCCAATCGATTGGATGGATTAGTTTTCACTAAAACATATCAAAATCTAATTCCCTTCATTTTCTAATAAACGATGCATTTTAAAATTTTGAATTTGCACCATGTTCACCACCTTTGAAAGGATTCTTGTCCCAAGAATTAGTCCTTGCATTTGATGTTTGAGTCTGAACCTTTACTTTATGAATATGGTGCCTTGGGGAAGGAATGAAGTCCCCTAAGGTCACTGCCCTTCTCTTGTACCCTACACAAACCTTGAAAGCATTAGCACCAAAAACCTTATGCATAGTCTCTGATTTTGAATTAGATTGTGTTCTTGTTGTTGGTTCTTTCTGCCCACTATTCATCCACATCTAAACATGGTTGTTTACTAGCTGCCCTTCAATATGACACTTGACTGTACCTATTTGAACATAGTTCAAATCCCAAAAGTTTGCATTTCTCAGACTGTTCAACATTGTCCTAGTCAATCTATGTTTGTATTCTTGTTGCCCATACCAACATGTATCACCTGCAATATTTCCTTTCTTATGAAGAGGAATAGTATCTCCCCTTATTCTAACGACTTATTCTCATCTTTGTAACCATTTTGTTTATATTAAGCCACTCTTTCAAGAAGCCATTAGAGCTATTTCATATGCACAGGTAATGAACATGCATATTTGCATAAGCACTACTGGGAGCTTACCATGCAACACATGTACTATCGTGAAATATCATCACAAGTCCATTTGTTGCAGGGTCAAGCTCCTAGTAATGTTTGGTCAATAAATCTGCATCTTTGTCACCTATGCATATACCTTCTCTAATCGACTCTTATATGCACATGTAGTATTCTGAACAATCATATTTTCTATAATCGTAATGATTTTTCTTATTTCTTGTCTTTTGTCCCTTTTTTATTTCTTATGTCTATGCTTGGTGACAACATTTTGAACATTGTTGACATACTTAAATGGAATACACAATACCAAATGATGAATGCTCAATTGTTGTAATGGAAAAGAATCAGAACTGTCCATTTCTAAACTTTGATTTGGTATGATAAATATCCCTTTGCGTTGAGAAAATTATAGTTGAGAAAATGGTTGTTTAGTGACAATTTGTATCTACAGGTTGCAAACAAATCATCCTTCTTCCACCAACGAGTCATTCCATTCAAGAAAGACCATGTCTGATGATATCAATGTACAACAAAATAGGGAGACACTTGCTAGACTGTGGTCTAACTTAAAATCAAAAAGGTGGTGGAAAATGTTATTGTCATTGCAAAATTTGTAAGGGCTTAAATACTTGAAGATATGTAATCAAAACAACCGAGGAACATTGTAGGCAGCATGGTCACATTGAAGGGGGAAACAAATTTTTTCCATTGGTATGTATTTTAATAATTTATAAAATACATAAGACATGATTTGATGATGACATCATGGTCATGGTTAATATAAGGTCATCATTTTGATATAGGTCAACCACCCTGGGTTTCATGTTATGGACGATGACAATTCAGAGAATGTGGATTTCCAAATGAGGGAACATGGAGGTGTGACTATAGAAGTAGAAGGTAATGATCCCATGGAAGAAGATCACGATGATCAAGATGATAATGATGGTGATTGTCATGCCTAATTTTTTTTTAGGCAAGAACACAACTACATGAATAAATTTTTCTTTTAACAACTTGCTAATATGTAAGTCTTGAGTCTAAGTTAAACCTTACTAATGTTTTCAAAACACATTTTACAACAGCAAACACAAAATTTCAGTTTCTTTTTTTTGTTGCATTACAAACATGAACAGATATTATCAACATATATATATTACTCATAAATCATTTTACACTCTCACTCAAATGAGATACATCATTAGATTAGATTACAAAGTCAAATAAATTTTAAATACAACAAATAAACACCCCATTACTCTTTTCTTCAAGAGGGCTGCAACACTTGGGATTCCTGCATCTAAAAGCTTATCTATACTCAACCAAAACCCTACATATATCAAAAACCAGCATAACCATGGGTGCTCTCCACCCTACCATATGGCATCATGAGGCCCTTAGTATGCCCTAGCCAACCCCTGAGCTTGAGGAACCATGCTAAGGTAGGAAAAATACATAAAAGACATAGGGCACATACATTCAAAACACATATTTCACCACATAGGACTACACAACCCCATCTTACTCCCATTATGGCTTATCACATTTGATCACTCATGGATCCATAAGGAGGGTGAGGGACACCCTTTTTAAAACCCTTCAAATTCAAGAAGAAAACAAGAAGGAATCAACACCAAAATTACAAACAAATCTCTCAGAACACTACAACCACCTTCACAATAACATTGAACACTTCGTGAAGAAAGGAAAACTTGCAGTCCATGAGCATACACAACAACATACATAAAAAAAAATGGTTGAGACACCAACCTCTTCTCCAAGCCTGCATAGAATATAGCTCCTCTCATCTCTCTCTATTGAGTCATCCTATCATGTAAGCACATATATGCATCTTCATGTTCTAACACCATGATAATTTGCCAAAAATAATAATTTCTTCAAAACAATATATCTTAAATTAACATATTCCATGAATTTGTTTGAAAATGCAATCTATTTTAATTAAGCTGACGAACTATAGTCAAGATATCTAAGAATTCCATATGCAATCTAAGGAGAATTTTTCAAGAAGTAAAATTATTGCTTACCAGAGTTCTTTTTACGATGATGAGAAACAGAGGGGTACTACATCCTCCACCCCTAGGTCTCGACTTACTCCTGGAAGTCGCAAGGTTGTAGTGACACCCTCAAGTCATACTTCTATAACATTTCCATGTCATCAACTTGATTCATAACACATGGGTACTAACTTCCTGCATGTTAGCAACTAGAAACAAATATGCATTTCCAACATAAACAATATGATAACTGCTTTTTTTATGTAAAAATTATTCACAATCATCTCAAAGGTAACTGTCTATAGAACTTATTTACTATTCCTCTTTTCATTTTCACAAGCAAGATACATAATATCTTCAAATACACTTGTTTTCCATTAATGCACCAACCCTTATAATACACTTAAATTTGGTTATTTCCCATGTTCTCAGAAATACATAAAAGACCATACAATTAATTTCCACACAAAACAACACCATACAATGATGCACATCGTGATAAGAAGCTGAGTCATATAGACCCTTTTAACACTTTTTTTTTAATATAAATATAAGACATCTTCCTAAACATAGATAGCTACAAATCCACACAATTATACGACAATCCACATCACTAGGGTACACATCACTACAGAAGGCTTAGGAGCAGGCCATGCCATCACACTCCAGGGTACAATGTACTGGTCTCATACACATCCATGATCCAAAATCCATAATCCAGTGACACATAATCCAATGATACATATATCATCAAGTGGCTTGATGGTACTAGAGTCACTCACATACATGGCATCCACTCATATATGGTGAGGCCCACCATACAAGACCACGTGACCTACCTCTTGTTGAGGTGTTTAGCCTTCAAGGAATAGTCACTACTCTAAGGTAGATAGTGGATATTAGCTGCATAATAGCCTCACACACCCCCATACTCAAGGGTCCCCTGCATCTGCTTCCTCGCATACAGTTACCAAGTCTACCTCCTGCATCCTTGGTGAGTAATCACATTACTACATAGGACCAACATTTGAATAACACCAAGGAAAGTAGTTTAGCCACTAAAGTCATAAACAAGAGTAAATTAAGTTACCAAAATTCAACAATAAATGACATAAATAAAGATGTTGCACCAGTAAATCATTGTATCATGAATTTGCAAAAATTGTGGCTAAACCTTCACAAACAAAAATGCACAATTGTTGGTCTGCACAAGCAAAAATAATAATAATAATAATAATCATCATGAAAAGGCACAACACATCACTATGTGACCATACATAGTCACCAACAAGGAAGGAGGGAACATCATTTGGCTATCATGATAGCCCTTCATGTGGTGACCCAACAGTCTCTAACCACATGGCATAAAAAAATAAAATAATGCATATGCTAGTAATATATCATACAGTAGTGTTCCTTGCGAATATGGCACGCATAGGACACACTCCAAATAGTGATACACCCATAGTCATCACTATAGCCAAAGGTATACATGGCTATGGACCCCCCCATATGCCTACCACGTCCAACGTCTGAGCATCCATGGGCACCCCTCTACAAGCATGAAAGCCTCTCCCAATCGCTCTGCATCAAGTAGGAATACATAACATACATATACTGCACCTTCACGTACCTACGTACATGGCATCATGTCCCTGAGCTCAGCTCGCTACCATCAACAACATGACATCATCACCCAACACTGTGTCGAAACATCAGTGGGGTGTGGCATTGTACCCCATGCAACATGTCAGGACACGTGCAGTACGGAATAATCACAACAGGGCACACACTTCCCACCTCATGCTGGACCATAATGAATATATGTGAAGCTATGAATCATCAATAATGTCCAATCTATCCAAAAGAGTCCCACATCAAATATTGGTACAATGCTCAAACTGTGGGGATAAGGGATATACACATATGAACCACGTACTTGGGTCCATAGAAGGGGAAGTAGTGAGTACATTCCTTGGTTAGTGGAAGCTGGCATCGCTTCGTGTTACTATAATGCGTATGTAGTACCCTACTATCTGAGGAAATTTGTGGCTGCTACCACCCCTAACACATATTGAGTCATCGTGGGGGAAACGAAGGATAGTGCCTCTTACTCCATCCCTCAAATAGTTGAGGCTCATGTCACCTCGTGCTGCCAAACATACACTATACGTGCTACCCAAGGGATTCAAGTAGTGGAAGCTAAGGTCACTTTGTGTTGCCTAACATACACCTTACATGCTACCAAAGGGACGGGTAATAACACTACCCTAGGACAAAATAACCCGCAAGCTATAACTCAGTAAGGTAACACACATACATACAATTGTTAACAAATAGCAGATATGGTGTCCCCATACCCCTAACAATTAGATATCCCATGGGTGATGCTCACTCACATCACTCCATGCAACACAAATCAAGCACTGGTTTCATCACAACACTCATCACAAGCACTAGTATAGGCTCAATCACATTTACAAGGGATTACATAACATGTTTACATTACTAACTTTTCACAATATTCATATCTTTATCATGTTTAAATTTTTCAAAAAAAATTCTTCTAATACCAATGTCATGTTTGATATCATTTTCATCTTTCATCAAGCTAAACATAGCATCCCAAACACTTACATCTCTAATTCACTTTTTGACTATACATAATTCCATCTTTTTACGGTACAAGAAATTCACAATTAATACTTTTTACATAAACACAAGATTCACTTGCATAAGTTTCATAGTCAATTACCATGTTCGCAATTCTAATGATCAGTATTTGAGAAATAAGGACATAATTCTAAATTCTAATTAGGAAAGATAACATGTCTACATTAGTATGCATGAACTCATTCAATTCTTAATAAACTAGGTACAAGTAAATCATCACTCATTTCAAAACATATAGCGTTGTTTTGGACTTAATTGGTGTACTAAAATTATCAAACCTTGAGCATAAAAAGAAAGACACAACACAATAATATTTTTGCAAGGTTTCCATCTAGTGTTTTCTCAATAAGTTAACTTATAAGTTCTCTCTTGTCCCCTATTAAATGAAGGATGAATACCTATATAAGATTCCCAATAGAATTATGCCACCTGAAATATAACAAGTTATAGATCGTTACGTATTCGATTATAAAGTTCATTTAATTAAGATTAATAATTTACACAAAAAGGGTACTCTATTTGAGTTTATCGATTAAATCAACATCCAGTGACATCAATTTATGCATTATTTAGTTAGAGTATGGTTTCAACTCTCTAAAGTTGAGATGAGTTTAATAAGTCTACCATGTTCAAAGGTTAATCATTCATTTTAAAATTTCGCACAATTCTAATCTACATTATCTTAATACAACACATTATTAATTTAAGTAATAGTGAAAATTGATTAATATTGGATGATAATATATTTTCGAATAAACTTTATATTTGAAACTTTGCAATTTTTATTAACCACATAATCCATAATTTCAACATATAATTTTAATTTTATTTATTTGATCAAATAATCATTTATCGCCACAAAATTAATCATGTTAATAGAAATTAATAATTACGAGGTTAAATTTTTCCCACTTTTATCGGCGCATTTTCTCCCCAAATTAATGATGATGTTAATGCAGACCTTGATGTACCTATACTTGAGAAGGCACATGATCCCCTATACAAAGGCTCCCAAACAACTCTTCTTGCCGTTGTATTGTTGTTGGTGAACTTGAAGGTTATGAATGGTTTATCCAATGTAGTAATGAAACGTATGTTAAGGTATGTCATCTTTTTCATTTTTTTAGTCGTAATTCCCTTACAATTAACATTGGGTGAATCAGGTAGAAATTAATATTCTTTATATTAACAAATTATATTTTTGGTCATAGGTTGATAGGTGAGTGTTAGTTACCACCATCAAACATTCTACCTCGCTCGTACCAAGAATTATTTTCCATTATGAAAGATATTGGAATGGAGTATCAAACAATACATGCATGTCTGAATGATCATATTATATATCATAAACAACATGAATTTGCAACAGAATGCCCTATTTGTCATATTAGTAGATATCGGTCAGATCAAATAACAAAAAAGGTGCCTCGCAAGGTTCTTCGGGTCATTCTCCACATTCCATGTCTGCAACGATTATTCAGGTGCAATAGCTTGGCACAATTTATGGATTACCATGCATGAAATAGAAGTCGAGATGACATTATGCGAATGCCTGCAGATGGTTCAACATTTAAGGAAATAGAGGAAAAATGGCCACACTTTAAAGAACCTCATAATCTCAAGCTTTCATTGGTAGGAGATGGTGTCAATCCATTTTGAGAGATGAGATCTACTTACTCGATGTGGCCTATTTTTGTTATCAACAATAATATTCCTCCTTTGATTTCCATAAAGAGGGAGCACATAATGTTGGCACTGATTGTTCTGGGTATTTTTTGATTTAATAGTCATCTAAATTATTTTATTATAAATAATCCATCAAAATGGTCATAATAATTATGTAATATTTTTTTTCATTCAACTAGGTAAGTACCAAGTTAAAGATATCAATGTATATATTGAGCCCCTTATTGACAAGTTGATGGTGTTATGGAATGGGGTCACTATGTATGACATCTCTAGACCAATAGGACAAAGACAATTTCAATTCCATGCAATGCTTGTATGGACAATACATGATGCCCCTAGGCTAACACATTTTTGTGGTATGTTCTCTTCTTAACACCTCTTTTTTGGTATGTTATAGTGCTAACACAAAGTTAACATATTTAATCCAATTATACACGATCTTGTAGGTATTCAGACAAAGGGAAAATTTGCAGGTCTAGTTTGTGGTCCAAAGATGAAATCTCGTCATTCAAAAAATTTAGGAAAGTAGGTGTTCGATGAGCATAGACAATTTCTCCATAGAAATCATAAGTACCAAATTACCGAAAAACATCTTTTCAATGGGAAAGAAGAGACTACATCAAAACCATGGAGAATGACACCTTGCTTATGGAAGTTGGAATACAATAAAATAAATCGTCGAGGTAATGTCATTCCATCTGATTTTTTTTGTTTGAAATTTATATTTTGATATTGTGTTTTGTTTACTAATGATGTAATTAATACTCATGAAGGTCATCAAGGTATTAACGACTAACTTCCAAAAGGACTAAAAATTTGTCCTACATAATTAAGTAGGTTGTCGTACTACGAGCAACTCCCAATTGTTCATTTATTTGATCCTATGCATATTGGAAAGAATGTAATAGAGACATTATGGAAAATTTTGGATGGAAGGCGTGACAAAGACCAAATTATCAAAATTTGTAGTGACATTGAAGAATCCAACCATGCAATGAAAAATGTCATTCAATCAAATAACAAGAAGACCAGATTGATACAAGTGCCCTTAGTTGGTTATTGTTGGAGCAACAGAGTAATGCTATAAAAGAGGTCATAAAAAAAAAAAGATTTCCCACAGGATTTGCTACTGAATGAGGTGAAATTGTATCACCTTATTGAAATATGTGAGGAATATGATATCAACTACTAAATCCAAATTCCCAAAGGAGAGATCCAAATTGATCAACCAAAAGGTTAATGCACAATTGAATCAATCTATGAAGAATATGAATGAAGAATAAGATCTTATATTTTATTATGAAGAGTATATGGTTTAAATCTGAAATAATTGAAAGACAAGTACTAACCTCAAAATAGGGCAGATTGGGAAAATGCTGATTTCTGGTGTCTGTGTGCAGTTTCGGGCAATTTTGCAACCTATTTCAAAATGGAAATGTCGAGGCGAAAAGAACCTAGAAAAAATTTATCTTTCTGACAGAAGGTAGTCTTTGACCCCGATAAAAGGTCAAAGACTACTTCGAGATATTGAAGGTCGACTTTTATTTTGTTCCCAGATCTCGGAAGTTCTCCCAAAAGGGTATCAAAATCCAACCTCAAATTCACAATTTTGCACCTGTACCTGCAAGAAAAAGAGAGTTTTTGTTGTTTGTTTGGGGGTTTTCCTTGGTCAAACCTCGGTTTGGAATCAACCTTAAATATTGTAATTGAAATGGAAATGCTAGCAAGTAGTAGAAGTAGATGTAACAACGAAGCTATGATATTCAATAGATATGCAATTGTATTTGAATTTATAAACAAGTATTTTGACATGAAAGCTTGAACATAACATTTAAAAAACGTAAATCAAACCCTCCATTATTGCATTCTTAGAATCCACCTTGATAGAAGAATGAATGGATCTAGAAGATAAAAAAATGATCTTGAAGGAAGATCACACCACCATGATGGCTAGATCTAGGGTTTGAATGATGAATCTCAAATACTTGAACCAAATCCCTTCAATGGAATGAATGCTTGACTCCTTTTTCTTCAATGAAGAACTTGAATGTTTGAATGGAAGATTTCTTGAATGAATGCTTTCTTGACTGTGAATATCTCCTTGAGAGCTCTTGATCATAAAATTGCTTGGTGTCTTTTTCATGAAAAGTGGATGTGAAAATGAGAGAGGAAGGCTTCCTTTTATAGTGATCTAGGGCACAAACCTCTAGAGAAGGCCGACATTGGGTAATTAAATCCCAATTAACCTTAACCCCTAGAAATGGACCCATATTAAATGCAATTTAAGGATTTACCATTCTGAAACCCGAAATGGCCAACCTAGAAGTGGGAAAACAAACATCTCCGTAACCCGACATTTGGAAATCATGGGAACTTAAAATTTGAGCCCTGGGTCAAAGATGAGGTATACCCTACCCTAGGTTAGGGTAGAGGTCATCCCTAACCTAGGTCAGGGTCTAGGTCATCATTGACTCTCAAGGTCATCTTTGACCTTGAGGTCAAAAAATCGAGGACCTCAATCCAGAATGCTAGAAAATGCAAAAATATACTAAAAACAAGGACAAAGAGAAGAAAAATAGGGGGAGAAAGCCAGATCTGATCAAAAACCTCATCAAGGTGCTTGACATGGCCCCAAACCACTTGCTCGAAGGGATAAACATTCTTAACAAAGAAGTGCTTCCATTTTAAGATGATACATTAAGCCCCCGCTTTAGCAAGAGTATGGACTCGATGCAAACTCTTGATAAAGGAGAAGAAATAAGAGATCCTAGTGGATTCACAATGACATAAAATAACACTTAGCCAAGGACACAAGAATCTAGACTAAGGATTCTAACTCCACATACATGCATGAGGGTGCCAATAGAACAAGGGTTAGTACAAACAACCCAATTCAATTAGCATAAGAAACCCTACTAAGAAATATTTCTCATACTAATATCATATTTGCAAAGCTATCATAAGAGCATAAATGATTACATAAGAAAGACAAGAGCAACACTACAAATAACATAGCTTCATGATCTTGTCCTACTAGCATGAAAGCAAAAAGGAAAAGAGTGATTACCTCACTTAGTAAGATGCCCACCTTACCATGAATCACCCTGGAGGGAGAGCCCTAATAGGTTCACCCATAAACTGTGCTTGCAATTGTAATGCATCTTCTGATGGCTTCTAGAATACCCATAGTGATGCAGGAGCATCTTAGGTCCTTGGAAATCCTGTGTCACCAAAAACAATTTGGAGTTTGTCTGTGTTGCTCAGTTGCTACTTTGACTAAGTTGGTTGGTAGTTGGTTGGTTTCCTTTTGTTACCAAGTGTGGTCGGTTCTCTCCTGGGCGGTCAGTTATTTCATTGGCGCTTGACATTTCCTGTCTGCTGCTCGGTTATCTTGCTCATTGATGGGTTTATTTTAGTTCCTATTGTGGTTGACTTGTGCATTTATATTGGATCATGGATTTAATGTTGGAATCCATAATTGGGAAGCGTGTGGTCCTAGAGTTGACTGTTCCTTCTGTTGATTGTGGATCTGAAGGCCAAATCAACTTTGTAGCTTCTTGTATAAATGTAGATGTTTGGTTGTAGATTAGGGGAATTTTTTGGAGAGAAGATAGTAGACATTAGATTGGAGATTTGGGATAGATCCTCACATGTTTGAGGACTTCTAAGATTCATTATAATATCAAGTCATAACCGGGAAGGCCTTGCAACTGGCATGTATGGTTCTATTTGATGATAATATATGATAGACCTGGCATTCTCTCTCTCACCGGTGTTGTTTGTTGCTTCCGCATGTGCTGTGCAGGCTTGGATCATTAGGGTGCACCATTGTTTGGCCCCTCTTACTCCCTGCCTTGCATCAAGTGGTATCAGAGTGAGGTGAGATCTTGATCTAGTTCTGCGGATCTAGGTTTGTAGGTTCCTCTTGAAGCCCTAGTTGATTGTTGTGGGGTAGTAGATTGTGATTTGACCTGCAATTGTAGAGGGTTGTTAAGATGGTTAGTGGGAGGCAAGATGCAGATCCAGGATTGGCATATATGATAAGGTAGGTTGTCACTATGTTAGAAGCTGTTGAAACAGCCCAAAGAAGAGGTAGACATCTTGAATATGTTAGTGATGATGAAGTTGAAGAAGAACAAGCGAATGCACAACCTACACATGTTATGGATCAAGGTGAAGAAAGATTTTTGAAGGCTTTGACAAGTCTGAAGTCAACACCACATTTCAATCCTCCTGAGTATAGTGGAAAGCTAGATTCTGATGAATTGGTGGATTGGATCACCGAGATGGAAAATTACTTTGAATATGAAAACATTCCTCAGGATAAGAAGGTTAAAATTACAAGCACAAAGTTGAAAAATCATGCATCCTTATGGTGGGAACATCTGCAATTGGATAGAAAAAGGAAAGGAAAAGAAAAAATCAAGGTATGGAGTAAAATGGCGAACAAATTGAAAGGAAGTTCTTACCTTGTGATTATCAGATTAACCTAGTTCAGTGAATGCAAAGTTTGAGACAGAAAGATAGCTCGATAAAAGAATATACTGAGGAATTCTATAGATTAGATATCAGATCTGGACATGGTGAAGATTATGTGGAAAGAATTGGTAGATAGCTGAATGGTTTGAGATTTTCCATCCAAGAGAAAATTAGTATGGTCAAGTTGGAGAACATTGAAGAGGCTTATCAATTTTCTTTGAAGGCCAAGGAGAAATTGAACAAGAGACATGAGCAAAGACAAAGAGGTTGAGGTGGTAGATTCCCTAGAGGAAGAGGTAGATCTAATGGGGAAAATGGTAGATCTGAATGAGAAAAGATAAATTTGGACAAAGGCAAGACCGAGTGGAAAGGTGAAAGTTCATCTAGAGGTAGAGGTAGTAATTATTGAGGTGGTTATGGCAAAGGAAGTTTGCGAGGAACTTGTTACAATTGTGGAGAAGAAGGACACAGATCTTTTGAATGTACATAGGCTAGTAAGAAGGCTGGTAGTAGTAGAAATGCTTTGGTGCAAGAAGAGTCACTCAATGAGCCTGAGAAAGAAAATAACTTAATGGTAAGGAGAGCATAGTGGAATGAAAGTAAAAAGGAAGATCTGATAAGGAAAAGTTTGTTCAAAACTAGATGTAGAGTTTCTGACAAAGTTTGGAAGGTAATCATTGACAGTGGTAGCTCGAAGAATCTACCATCTGAAGAGATGATCACAAAATTCCAATTAGAAAGGTTGGTACATCCAAAGCCCTATCATATTTCATGGATCAAAGATGAGCATACACTCCTGGTAACTGAACAATGTTATGTGAATTTGAAGATTGGAAAATACTATGATAAGGTGTTATGTGATATCATGCCTATGGATTGTTGTCATATTTTGTTAGGTAGACCTTGGCAATATGATAGACATGCTATATATGATGGGAGATTGCATAAGTATACTATTGTGGCTGATGGAAAGAAACAAATCTTGTTACCATTGATGGAAGAACCTGTTAGTAACATTTTCACATCTGTGAAAGTTTGTTTAATGGAAGGAAGAAAGTTTGTTGACTGTTTGAAAAAGAATGATGTATGTTTTGTTGTGATTCCTAACAAGCCAAGTAAGAAAACTGAGGATAATGTCCCTGAGGAGATTGATAAGTTACTCACCAAGTACAGTGATATCATTTTTTATAATGTACCTGATGGTTTGACACTGAAAAGAATCATTGATCATTGTATGGATCTAATACCTAGAGCTAGTTTACCAAATAAGGCACCTCATCGATTGACACCTACCAAGAATCAGGAATTGAACTAACAAATTCAAGAGTTGCTGGGGAAAGGTTTGATCAGAGAAATTTTGAGTCCTTGTGCAGTACCTATTGTATTGGCACTAAAGAAGAATGGAGAATGGAGAATGTGTACTGATTCCAGAGCTATCAATAAGATAACAGTGAAGTATAGGTTTCCTATATCGAGAATGGATGACATAATGGACAGTTTGACTAGAGAAAAGTATTTCACAAAGATTGATTTGAAAAGTGGGTATCATCAGATCAGAATCAAAGAAGGTGATGAATGGAAGACTGCTTTCAAGACAAAGGAAGGTTTGTATGAGTGGTTGGTTATGCCTTTTGGTTTAACTAATGCACTGAGTACTTTTATGAGGTTGATGAATGAAGTTTTGAAGAAATTCTTGGGTAAGTTTGTGATTGTATATCTTGATGATATTTTGATATTCATTAAGACCAGAGAAGAACATTTGTTACATGTTAGACAAGTTTTGCAAAGATTGAAAGAGGAGAAATTGCTGATAAATCTGAAAAAGTGTTCATTCATGAAAGAAGAGATTGTGTATTTGGGATTTGTTATTTCTATTGATGGTTTGAAGATGGATCCTAAAAAGGTTGAAGCTATTTTGAATTGGCCTACACTTGTGAATGCTAGTGAGGTAAGATCATTTCATGATTTGGCAAGTTTTTATAGAAAGTTCATAAGGAATTTCAGTTCAATTTGTAATGCTATGACTGTGACTATGAGAGGAAACAAAAGATAATTCAAGTGGACACATGGAACTGATAAAAGTTTTGAGACTCTGAAGTAGAAGGTTGTTGAATTACCTATTTTGGCATTACCTGATTTTAGTAAAGTATTTCAAGTAGAATGTGATGCAAGTGGAATTGCAATTGGAGCTATGTTGAGTCAAGAAGGTAAACCTGTTGCTTTCTTTAGTGAAAAGTTGAATGATGCTAGAAGGAAGTATTTTGTGTATGATCAAGAATTATATGCTATTGTTTACGCACTGAAGAAATAGAGACATTATTTGATATCGAGTGAATTTGTGTTGTATACTGATCATAAGGCTTTACAATATTTGGGTAGTCAGAATAAGTTGAATCAGAGACATATGAAATGGGTTGAATATTTGTAGAGTTACACATTTGCGATAAAGCATAAGAGTGGAGTCGTTGAGTTGCTGATGCATTGAGTAGAAGAAGATCTTTGATGACCGAGATAAAAATTGAAGTTCTTGGTTTTGATGAGATGAGAGATTCTTATGAGTTTGAACCTGATTTTTTTGAGCCATGGAGAAAGTACAAAGCACCTATTCAAGATCAACAAGACACTAAATGGGATAAATATTTCATTCAAGAAGGTATGTTGTTTAAAGGTATTCAGTTGTGTATACCAAGAGGAGTAATGAGAACTAATTTGATAAAGGAGAAACATAGTAGTGGTTTGGCTAGACATTTTGGTATTGATCAAACATGGAATTTTCTTAAGGAGAAGTACTATTGGCCATAGTTGTATAAATATTTTCAAAAATTTGTGAAAAGTTGTGGAATTTGTCAAGTTGCAAAAGGAGTAAGTCAGAATACTAGATTGTATACACCGATTGTTGTTCCTGAGAAACCTTGGATTAAGATCAATATGGACTTTGTTCTTTTCTTACCGAAGATAGTAAGAGGTAATGATTCTATATTTTTTGTTGTGGATAGATTTTCAAAGATGACACTTTTTATACCATGTAGAAAGACATCAAATGCAATACATGTAGCAGATCTTTTCTTTAAGGAAATTGTCAGATTGCATGGATTACCGAGGAGTATTATCTATGATCGAGACAGTAAATTTGTTGGATACTTTTGGAAAACCCTTTGGAAGAAATTTGGCACTGAGTTTAAATATAGTTCTACATTTCACCCACAAACCGATGGACAAACTAAAGGTTTGAATAAAAGTTTGGGAAATATTTTGAGATGTTTAGTTGGAGACACACTGAGTAATTGGGATTCTGTGTTGGCACAAGCAGAGTTTGCATACAATAATTCAATGAATAGGAGTACTAGAAAGACACCATTTGAGATTTTGAATGGCACACAACCAAGAGGAATATCTGATTTGAGAGACATTGCTAATGAGAATAAGAAAAATGCTCTGGGAGTAAAGTTTGCTGAGTACATGAAGACATTACATGAAGATGTGAAGCTGAAGCTGGAAGATAGTAATCGAAAATACAAAGACATAACTGATAGATCAAGAAGATATAAAACTTTTGATGTTAGTGATGAAGTGATGGTTCATTTGAGGAAAGGCTGATTTCCTATTGGAAAATATGGGAAGCTAAAGATAAAGAAGTTTGGACCTTGCAAGATTTTGAAGAAATTTGATAGTGGAAATGCATTTCAGATTGAGCTACTTGATGACATGGCCATATCACCAATTTTCAACATTGCTGATTTGTATGAGTATCATGAACCTGATGAAGAAGTAACAGTACCGAAAAAATATCCTAAGAAGTAGAATGATGAAGTTGAACAGATTTTGAAGGAAAGAATTGGCAAGAGTACAAGAGGAAAATAGTATATGGAATATCTGGTAAAGTGGAAGAATAGACCGATGGAACATAGCTCATGGATTTCATAGTCTGAGTTGGATGTAGCTCAAGCCATACCTACCAAATGATTTGGAGAATCATTTAAAAATAACCCCAGGTGTCTGATGCAAGAGCATCTCGGGTCCTTGGCAATCCTGTGTCACCAAAAACAATTTGGAGTTTGTCTATGTTGCTCGGTTTCTGCTTTGACCGAGTTGGTGGGTAGTTGGTCAGTTTCCTTTGGTTACCGAGTGTGGTTGGTTCTCTCTTGGGCGGTCGGTTATTTCACTAGCGCTTGGCATTGCTTATCTACTGCTCGGTTATCTTGCTCACCGACGGGTTTAGTTTTAGTTCCTGTTGTGGCTAACTTGTGCATTTATATTGGATTGTAGATTTAATGTTGGAAACCATCATTGGGAAGTGTGTGGTCCCAAATCTGATTTTTCCTTCCATTGATTGTGGATCTGAAGGATGACTCAGCTTGGTAGCTTCTTGTATAAATGTAGATGTTTGGTTGTAGATTAGGGGCAATTTTTTGGATAGAAGATAGTAGACAATAGATTGGAGATTTGGGATAGATCCTCCTATGTTTGAGGACTTCTGAGATTCATTGTAATATTAGGCCATAACCAGGAAGGCCTTCTAGCCTAGCATGTATGGTTCTATTTGATGATAATATATGATAGATCTAGCATTCTCTCTCTCACTGGTGTTGTTTGTTGCTTTCACATGTGTTGTGCAGGCTTGGATCATTAGGGTGCACCATTGTTTGGCCCCTCTTGCTCCCTGCCTTATGTCACATAGATCCACCTTCTTGTATCACTATGAATATGAAATGTATGTCTCCTTAGGATTTAGCAACTTATGTGTGTTACCTTTGGAAGATTTAGCATATTTGAAATGTGTGTCCTTTCAGGATTTAGCAACTTATGTGTGTTACCTTCCAAGATTTAGCATATTGAAATTTTTTAAAAATGAGTGTCCCTTCAGGATTTAGCAACCTATGTGTGTTACCTTCAAAGGATTTAGCACATAAATGCATGTCTTTTCAGGATTTAGCAACTCATGTGCGTTACCTTCCAAGATTTAGCAAAAATAAAAATTAAAAACTATAGTACAAGGGAGACGTTATATATGCCCCTCTCCTTATCATGGCAGTCTACTAGACATGATAAGGAAGAGGAAGAGGATACCTACTTCACAATGCAAGGGGATATCATGTTTACAACAATGTACACCATATTCTTCGTGAGGGATATTAACCCCTACATCCAAGAGCATAGATAATCATGAAAAGAATATGTCGCTCATGGAAAAAGGATCCTCAAAGAAAGAGATCTTATCAACAAGACCCCCACCAAAGAGGAGTGCTTTAGATAAAACATCATCTTTCAATAGTGGGAAAAAAGATTCAATCATCAAGCCCCCTGCAAATAAGAGGAAAGAGGAATCTTTGGAATGAGGGAAACAACCTTAACACCAAAGCAAGGGTGAAAGTTTATAAAGAACTTAATTTGCAACATAGAGAAGAAGTGATGACTTAGGAAAATAACTTCTCATATAACAAGGTTATCCATAGTCAAAATATCTATCCATATGATGAAATAATATTACAATATAAACAAAGAGCACTAAGCTAAGGAAAGGTAGTTACCTAGACAAAGAGAAGAAAGAACCTTGCCCCTCAGTGATAGAAACAAGGGGTATCTTTGTAAAACAAATGTCTTAGAAAATATATCTTGAAAAAGATCTCTTAATGAATATAATGCAAAATCATAGAAAGATAGGAGAAAAAGAATATCAATTAAGCCCCAATAAAAGACCTAATGGATCCTAGAAGACTGAATGAAAATGCACCTCTTGCCCCCCAGTCATGAGACAAGAGGGAAGAGAAGATCTATATTATATCAAGATGAGGGGAATCCCCTATATCAAAATTATGAAGGAATTGTAAAACCACACGAGAATGAGGTATAATTCCTAAAGTAGCTCTTTCTCTAACATATAACTTGAAATGTTTACAATCAGCAAGTAAATGTTTATTGCTATAATGAAAAAGGACATTTATATTTATATAAAGGATCTATCGGCATAGGTCTCAAGATTTCTTTCTTGGAATTCATTAACTCAACATATACCCTCTTAGCCACTTCTTGACGAACATTAGAATTTTCTTTTTTAGGTGTAGGGAGAAGAATATGAAGAGGAGGATGATGATCAACATCACCTACCTTGACTTGAGATTTTGAACAGCCAACACCATACATATCTAGTTTAGGCAGTATATGAATGAGAAACCTAATACTATGCTCATGAACTCCAAGCCCTAAACCTCTATAACCTTGTTTAGTCACCATATTATATCCGGTAGTTTACATAGCATGTAAACCTTCTACATGAGGTGATTTTTTATCATGTTCATGAGTAAAGGTTGCATAAGGTGGAATAATAGGATTTGAAGAAGTTTCTTTACCCTTTCCTTTAATATCACCATGAATTGGAGGAGAAGGTAAATCAAAGAAGTCTTGCACATCTGCATCTTGAACTATAGCTTGAATCCCATCATAAGTAAGGGAATAACTAGGAATAACAGATGAAGAATTAGGTATCGGATTAGGAATAGAAAGATTAGCAATCAGATTAGGATTAGGAATATTAGGATTGATAGGATTAGGATTAGGAATATTAGGAGATGGTGTATCATCTACCAAATTTTTCACATAATCCAAAAGCATAATAAGGCTACCACATAAATCTTTAATGAAAATTATGAATGTAGGCAAAGTAGTATCGGTTGATTTCATAAAAGCATAGGCAAGTGTGAAATGAAGTGTCATCAAAATAGTGAAATGAATGATACTCTCATAAACATCATAGGTATGATAAAGAGAAGCTAAAAGAAGGGTAATAAAGAACATGACCACACACCAAAGCATCTTAGCAATGACCATGAAAATGCAAGAAATGTTTTTGTATTTTACTGAATATATAGATTTTTTTGTATTTTTGAATTAAAAATGCAAGAGCATAAACTAAATCTAATCTTAAAGGGAAATCTAACACCAAAAAGAAAGAGAGTAAGCACGTCAGGTTCACCAAAATGAATGATGAAGGTGAACACACAAGATGATACAAATGGAAATCTAACACCATAAAAGAAAGAGAGTAAGCTCGTTGGGTTCACCAAAATGAATGAGGTGAAATTTATCACCTTATTGAAATATGTGAGGAATATGAGATCAACTACTAAATCCAAATTCCCAAAGGAGAGATCCAAATTGATCAACCAAAAGTTTAATGTACAATTTTATCAATCTATGAAGAATATTAATGAAGAAGAAGATATTATATTTTGTTATGAAGAGTATATGGTTTAAATCTGAAATAATTGAAAGACAAGTACTAACCTCAAAATAGGCCAGATCTGGAAAATGCTGATTTCTGGTGTTTGTGTGTAGTTTCAAGCAATTCTGCAACCTATTGTGGACTGGAAATGATGAGGCAAAGAAAACCCAGAAAACTTTTATCTTTTTGACAGTAGGTAGTCTTTGACCCTGTTAAAAGGTCAAAGACTACTTCGAGATTTTGAAGGTCGACTTTGATTTTGTTCGTAGATCTCGTAAGTTTTCAGAAAAGGGTATCCAAATCCAAGCTCAGATTTGCAATTCCGCACCTGTACCTACAAGAAAAAAAGAGTTTTTGTTGTTTGTTTGGGGGGTTTGCCTTGGTCAAACCCTGGTTTTGAATCAACCTTAAATATTGAAATTGAAATTGAAATGCTAGCAAGTAGCAGAAGTAGATCTAACAATGAAGCTATGATATTCAATTGATATGCAATTGTATTTGAATTTATAAGCTTGAACATAACATTTAACAAATGTAAATTAAACCCTCCATGATTGCATGCTTGGAATCCACCTTGATAGAAGAATGAATGGATCTAGAAGATGAACAAAGGATCTTGAAGGAAGATCACACCACCATGATGGCTAGATCTAGGGTTTGAATGATGAATCTTGAATGCTTGAACCAAATCCCTTCAATGGCATGAATGCTTGAATCCTTGATCTTCAATGGAGAACCTGAATGCTTGAATGGAAGATTGTTTGATTGAATGCTTTCTTGAATGTGAATATCTCCTTGAGAGCTCTTGATCATGAAACTGCTTGGTGTCTTTTTCATGAAAAGTGGATGTGAAAATGAGAGAGGAAGGCTTCCTTTTATAGTGATCTAGGGCACAAACCTCTAGAGAAGGATGAAATTGGGGAATTAAATCCCAATTAACCTTAACCCCTAGAAATGGATCCATATTAAATGAAATATAAGGATTTACCATTCCAAAACCCGAAATGGCCAACCCAGAAGTGCGAAAACAAATATCTCTGAAACCCAACATCCGAAAATCATAGGAACCTGAAATTTGAACCCTAGATCAAAGATGAGATAGACCCCACCCTACGTCAGGGTTGAGGTCATCTATGACCTAGGTCAGGGTCTAGGTCGTCATTGACCATCAAGGTCATCTTTGACCTTGAGGTAAAAAAACCTAAGACCTCAATCCAAAATGCTAAAAAATGCAGAAATATACTAAAAATAGGGACAGAGAGAAGCAAAAGAGGGGGAGAAAGTCAAATATGATCAAAAACCTGATCAAGGTGTTTGACATGGCCCCATACCACTCACTCGGAGGGCTAAATGTTCTTAACATGGAAGTGCTTCCTTTTTAAGATGATACAACTGTGAACATAACCAATCTCATATCAAAGAAAAGTGAATTTGGGCCAGGGATGAAAACACATGATTGGTATAAATTTATTAAGGTAATTCATGTTATTTTGTATTCACTATATATTTGTATACTGTATGTAGTTTTCTTTGCATTCTTTTATAAAATATTGATAAGATCATTTTACAAATATTGTAGTACATTCTACCTCTATCTCTCCCACACCACTTTGACAACAGTGTCAAACAAGTTATATATGATTTTGAAAAATACATGAGGTGGTTGTCATCAAAAGAAATCAATAAAGAAGATATAAAATATTGGAAGAGAAAAATTCCTCATCTTATGTGTGAAATGCAAAAGTGTCTACCTTCAACTTTTTCAATGCACAAGAACAGTACCTCATACATCAAGTTGAGGAGATTGAATTGTGTGGACCTATACCAACTAGGTAAATGTGTATGGTTGAGAGGCACTTGAAATTTTTGAAAGGCTTGGTTTGACAAAGAGCACATCCTGAGGGTTCTATGGTGGAGGGATATATGGTATACCAGACCATGGTGAACATTAGTGAATATCTTCCTAAGGTTGCAGCAAAGATCCATGTAGATTGTATTTGGGATCCCAACTCCATTAACAAATTTGAAGGAGAGTACTTGATGGGAAAAGGTAGATTGAGGAAACTGAGAGGTAAATATAAGATGTTATTGTAGTTAATTAATTCTTATAAATCTTCAATATAAGTTATTTATAATTGGTGTTTTTTTTTTATATAGTTGGTCGAGAGTGGGATGCAATACATTTGTATATTGTGAACAATCTTGATTGGATGACGGTATGGATTGAATGATTTCAACAAAATGGTTTCTCATTAACATGGAAAGGTGTTGCTTCATTGGTTAGAGAAGCTCATTGCAATGGAAATACAAGTGTTACGCCAATGGTCATTGATCTAGCATATGGTTTAAGAGGTAGAGAGGTACATACAAATTAATGATCATGACTCATATGTTTCATATCAACTCATGATGAAAATAATTTTCACATGCTTGAAAAATTGCAGGTCAAGCACCACAAAGCTATGTACTATCACGACCACAAATTTTGCATAAAAAAGTTGGATGACATGAATAAAACTTGTGATTCTGGGATAACTACATTTTTTTGAGGTCACTAATATATCTAGAAATGACATACATCCTCAACAATCTCAAAATTGATACTATGGAATCTTGGATGATATAACTGAGTGTGACTTTAACTCCTTCAAAGTAGTTCTATTCATCGTCAAATGGTACAAGATACGACTGAATCAAAATGATCTTGATAGAACTGTTATTCAACATGATAATGGATTTACAATTATTAATACAAGGTCATTTTAGCCAATTGGAGATGAGCCCTATGTTCTTCCAAGCCAATGTGACTAAGTGTTTTACTTAGAGGTTCCACATAAACAGGGTTGGTCATTTGTTGTTAGACATGATCCAAGAGGAAGACCGATAAAGTATAATGTTATGGAAGAAGAAGATATTGAAGATGATGATGAAGATCAAGATGATGGTGATGATGGTGATGATGATGATGATGATGGTGATGATGGTGATGATGGTGATGATGATAGTGGTGATGATGATGATGATGATGATGATGATGATGATGATGATGATGAGATGGATGAAGAAGATGATCAATGACATGATTGAAATGTACAAGGTATGTGATTTAATTATTTATATATATTTATATTGATTAGTATATATGTTTAATATTGATTTATTGATTTCAATTCTAATGATTACATATTTATTGTGTTCAGTTCTAATGATTACAACATATGTGATTTATAATTACCAATGTTTTGCTTACAATGCTCAATTAATTGTAGCTGATACATGTATATATTGTGTTTGATTGTCACCCTTTTTGCAAACAGGCAATTGACTACAGACATCGTCACCCCTTTTGTTGACGATCTTGCATTCCATATATCAGGTAATTTTTTTCATGTTTACAATGTTACATATTGTTTACGATGTTATGTATGTTTAATATTGATTTATTGATTTCAATTATAATGATTACATATTTATTGTGTTAAGTTCTAATGATTACAACATATGTGATTTATAATTACCAATGTTTTGCTTACGATGCTCAATTAATTGTTGCTGATACATGTATATATTGTGTTTGATTGTCACCCTTTTTGCAAACAGGCAATTGACTACAGACATCATCACCCCTTCTATTGATGATATTGCATTCCATATATCAAGTAAATTTATTCGTGTTTACGATGTTACATATTGTTCATGTTGTCTTCTAAGTTATTTGTAGCATACGTATCATGTAATTTTTAGCTAACTTAAGATAAATGATTAACATACACAGGAAATTTAACCCCTTTGGCGAGGATCCTGCATAGTGACATGGATCAGTAGGTATAAGTCAATAAATAGACATAATTTTCTTATATTCTTCTTGTTTATCATTGAACATGTATGTTATAAATAGACATATTATATAATCACTTTCAACTTAGTACATTTTATATCTCCCATGTATAGACAAAGAAGAACCGTACGTATGGGTCAGGACTTGATTATTCTATATATATTATTTAATTATTATCAAAATTCTATTTGAAGTGGGGATGTGACAATATCTCATTTGATGGATTGCAGGACCCACCAAATAGGTACTTGTTAGATCTATCTACATTGAATGAGGGAAATGATGAAATGGTAGATGAAAGTTCTACATGTAGTACAACTAAAATGGGGAGATCAACTAGAGGTCAAAAGATTAGAAAAAAATTCAATAAATGCATGAAATTTTTTCTTGCTAAAGGGGGATCATGTTCTTATGATGATGATACCAAAGGTGACATCAAGGTTCCCTTTCGGTACACACATATTGAGAAAGAATGGGTACCCAATGAGATACCTCCAATTAACACTAATTTTTGTGTTAATGAGAGGATATATCGCATAACTCTATCCTCATTACATGGTTTGGGCCTATTTTCCATGGATGGGATAAAGGTATGTTACAACAAATTTTTTGAATTGATGAAGTATGTCGGTCCTCGTTACAATTACAATGATTGGATGCAGATTGTTCAATATAAAAAAAGTATGCGTAGGTATGCACTATCAACAAATTGTATACAATGGAAAGAAAATGATCAAAGTAAAAGATTTTCTATGTACATTGATGGGAGACCAAAAGCAACATGTAATATTGCAGGTTTTATAAATAGTACGCGACCTTCCTCAACTAATAAGTAACCCAATTGCATATTTGAGGTGCGTGAGGGGAATCAAGTTTTTTGTATGTGTGATAAAATCAATAAGTGCAGGGGAAGAACTGCTAATAGATTACCATTTAAATCGCATAGATACAAACAAAGTTGCTATCATGAGGGTGGTAAGTACTATATACCATTTTATTAATAAGTTTTTTTGTTAAGTCTATTGCTTTCAGTTTGCTGAAATTTTTATATTTTATCTTTGTCACAGGATGATATGGATCCCCCACATCATAGAGGCCACGGGGATGCTTCTCCCACCCATTCTTCAGCAACAGTAAACCTTATTGAAATTATACAAATTAGATAGTTTAAAAATGTTACATTATTATGTTATTTTATTTAGGGTTTTGGAGTTTTTATGATAGTTTTACTGATATTCCTATCACAATTTGATGTTTAGGATAGGGGAAAAGCACCTGCAACAATAGAGGCAATAGCTACCCCTTCTGATGATGATATCCCAGAAATCCCTAATTTAATAAATATGGTGAAGAAAAACTAAAAAAGTCAATTTAGAAATTATTAGCATTTTGGAAGAAGCAAATCCAACTGAGGAGATGTTGAAGAGGCAATATGAATTGATGGTGCAAGTACATCTTTATGAAGTAAGCAATAGTGAATCTTTAGTTATAAAAAAAGTTCAATAAAGGTTTATATTTTATACTCTTTTATGTTGTGAACTAAAATATGTTTGTGTTCTTGTTACAAGATTTTTTGCAAACTCAAGTACCTGGTCAAGGACATCGCGGTGAGGCCAGTACTAGCAAAGCTCTAACCGCCTCAGGTAAAATAATCCTTAAGTTGAAAAGTTACAAGGAAGTTTTTCTTTGGAACATTCAAAAAATTCTTAAGTTAACTTCTTAAGTGCAATGTCGGCAACAAGGGGCATGCAAACATCGATGCCTTCACGGTCTATGCCTAGTAAATCCTTGTTTTGCTATATTTGGTTTTGTGTTAATTATGATTTGATAATTTGTACTTTAATCTTGGGTACATCTCATAGTGGATTAATTTTGTGGAGTAGGAGATACACTGGCACTGTCTGCTATGCCAGATATAGATTAGAGTACATGTATTGGTGATAATTCACCATCATTTCTTGGATCTACCCGTGTTTTTAGCACGAGAGTTATGCAAACGTCATTGTTGATTCACGATAATTTATTTATCCCTTTAAAATTTCCTAAGCTTCCAAGTACTTTAAAATTATTATTTTTTATATTGTAATATGCATTTACCTATTCATAACAAGTTTTGGATTGATGATCCCATGAGATTTTTTGGAGGAAATGATTCATTTTATAAGACACTTTATGACCTCACACTGAAGATATTCGGACCCACCATACGTACAAGGTGGAACATCATAATTGAACTCACTACAACATTTGGAGTTGAATTTTGATGCCAATTTGTGATGCCACTACAATTTGTGTATGTTTTTTATGTTTTTTTTTGCAAGTACCCCTAACGGTGTCGTAATTGCGACACCCATTTGGTTATAAAAAAAAAAAAGTAAAAGGAAGTGTCATTTGTAATTTGTGAATTTGAAGAGCTGCTGCGAAGATGACACTACATTTATGCATGGTGTGAAGAGGGCATCCAAGTTTGGCGTGCATGAAGAGGCCAACACCATTTGGGAAGAGGGCACTGGCACTTGAGGTAGGCATTCAAGCTTTGTCTTCTCATTAACTCAATTTTAGTGGCATTATTTACATCTTAGCATTGTTAATAGTGGCATTGTTTACATCTTAATTAGCATTTGGAATGCTCGATGACCCGTGAGCTTTGAGCACTAGGGCATCGTTGTTATTACCTTCAAGGCATTGTGTGAAGTGATCTGTCTTTATTTTTTTTGGTTTTGATATTCACTATGTGGTACTCCCTGTTTGTGATCATTTCAAAAGGAAATGTCTTGATGGCTCACGGGCTACAAGCTAGGGCATCATACATTGTTTATGAGATCACTATTTAATACTTGCATTCTTTACATCTTATCATTTGGAATGCCTGATGACCCACGAGCTTTGAGAGCTAAGGCATCGCTTCTATTACCTTCAAGGCATTGTGTGAAGTGTTTGATCTCTCTTTATTTGTTTTGTTGTTGATATTCACTATGTGGTACTCCCCGCTTATGATCATTTCATGAGGAAATATCTTGATGGCTCACAGGCTGCAAGCTAGGGCATCAAACATTGTTCATGAGCTCACTTTTTAATACTAACATTGTTTACATCTTTTCATTTGGAATGCTTGATGACATGCAAGCTTTGAGAGCTAGGGCATCATTTCTATTACCTTCAAGGCATTGTGTGAAGTGTTTGATCTCTCTTTATCTATTTTTCTATTGATATTCACTATGTGGTACTCCCCGTTTATGATCATTTCATGAGGAAATGTATTGATGGCTCACGGGCTGCAAGTTAGGGCATCATACATTGTTCATGAGCTCATTGTTTAATACTGGCATTGTTCATGAGCTCACTATTTGATAGCTGACATAATGCAAACATACATTAATACACTTATTGTTTAATTTGATCTCAGGCATTATGAAATGTTATTGTTGTCATTGCATGCTTGTTGCTGTTGTGCACCATATGTTGTTTTATACACTATTTATTTCATTGAGATCGTGAGCTTGGTATTTGTAATATATTTTTTGTTATTGGATCAATGCTACCATGTCGTTGAGTCTGTGTATGGCTTGACTATGCACATGCATAATTGTAGATGAGGATCAGTAATATGGTGCCAGGCATTTCTTAGAGCCTTTGGATCTAACCCCATCTTTTCCTTCCTTGCAAGTTTTGGATCATACAAGAGCATACTGGATTGAACCCCAGGTCAACACTTCATTACTTTAGGTAATGTCTGGTACCTTCATTATTTATGTTCATCCATTTATGTATGTTTGCATTCATTCATATTCTTCTGAAAGTTGGCTATTAGTGACCATATAGGACCATTCTTGATGTTTTTGGGTCATTTAATGAAAAGATGTAAATAGGGACATCAATAATAAAATAGGGATATATTAAGATTAATATCATAAGTAAAAACATTACACAGTGGCATTTAGATTAAGTACAATATGAATTCACATGCCTTTAATTATGATACACTTTTGAAATTATCACTCATTGGTCATTTGACAATTCAAGATATAAGTATCAGAATATAAACTATTGCAAAAGGAAGAAACCCATATGTATCTATCATCATTTAATACAAAATATAAAAGTATCCCACAGACACACAGTTGCTATTATAAAAACCATCCTCTAATCCCATGGTGTACTAGTCTCAAGGTAAGAACAATTTACTTAAGCCATCATATAAGTATCATCCTAAAGTTTAAATAGACATTGACTATGGATATACAACACTGAGCCATAATAAATTATAGAGTTTCACTGCAATTTCTATGTCCACTACCATTAAAATATATCACTCCTATTATATAGGCATCATTCTCATTAAGTGTTCCCATTAAAATATATCACTCTTGTTATATAATGTATATGCATACTTGTTTAAAATGTCATACTTGTTGCTCTTAAATATTATTACCATTTCACTCAAATTTACATGACATTAAAACCAAGCCCAAAATGTATACATACGTGTAAGTATAGGAGAAGCTAGATTCTACAACTATAAAAAAAAAAAAACTATACCAATAGCAGCTTATGAGAAACTATACTTGTGCTTACCACACCATACCTCAACATCATAATGCTTATCATTTTCAAGCTTGAGTGAAGCTTCGTACCACACACTATTTGCAAATTTGTATACAACGCTAATTTAGGCTAGAGGTAAACTACATGTGTCATGTAAACAACATGGTTGAATGAAATCTCTTTTGCGTGTTTTCAAGAGTTTTCCCACCAATACAAGAATAAATAACGCATTTAACGTAATCTACCAACAGTGTGTGGTATGAAGTCTCACTTAAGTTTGAAATATATCCACTCCTCATGTTATTGTCAAAATTAAATTCAAATATTTCTCAAAACATTTATTCTTTTAGAATTAAGATATCCTTATCTCAATAATAAAACAATCTTCCATAATAGCTTTTGAATCACATTAACACACACCCATGTTCTGTAGCATAGTTCATTTTAGAAGTGTATGGTTGATGTCCCTATTTTGAAGTGTTTGATCATTTCTATTACCTTCAAGACATTGTGTGAAGTGTTTGATCTCTCTTTATTTGTTTTTTTTGTGCATATACCTTCTCTGATCAACTCTAATATGCACAGGTAATGAACATTCATATTTTCCTAAGCATTACTTTGAGCTTTCCTTCAACACATGTACTATTGTGAAAATCATCACAAGTCCATTTTTTGCAGGAAAACTCACAGTACACATGTCTGGATGACATTGTTTACATCTTAGCATTTGGAATGCTCAATGAACCACGAGCTTTGAGAGCTAGGACATCATTGCTATTACCTTCAAGGCATTGTGTGAAGTGTTTGATCTCTCTTTATTTGTTTTGATATTGATATTCACTATGTAGTACTCCATGTTTATGATCATTTCATGAGGAAATGTCTTGATGGCTCGCGGGCTGCAAGCTAGGGCATCATGCATTATTTATGAGCTCATTATTTGAGAAATTCATGTCCCTATTTGATTGGTCGATGCTCTGTTTGTTATATTGAGTTTACATCATATATTTAGTCTTAATAAATATCTTATAAAACAACATAAAACTAACCCAAAATACTTTATCTTAATAAAATATTAATAAAATAATATATTTAGTCTTAATAAAATCTTATAAAACAACATATATTGTGTGAAGTGTTTGATCTCTCTTTATTTGTTTTGCTGTTGATATTCGCTATGTGGTACTCCCCGCTTATGATCATTTCATGAGGAAATGCCTTGATGGCTCGCAGGCTGCAAGCTAGGGCATCATACATTGTTCATGAGCTCACTATTTAATACTGGCATTATTTACATCTTTTCATTTGGAATGCTTGATGACTTGTGAGCTTTGAGAGCTAGGGCATCATTTCTATTACCTTCAAGGCATTGTGTGAAGTGTTTTATCTCTCTTTATTTGTTTTGTTGTTGATATTCACTATGTGGTACTCCTCGTTTATGATCATTTCATGAGGAAATGTCTTGATGGTTCATGGGCTGCAAGCTAGGGCATCATGCATTATTTATGAGCTCATTGTTTGAGCATCGGCCAATCAAATAGGGACATGAGGTGCTCAAATAGTGAGCTCATAATGACATAAACAATGCATGATGCCCTAGCAAAATAGAAAAACAAATAAAGAGAGATCAAAAACTTCACACAATATATGTTGTTCTATAAGATTTTATTAAGACTAAATAGATTTTTTTATTAAGACAAAGTATTTTGGGTTAGTTTTATGTTATTTTATAAGATTTTATTAAGACTAAATAAATGATGTAAACTCATAATTATACTTGATATATATATATATACTTCAAAGGAGGAATTATGAAATATAGTTGTAGGTAGTTATCTCTTCTATAATAATGGAGGAGTGAAAGGTAATGATCAATGAGATTGCTGCTATTAGATCATACATTAATACACTTACTATTTTGAATTTGAGCCCGGGCATCATGCAATGTTATTGTTGTCATTGCATGATTGTTGTTGTTGTGCACCATATATTGTTTTATACACTATTTATTTCATTGAGACTGTGACCTTGGCATTTGTAATGTATTTTCTATTATTGGATCGATGTCACCATGTTGTTGAGGCTGTAGATGCATTGAATCACCACTATCATTCTATTTTGATAGCAACAATATAACAAACAGAGCACCACCCAATCAAATAGGGACATCAGTATAGATGATGCAGATTTGTGTACCTCTTTGTTTTGATGTAGCTTACTCACTGCATGCAATGGGGCCTCGTTGGGGCTGTCAACCATGTTGTGATGTTATGATATTTACTTGAAATCACAATAGTGACTCACCAAGTGTTCATGCAGACATAAATGCAACAATTTACTCTCTGCAACATTCTTCTGAGTGCACGTCTTGTAGCATGGTTTTTCTTTCAAAAGTGTATGGCTTGACTATGCACATGCATAATTGTAGATGAGGATCAACAATAGGATGCCATTCATTGCTTAGATATTTTTTTTATCTAACCCCCATCTCTCTTTTCTTTGCAGGTTTTGGATCACACAGGGGCACACTAGATTCATACCCAAGTCAAAAATTCATCACTTCAAGCAATGTCTGGCACCCTTATTATTTATGTTCATCCTCTTATGTATGCTTGAACTCTTGCATTTTCTTCTGAAAGTTATTTTCCTTGTATAGTATATACAAGTTATTTTTCATAAATATACATGTAATCTTTAGATGCAATTTTATTTTTTCCTTTACATGTATCTTTGTATGAAATGAACACAAATTAAACAAGATCATCTAATAATGCAAACTAGGGTACTTGATGTTACATGGACCTTGCTATAACTTTGTCCTAGGCCCTCCTAGAATCAAAAAGGCTAATCTCTTAACCTTAAGAGTGCTATCCTAGTCCCCTTCTAAGAAGTTTCAAAGTCCTCCTTTCTCCATTCAATCTATGAAACCAAGAATATGATAAAGTTCATTGTTCTAGGAACCTCTCTGTCCCTTCTAAAAAGTTTTGTCTGTTGTTTGGCCTAAAAAGGCTACTAGGTTTAGTAGGCCTAATTGACCTTTTTCTGCTAATAACTCCAAAATTATCTGAGAAAAACATCCAACTAATTATGGATTCAAATACCCTTTTGGGAGGGCTTTAAGATTATGTCGGTCTCCTTTTCCCATACTATCCATACAGGGCCTGCTGAAAATGAGGCTATAAATGAGGATTTGGTAACTCACTATCTGTAACAATGAGGGTTTAGTATTTTCCCTTGTATCCATAATCCCCCAAGCTCTCTCTGCATTGGAGATGCTTGATCATACATCTAACCTCCCCTCCACATCATTTGAACCAGGCTTTGAGCACCCTCAATCACTCCATCTGCTCTGCAACAACACACTGACCCCTAACCAAACATTGATAACTTGCCTAGGGCATTAGTTTATAGATACATCCTAAAATTTCTAGGGGCCCTCCTTTGCACAACATATATTATAGGGAGTCTAGACACAAATCCCATAGACCCGTATAGATTGTACAGTGGGAGAGTGCTCTAGCACTCCATTATTCAAAGCTCTATCAGTAGTAACCCGATACAGGCCAAAATAAAGAAAACTATGAAGACTAACTCAAAACTGAAATGAAATGCTAAATAACTATCCTAGGAATTCAAAAACATTAACAATCATTAGATGCAAACATTACAGTTAGATATTCAATCCATTTCTTATCTCTATCAACACAAAAATGTATATCTCTGTCAAAGGAAAACTAGTTACACAGTCTAACTGCAACCAAAAGTTTTCTCTCCATACTACACTCTTCCCTATGCTTCAAATTCTAGTTTTCAAAGCTTAAATAGCTCACTCCTTGGTGGTAGGGCCCATGGATTAGGCTAGCTATCTCTTGAGCTGGTTACATGCTTTTGCAAGAAAAACTATCATGACAACTTTCAAAGTTGTCAAGCAACTTTTGGTGGATAGACAAACCACCTACACACACCTCAAAAGCACTCAATCCTTGATTGAGTAAGGATCATAAAGGCCATTTTGAAACCTCTAAAACATTAAAGAGGCCATTTGTTCAACTTTAGAACACTGTCCTATGATAGGCAACCTAGCAAAGTTGGCTAAGACTGCTGCAACCAGGCTCCAAAAGACACACCAAGGACTCAAAAGAACAAAGAAGAACAAACACTAGCTAGCACACCTACATAGACCAAATAGGCTTCTCCCTAACCTAGTGGCTAGGCTAAGGCCACTACAAGCCAAAATTTAGGAACACTAGGTACCAAACAACCCTACCTAGGTGCCCTCACCAATACTATAGTCCTTTTGAATCTTAGGATGACATCTCAATTGAGAAAGGCAAACCAAAACCTTTCATAGACCAATAGCAACCAAGGTATGTGGGTGCTCTTCTATTGTACAGTTATACTCATAAAACATATGTACAGTTATAAAATTTCATGCCTTAAAATTTTATAACATAGTTCCTCTTCATCAAAATAGAATGGAAGTGGTGATTCAATGCATCTACCCACTATAATACCCCAAAATTGGCACCTAATAAATTTAATCAATTTTGGTGCATTTTCGTCAATTTTACATCTCCAAAGTCCTAGTTTCCTAGGCAATTTTCTCTCTCCTACCTAACTTAATTCGACTTGATGTCAATTGCAAAAACCCTAAATTACATTAATCAAATATTAAAATTAATTCCTAAAGTCTTCAACTTTTATCAGCTAAATTACCCCTTTGATAAATTAATTTAATTCCAAAAGCCCTAAGTGCTTTAAATTAAATTAAACCCACCCCATTTGGCTAATATACATGAAAATGAATTAATAATTACTTGTTATTCGAATGGACACTCCTTTTTGAATTAATAATTCACAATATTCGAAAGGTCACCCTGTGTGGCAATTTCCATTCTTTTAATTTAGTAATTTAGGTCTTTTTGTCTCAAATGGGAATGAAGAGTCAGGAGTTTCAAATCAAGAACCCCTTCATTCTCTTCCCGGGCTTGTCTATTTAATGAACCTCATTATCTTTTTTTCAAAGGGAGCAATTTTTTTAGAGTAATTAAACTATAGCGCTTTTTTGTCTCAATTAATTCAAAGCTTTTATTGCATATTAGTGTAATTTTTATTGAGTTTAATATTGCATTTTCATGATAATTAGTTTGTTTATTTGCTCATAGCTTAATCTAATCTTATTTTCAAGTTCTTTAGAATAAATCTGCACTTCATATCTCTTTCAAAGTGATTTAGATTAATATCATATTTCCTTCAAAGCATTTTAGATTAAATTACACTCATTCTAGTTTAATTTCAATTTGCTTATCTTCATAGCTTTCAAATTCTCCATTGTAGTACTGGTCTTATGGTTGTTGGCTCTCATTCTGAGAGTAATTAAACACCTCATCTACATAGGAGGCAATAGGTCACTTCACCATGAATTTCAAATTGAGTAATTCATACTCTCTCTCGTAATTCAATCATGTGAGTAATGACTATGTTGTGTGTGTAGTTGGATTAGAGGTCCACATTTGACTATATACATTTTGGTGCCCACCATGGGGCAAAAAGATCAATTTCTAGCCTCATTCTCAATTTTTTCTGACAGGAAATTTAAGCTCTATCGTGCGTCTGTACTGTCGGTGTATGAATTCTCGCGTGAGAATCTAGAGTGTATCGTGCAAAGTTTCACTCCTTGTAGCACTCTCTCGTGTGAACTGATACATCCTCACACGACACCCTGTACTTTCTCACGCACTATGGAGTACTTCCTCATGCGAGATTTGGATACAATGTTTTAATTTTTTCAGTCTCTATTTTTTCTTGTTCCAGATTTTTGACAATTTCCTATTTGTTGTAGTTTACTATTTCTCTGTTATTTCCACAGCATAACAGTTTTCTGCCAGATGTTTGACCAAGAACATAAAACATGCTAATGGTTTTATTGCAGGATGATAGTCGAAGACTTGCTAAAATGTTGTGTTTATTTCTTGCTTTCATTCACATCGTCTAAATAGGGCTCTGTTAAAATTTCTTGAGGATTTTGATAGTCAGTAGGGAATTTGGCTCTTCATTACATGGAGGTGATGACCATGAATGAACCTGAAAACCTAATGATCTTACTAATATGACAAATTCTTTGGGAAGCAGAGAAAGGTAGTGAATCTTTACACTTTTACTCGCCAGGGGATTATGCTCTTCTCTCTTTGAGAGAACCAGAAACCCAAGAGCTTGTAGATGTGGTGGAGTGAAGCTAACTCGGTGATGAATCTTCTTGATGTGTTTGGGTGAAGTGATGAGGTAGACAAGTATGCTCTTCTCTCTTTGAGAGAAATAGAAAATAAAACCCTTGGATCTAAGCCAAGTTGTGTCACCTTTAGAGGGCATGCCAGAAGTTGAACCTCTGGGAATGACCCAAGTGAGTACACACCTATCACTGGTGATTCCATCTCACTCTAATAAAGAATCTTTTTTTGAGTCTAAAGACTCCAAAACCATGTTAGCTTCCTTCTCAAGACTTTGACTATCATCTTGAGAAGGCTTCATCTGTTATACTGAGTGGCGCCACTCCTAGCCCTGCTTGCGGGGGTGTATGAATTTTAGGTGTTGGTGTGGCTGGGAGGCCTCAACCCTATATTGGGGGCACCAAAGTTTAGCATGAATGGAAGCCTATTAAAAAATATCCTTAGCTAGTGGCCTACCCAGTTCACCTCCGAAAGGAGTCATAATCTTTGCGTAGAGAGGGGGAAGAATCTCTCCTGTAGATTCCCATCATAGGCATACACTTGGATGCTTGAAGGTGGTATAAGACACTGGCCCTTGCCACAAGGGTAACCTTTGAACATATACTATTGAGTCCTTGGAAACACCAAAAACATGGGCACCCTCTAGGGGGTGATACATCTGTGTGAGGTGCACGTATGCGAATAAGCAATGGGGAAAAGGTTTTATCTTCTCACCATTTTTTTCTAGGACTAAGCTATGTGTTTGTTATTGAGTCTTAAACATTGTCCAATTATTATCAAACAAAGACTCCCCTAATGCTATCAAGTTGCTTTGTCCTTGATAGGTTTGTTAACGACTACTTCTTGTATCACAATTGCTTTATCTAAACCATTGTGTCTTTAAATGAATGCTTGAAACCCCAAAACAAGATTTTGATTAAACTATTTTTCAAACCTGTTAGGAAACTGGATTTTCTATCAGACATCAATTTAGGTTGTACCTCAAAATTCAACTTTAACCTCAAAAATTGTGCCAGACTGTCAAATTTTGGACTTTTCCCACATGAAGTTTCACTTTTCAGAGCACTTTCTCGCGTGAGACTTTGTTCTCTCACGCAAAGGTTTGTGTTCTCTCATGTAGCCTGGTACTCTCTTGCATGAGATTGTAGCCCAGTTTTCAAAAACAAAGACCTGTTTGCCATTGACTGTTTGACTTTTATCTGATCTACTTTTGTTCTGAGGTGTATTTTTCTATTTTCCTATCGTTCACTATTAGAAATTGGTTGTCTCAAGTTAGGAATTGATCGATCTTTGCTTTGACTCATGTTGTCTCTCATTGGTTTACCTTATCTCTTTATGCCTTTTGTATCTCATGTTGTGATAGTCTTATCTCGGCTGTTCTAGCCACCTCTTTTGATAATTCATACCAGGTCCATCTTGCATCTTGGTTGTTCTAGCCTTTATCTCCTTTGTGTTGTTCTTAGAGATAGAGTCTAGCATTATCCCAAGTCTTCTCTCATTTCATCTTCATCTATGACTGTGATGACTAGAAGTGGCAAGACTTAGCCCATTCAGAATACTGATCAAGGTAGAAGCGAACCTCCTAATCAAGAAATAGATCATCCTGAATCTGTTGTGAAATTTGAACTTTGTGAGATATCCTGGATTTCCTCATTGAGTACTTCAAAAGATAGTTTGTGTCAACCATCACCTCCAATGTTTCAAGAGTGTTTTAATCCATTATTTGAAGTGCAACCTGGTTTCTCATTTCAAGAGCATGACAACTCATTCTTCCAAGACAACTCATTATTTCACAACTTTGGAAGACCTCTTCCTCAAACTAATCCTATTATCGTACCTGTTGATCCTGCTGAGAATAGTTCTATCATTGAACCTAGTGATATTGTTGGTGATATCTTCTCACCTAAATTTATTAAATCTTTTGATCCTATTCATTCACCAAAGGTTACCATGGCCACGCCCTTTCGACACTGGACATATCATTTCACTGAGTCTTTGTGTATTGCACAAGCCTACAACAAGATGGGAGATCCATTTGACTTCCAACCAGGCAAGTACAGTCAAACCTTTGATCAATCTCAAAACAATCAATATCATGGTCAATCCTCTAATGACCCACATCATGCTCAACCTCAGAATGGGTAGCCTCATGGTCAATCTCAACATGACCAAAATTAGTCCCACAATGATGATCAATCTCAAAGAAAACCTCAAGGTGATCGACAACCTACATATTTCTATCACCCTCCTCCGTTTGATCAAAACCAAGATGATCAGCAACAAGATTAGATTCTAAGCATTTATTAGATTCTTGGAAATGAAAATGAGGTGATAACTCAACATGATATATATGCTACCAAAGCTAATAAGAGCCTTATTAAAATGATGGAGATCCTTCTCCTAGAGGAGAAAGAAAAATACTTCCTTGAGTTAGCTAAACAAGGGGCCAAGTTACCCTGAGACTATCAAGTTGAAACACTCATAGCTAAGGAAGAAGAAACTGAGACCGCAAAGTTGCAAAAGATGGTCTGAGACATGCAAGATCATATTAGTCAACTTGTGAAGAATAAAGACAAACTTGCCCAACAATTCATGATGGAAAGCATTTGTCCTTTCCCTTTTGACAGAAGTCTTCATATGCCACCTTTTTGCAGAGGTGTAGAACTCCCTAAATATGACAAATACTTGGGTGCAACTGATCCCCAAGATCACTTGAGGGAGTTCGACGCATTGTCTATGGAATTTATGCACAATCAAACCTATCTTATGCATCTATTTCCTCATAGTTTGGGTGGACCCGTGATGGAATGGTTCTCTAGATTGCCTATTGGAATTAAGACTTTTGATGAAATGGTTCATCTATTTCTCCAGCACTACTCACATAATATCCAGCATCTAGTCAACATCTAGGATCTTTTCAATTTAAAACAACAACAAGGAGAATCTTTCCTAACATTTCTCCAAAGGTGGAGACAATTATGTACAAGATGTCCTCACAAGATACCAGAGTCTGAGAGCCTCGATATTTTCTTGGACAATCTTTTCCCAGACTTTAGATACCAAGTGCAATTACAAGGTCCTCTAACTTTTGATAGTATGATCAAACAAGCAGTGCGAATAGAGGCCTTTATGATCAAGAAGGGAGAATTAACTTTGAATAAGGACAATAAACAAGGATTCTCCATAAACAAGGATAAAGGAAAGACAATCAATAAGAATAGAGATTTAGTAAATGATGGAGTGGTGGATAATGTTAATGCGAAGCCTTCAAAGCCTATTTTTAATCTTACTTCTAGTATACAAGTGGCTAAGGCTATTGAAAAGACCACAATGAATAATCAGCAAACCTCAAGATTTGCTAGGAACAAACCTTGGGCCTCTCATCCCAAGCATGAATTCACATCTTTGGGAGAGCCTCTTGATGTGGTCTATAAAACTCTTATAGAGAATTAGGTTATTACTCCTTTGGAAAAGCGTACTTATGACCCACAACCATGACCTCATTGGTGGAATGATAATGCTTACTGTGACTATCACCAAAACATTGGTCATAAGACTTCTACTTGTCTCCAACTGAAGCATAAAGTTCAAGATCTCATTGACAATGGTGACATCCTTGTGGAGAACCATAATAAGAATTCAGACCATCAAGCTTTTAAGGATCCCTTCCCTCCTCATGAGAAGGGTGAGTCTTCAAATGCCAAGAATACCAATGCTAAAGTCAATTACACATACACTAATAATGACAGTGTTATTGGTATGATCGAACCTATTGAGATAGAATATTGTGACGTGATCACTTCTAAAGGGAGCAGCGATGCTCCCAAGTCTAAGACTCCTTTTATCTTGCGTAGTTCTGTGTCTCATTCATCTAAATCTAAACAATCTCAATACTGTGCTAATGTTGTCACTCGATCATGAGGAAGAGTTGTTTTGAAAGGTCCTAATACTTCCACACCCACTCCAAAACAAATTGTGGATAAGACTATTGTTGGCCCCGCCAACAAGAACATGAAATTTGTTCCTACAGCTAGCTTGGCTACTTCTAGCATCTTAGATAAACTCCAGCGAACCAATGCTCAAATTACCATTTTTGAGTTGTTGAAGATCTCGCCTGCTCACAGGCAAATTTTGGATAAGGCCCTTGCCAAGGAAAACATTCCCAAGGATCTTGATCTCAACCGGTTCCAATCTATGGTGGGTCATTTGACTTCACCTCACTATCTATCCTTCTCTAAAGAAGATGATCACTCTTTGAGTCACCCGCATAACACTCCCTTGCATATAGAGGTCATGATAGGTCCTAAGCACACCCGCCGAGTGCTCATAGACAATGGTGTTGGTCTTAATATTTGTTCCACTAATTTGCTCGCTCAGCTAGGTTATGATGAGAATTGCATAGACCCTCACAAAAATATTACCATCAAAGCTTATGATGAGGAAGAATGCAAGTCCCAAGGCTTAGTTGTGCTACCTATTCATGTAGGTCCTGTTGAAAGAGATGTTACTTTCCAAGTGCTTGATATTCCTCTTGCCGACAATATCTCTTTGGGTAGGTCTTGGATTCATGAGATGCAGGCTATTCCATCCACATACCATCAATGCATTAAGTTTCCATTCCAAGGGGTGGAAGTCATTGTACCTCCTAATACCAATTACTCTTGCAACACTCTTGCGCAATCTATAGATAGCTTTGTTCTAGCTAATAGAGAATCCACTAAGTTTTATGATGCTAAGCTGAAAGAAATGGAACAAACTTTGAGACTTAAGGATACAAGCATGGGAGGATACTAAATTGAACCTATACTATCACTAGCTTCTCTACCTCTATCTGCATGCTCTTATGGGAGACCTTCTAAGAATAACAAACTTTCTAATGCTCCTCCTCAAATATTTTATGATGGCGCCTTTGTAAGAGCCTCTACACCTTTAGAAGATGAGGATGAAGAGAGAGCTATCAGAGCTTGGATCTATAAGGGAAAAGAAATAGTTAAAATAACTACTCCACCTCTAGATTTAGAGCAAGAACCATAGAATGAGGCCTTCAAGATCATGAAGTGCTTCGGTTATAAGGGGAGTGGTCCTATAGGAAAGAATGATAATGGCTTACTAAAACCTATTGAAGCTACGGGTCACCACATAAAAGATACTAGTGGCTTATGCTTTAAAAAGACTCCCTTTCATTTGGGGACCAAGAAATTTGTGTCAGCTCCTGAACCTGAACCTAAACCTAAACAAGAAATTGAAGATGCCACTCCCCGAAGTGAATCCATAGGCCAGCTCTGATGAAGATATATTTCCATATCCTATTCCTCCGGATCTTGCGGCACTCTTTGTAGAACCTGATGAGCCTATCATACATGTCCATATGGTAGAGACATATACTAATACTTATAAACTTTAGCAAGCTATTAATGCCACAAGGGATAATAATGGGTCTAATGATGCTACTAGCACTAATGAAATTCCCACATCAAGTATGCACTCACATGAATATGAGTTTGACTCTTTGTCTAATGCTACTTATGATGTAGACATAGATACTATTCATGTGTATGAAAGACTCCTCAAAGTAGGTGAAGGGTCTAGGGCTAGGCCATACAAATTAGATGCCACTAGTGTTAATGTGTCCTCTACTTCCGATGCAAGTTCTTATAGGGATTCAAACACTCCTTTGGATAAGATTTCTCTAGGTCTTGACTTTCTCGTTAGTGCTTTTGATGCTTATACCATGAACGTAGTTGAACCAGTCACTACTTCCCTTTCACTCCATCGTCCCGATCTGATAAACTGGAACTCCCCTCCTGCATCCAATGAAGTCCTAACATTCCAGAATGATTATGATCTAGCCTGTTACCTCGATGCTATTGAACCTATGATGTCCTCCACCAGCAAAAGTAGTGTCAACATGACAGAGGTGGATATCAAGTATCTTAGTCAAAAAATTAAAAGAAGAAAAAATAGATGCTCTGATGGTGAAAACCACTTTGTGGCAGTATCAGAGCCAAAAATAGTAAAAATAAAAGATGTATCTGAGGGTGAAAACCTCTCTGAGGCACCCAAGGATGAGATACTTGATATGATTTCAAGCCACTTTCAAGAGAGGTCATCAGTATTGATTGAGCCGACACAGCCGGTAAATTTGGGTACAGAGGCTGCTCCACAGATTATTCATCTAGCACAATCATTGTCTGCCAAAGAAAAAGAAGAGTTCACTAAATTCTTTTAGAGAAAGAAAATAAACTTTACATGGACCTACTTTGACATGCCTAGATTAGACCCCAATCTAATCATGCATCATTTTTCCATCACACCAGGTATCAAACCTATTAAATAGAAGCTACGAAAGATGCATCCACATGTAGCACCTTTGGTCAAAGCAGAGCTAGAAAAGCTTCTTAAGGCTGGTTTCATAAGAACTTTTGATTATGAAAAATGGATTTCAAACATTGTTCCAGTCACTAAACATGATAAATCCATTCGTGTGTGCACATATTTTAGAGATCTAAATAAGGCATGTCCAAAAGATGACTTCCCACTGCCTAATATTGATATGATAGTAGACATGATAGCAGGTTATGAGATGTATTCCTTGATGGATGGGTTTTCTGGCTATAACCAAATAAAAATTGCACCTGAAGATCAAGAAAAGATTGCTTTCACATGTGCCTGGGGCAGCTTTTGCTGGAATGTCATGCCTTTTGGGGTTAAAAATGCTAGAGCAACATATCAGAGAGATTTCTTACTACTATTTTCCACAATATGATGCATAAAACAATGGAGGATTATGTGGATGATACTTTAGCCAAAAGCATGCAGCAAAGAACTCATCTCATAGATTTGGGTCCCATCCTTGACCGCATGGAATAATTTAGTCTCAGACTTAATCCAAAGAGATGTACTTTCCGTGTTACTTCTGGGAAACTCTTAGGTTATATCATTTTAGCCAAAGGCATAGAAGTTGATCCTAAAAAGGTGCAAGCTATTATGGACATGCATCCACCCAAGAATATCAGTCAAATGAGAGGATTACAAGGAAGGCTACAATCTATCCAGCGCTTCATTTCATAGTTGGCCGACAAGTAACAATCGTTCACTAAAACTTTTCATAAGAATGTGACCTGTGAATGGAATGAGGAATGTGACAAGGGACTCACTCAAATAAAATAGTATCTTGCTAATCCACCTATACTAATGCCTCCTATTCATGGGAAGCCGCTTATACTATACATGTCGACAACAAACACATCTTTGGGTGCTCTCCTTGCTCAAGAAGATCAGAACAAAAAAGAGAGAGCCATATAATATATCAGCAAAACATTGGTTTCCTATGAAATGAATTATTTTGTCAGTGAGAAGGCTTGTTTAGCAGTGGTATTTTCTTCTCAGAAGTTGCAGCATTATATGCTAGCTCACACCATAAGGCTTATTGCAAAAATTGATCCACTGAAGTACCTACTAAGCAAGGCTGCCCTCATGGGTAGATTAGTGAAATGGGCAATGATACTTAGTGAATTTGACATTAAGTAGGTGGAAAGAAAAGCTATTAAGGGAAAAGCACTTGCTAATCAGCTGGCGGAAGCTCCTTTGAAAGATCACTAGCCTTTGAGTGTTGAATTCCTAGATGACTCCATCATGCTTCTCACACATCAATCTTGGAGCATGTTCTTTGATGGATCATTCACTTAGCAAGGATCTGGTGCAGGCATTCTATTTGTTACTCCTCAAAGATACTCATTGCCAAAAGCATATAAAATGTTGTTTCCCTACATAAACAACATAGCTGAATATGAAGCTCTCATTAATAGAATGAAGATAGCCCTTGAATGGCGTGTGGATGAGCTCAAGGTGTTTGGACACTCTCAGTTAATCATCAACCAAGTCAACGATGTCTACCAAACAAAAGATGACAAGCTAGTACCTTACAAAAGAATGGTGGATGATCTCAAATAGTACTTTGCACACATTTCTTTCCAGCAAATTCCAAGGGTAGACAATAAAGCAGTTGATGCTATGGCCACTCTTGCTTCAATGTTGCAAATGCTAAAAAATGACTTCAGACATGAATTCCTGGTTGAGGCATTACACTACCCTGCCTATGATATTCATGAATCCAGGATGATCTATTCAATCATTGGACATGATTCATCCTGCTACCACCATATCTTTTCCTATCTTCATGACCAGATCATTCCAAACACCTATACACAGAATGAAAAGCATCACCTAATTCATACTACTTCACGATATGTCCTCATAGAAAATGACTTGTATAGACAGGGTCTAGACGGTACCCTCCTTAGGTGTTTAGAACCCGATGAGTCCAAACGTCCACTAGCTAAGGTACAAAAAGGTATCTATGGGTCTCATTCTAACGGTCTAACATTATTCCAAAAACTTATTAGAGCTAGTTATTACTGGTCGAACATGGAAAAAGAAGTTGTTCAATATGCCAAGACTTGCAAACAATGCCAATTTCATGTGAATCTGATTCATGCTCCTGCTAAAGAGCTTAGTCCTCTCATCAGTTTCTGGCCATTTCAGTAATGGGCCTTTGACTTGGTTGGTTAGATACATCCTTCTTCTTCAAGAGGGCACAAGTTTATCATCATAGCTACTGATTACTTTACTAAGTGGGTTGAGGCAGTGCCTCTAGCTATAGCTAATGGCAAGACTATTGCTATGTTCATACTAAACTATATCATTTGCAGATATGGTATACGCTCATCTATTATCATTGACAATGGGGGACAATTCAAAAATAAGGACCTAACAGACTTATGCACCAAATTCAAAATTATTCAGCATTGGTCATCTATCTATTATGCTCAAGGTAATGGACAAGTAGAAGCTTCTAATAAGACAATTCTGAAAATCTTGCACCGAACAGTTCATAAATTTGGTAGAGATTGGCATCTCCAGATTAATATAGTTTTGTGGGCCTATAGAAAAAGTATCCAAACAACAACATGGGCTACTCCCTTTTCCTTTGTTTATGGAGTAGATGCAGTGTTACCTATTGAGGTCAAGATTCCAACATTATGAATATCTCTGTGGGGCTTCATCATTGATGAAAAAAATAGAATATCCCGGCTTCAAGAGCTTGAGTTATTTGATGAACGTCGGAAGGTGGCGTTTCATTATCAAGGAGCATATCAAAAGAGGATTTCTAAAGCCTACAATAAGAAAGTCAGACAAAGAGAATTCCAAGTGGGTGATCTCATCCTGAGAGAGAACCCCAAAAATCAGCAACAACGAGTCCAGAAAGGCAAATTTGAAACAAACTGGCTTGGCCCGTACGTCATTACTGCAGCATTTGGGTTTGATGCTTATCGACTCTCCACCACTGAAGGAGAACAACTCAAAGAGCCTATCAATGCTCTTCACTTGAAGAAATTCTATAGCTAAGGCATTCTCTGTGTGCTCATGTACATACTTATTGGTCCTGAAAAAAAAATCCCAAAAAATGATATATTGCAAAAAATCCTAAAAATTGCAAAATGTCCTAAAAAAATGATCATCTTAGTGAAAACCTGGTAAATAGGCACTTTGATGTATCTGTTATCTTGGTAAAAACCTGGTGAATAGAGGAAAAATGGATTCAACCCTATTCAAATGTATAGGGGGAAATATGACATCTATTCTCAAACCCAAATTCCCCAAAAGAAGAGATCCAATTTGATCAACCACAAGGTTAATACACAATTGAATCAATTTTGTGAAGAATATGGAAGAGAGAGAAAAATCCAATATTTCCCTATGGAGGAGGATATATATATGTTTGGAATCTGAAATACAAATACTAACCTCAAATTAGGGCAGATCTGGAAAATGTTGAATTTTGATGTCTGTGTACACTTTCGAGAAAATCTGAAACTTGTCCTAGATTGGAAATGCCAAGACAAAGAAAACCCAGAAATCTTTCTCCAAGATGGCTCAGCTCAGGTTTGACCCTCATAAAAGGTCAAATACTAGATTCTTTATTTGAAGTCCGATTCGAATTATGTTTGTAGATCTTGGAAGTTTTCCAAAAAGGGTATCCAAATTCACTCTCAAATCCAAAATTCCATGCCTGTACCTATAAGAAAATGGGGGTTTTTTTGTATGGCAGGTTTGCCCTTGTCAAACTCCAATTTAGGAATTAACCTTGAAATTGAATTGAAATGTATTGTGCATAAACAAAGTAATTGAAACAAATCACCTCACTTATGTTGAAGTCCTTTTAGAGGATTCAAATCCTCAAATCCACAAGTAGGAGTGCTTCAATGAATGTAGGATGTCTCCAATCAATGGCATTTGATCTTCAACACCAATCTTAACTTGATCTTTGCATATGAGAAGGCTTGAATGAATGTGGAAGGATGGATCATCAAAGGGGGCTCCAAAGATATTGAATCCTTCAATGGCTAACAATGGATCTCCTTGATGGATGGATGCTTGAACACTTGAATTCTTGAAGACTTGCTTTCACTTTGAGAGCTTGAGCACTTGAGAGATGGATATCAATTGCTTGATTGTGGATGTGAAAATGAGAGAGGAAGGCCTCCTTTTATAGTGAACTAGGGCACACTCCTCTAGAGGGGCCACCTTGGAGAATTAAATCCCAATTAGGTCCTAACCTTTAGAAAATATACCTAGATTAAATGAAATTAAAGGATTTACCATCCTAAAACCCAAAATGGTTATCCCGGAGGCAGGAAAAATAAATATCCTGAAAGCCCAAATCTCAGAAATTCTAGAAATTGAAGATTTGGAGAAAGGGGGAAAAATCAAGTTTGGACTTGATCTAGTCAGGTTCAAGCTTGATCCTGACCAAGTCAAGTTTGAGCTCGACCTTGACCTAGTCAGGTTTGACCTCGACCCTGACCCCGGTCCCAGATTGACTCAAAACCAAGTCAGGAGGTCCCGAGGATGTCCAGAAACCTAGAACTAATGCCAGAACATGATAGAATGTCAAGGGTAGACATAAAATCCTATGATTACCATGATGAAGGTCAGGAGGATCTATTTCTACATCCTACCTAGAAAATAGAGCCATGGAAGAGGGAAAATCAGTAGAATCCTTAAGATCCTATCCCTAATTTCACCTAGAATAAAGAAATCAAGTGCAGGGAAGAAGTGGAAAGCGGGGAGAAAAGCCAAACACATGCAAAGACCTGATCAAGGTGCTTGACATGACCCCAAACCACTTACTTGGAGGGCTAAATGCTCTTATCATGGAAGTGCTTCCATTTTAAGATGATACACCTCGTAAATAGGTGCCTTGATAATAATTTTAAAAAAAATAGAAAATTCAAAAAATACAAAAAAAATGAAAAATGAAAAAATACAAAAAAATGAAAAAATAAAAAATACAAAAAAAATGAAATATTCAAAAATACAAAAAAAAAAGAAGAGAAAAGTACAAAAAAAATTGAAAAAGAAGAAAATGTGCCATTGATGAAAACCTGGTGAACAGGTGTCATGGTAGCAAAATAGAATCTCTGCCAAGATGGTGAAAACCTAGTAAACAGGCACCTTTTGTTTCCTAAAACTGCATCTCATCTCAGCATCGCTTGGCTCTTAGTCTCCTGCTTTAGTTTGCTTTCCCACTTTCCTGCTTTAGTTTAGTTTGTTTCCTGCTTTTAGTTCACTTGCTGCTTTAGTTTGCTAGGTCATGCACTTACCTTCAGTTGTCTTTGAGATTTTCCTCGACTCTTCATGGATTGGAACTGGTTCACACTTGGGGGCATCTTCCTGGTGTAGGGGGCATTGTCCTATCACTTTCAAAAGTTTTGTTTGTGCATTAGTCACCAGTGATTCCCACTACGTTTTCCCACTGATGCCTAGCTACTTTTGAGATTTCTCTCCTTGAGGATCTCTCATGTATCAGTCGCCAGTGGTTCTCACTATGCTTGCCTACTGATACTCAACTCTTGTTCAAACCCCTCTCTTTTGGGATCTCTTCCTTACATCAGTCACTAGTGGTTCTCACTGTGTTTTCTTGCTGATGTTTCGCTCGTACTTTATTCTCTCTTTTGAGAATCTTCCTCATATCGGTCACCAGTGGTTCTCACTACATTCACCTGCTAATACTTGGTCCATGCTCTGATATCTTCTTGAGACTTTGTCTCTCATGATGGTCACCAGTGTTTCTCACTGCATCTGCCTGCTGTTGCTATCTCGTCGAGACTTCAAATTTTGTGCGCTTCCGATTCAAATTTGATCTTCTTTAATACAAATGTAAATTGAAACTAAAACTGACTTTTTGTTCCTTTGAAGCATGCTGAGCTTTTCATTTTCTTTTTTGTTTGTTTGCTTTATCATTTCCGCTCAAGCGAATCTAAGACATCTTTCTTGACTAAGGAACGTGAAAACTGGGGGCATGATCTTTCCTTTTCTTTTTGTTTGCTGGTTTAGTTCCAATGATCCAATGAATTCATATAAGAGGGGTGTCCATCTGTAAGAGCCTTCATCTCATATTGGATGGCCATGCGTACCTTGACTCCTTTTATATGGATGTTTTGGTGAGGTTGGTTCTTCTCCTTGTTTGTTTTGAGTGACTTCTTTCTGCTACAAGTAAAATCGCTAATGCTTGTCCTGCTAAGTGAATGTAAGGGTCAGTGCGAGCACTCTTTGGAAAAAGAAGGAACTCTCACATGTTTGGTGTGTTTGTTCACAAGCAGCATTTGGGTCATTCTAGCAATTGTGCTTTGATGCTTATGTTAACTTGCTAAATCAAAAGGAATAGGTGTTCAGGTCATTCTGGCTTCTTATGCCTTAATGCTTACACCTCATTCTGACAAATCTAAGACTTATGCCATATTCATATTCTCATAATTGTAATGTTAGTGAGGATTGTATGGCATCTTGCGATCATCCCGTGTGTAAATGAACTCGATTATGATAATACGGTGAGTCCAACAACCAAGTCCTAGGGTTTGCATTTTCATTCTAGGCTTGCAATTTAGCTTAGGCTTGGATGTTCATGCTAAGCTTTCATTTGAGATGATATCTTGTTACTCTCTTGATTTCTTTCTGTTCATCATAGGTTCTCATCTTTTGTCCTAGTTTTATCTTGGCTGCACAAGTGTCCGGTCCTCGCTCTCGATCTTCAAAACGTATTTGTTTTGATTAGTACCTGTCATATATTGTGACAATCCTGCATGAGATGATTAGTACCATATGCATTACATATCCATTGAATTTTCATTTCATTTCAATTTACATGTGCATGCACTATAATCATAACTCAAATAATACATTACACATATGCATACATTTTATCCATCTATCACTGCATTTCACATTACATCATCATAAAAAGAACCATGTGCATATTCATATTCATAATAGGAAACATGTGCATTTCATACATTTCTATCCATACATCTAAGCATATAGAAACATCTCATAAACATCAATATCAAAGCAATATATCAACAAGTACGATGATATCAAAACTATCGATCTCATATATATATATATATATCTTGAAACAATGTCATGTACAAAAGAGAGGGTGCTACTCGAGCACAGTATAAAAAATGGGCTACAATGTAAAAATATATCAAAAAATGCTAGCTCTTTCTTGCACCACCTGGAGGAGGTGGTGGCAATGGTCTCTGTCGAAGAGACATCAGACACTGTGGAGGTGCCTGCTGTGGGGGTGCCTGTGGTGCCTACTGTGGTGGTGCCTATAATGGTACCTATGGAGGTGCTCATAGAGCTCCAACATAATCTGAAAATGGTGGTACCTCCTTTGATAGATCTGGCATGAATCTGTAGTAAGCTACATAGCAATAAGCTGCCTGGGTAGCCTCATATCTCATCTCAATCCTTGATCGTGGTAGCTCCTCCCATAGCTGCTTGATGTCAGCATCCCTATTAGCTATGTAGGTCTCCTCCCTGATGACTCATGTGTGGTAATCATCCTACTCCTGCTAGACCTATCTCACTCTCTCATGGCTGTTCCTAAGAGCCTCCTGTAGCTATGGTGTACTTGCTCCTGCCAGAATATCAGGCATATTAGTATCATCATCTGGAGGTGCCTACTATGATTTATCACTTGTTTTCTACCTAGTAGACCTCTACTAGGCCCCACTACTCCCAGCTCCTACATCTGAGCCCATGGTCCTAGCAAGGATGCTAGTTTGTCCTGATTGAGGTCTCAACACTCTCTATTGATGTCCCTGTGGTCCCTGTTGTACAACTTGCTGCTGTGCAGGCTATTGAACTGGTGCCTATTGGGCTGGTGGCTATTGATCTAGTGCCTATTGCTATTGTACAAGCTGTTGCTATGCTCCCATACCGATAGGGTCAATAAATCTAGGATGTGGTCATGCTATCAACTGGTCCCTGTATGGAGGCATCACCCCTACATTGGTGACATCCACCATATAGTCCCATCATGGTACTGGTATATGTGCCTCTATTACACATCGCCCTGGATCTAGTCTCGTGTGCCACCCCTTCTTATCCTCATCGATGAAGTGGGCATAGGGGCAGTACTCATGTGATATGTCTTGCTACCTATGAAACTTGTACAGGATGCGTGTAACAAGAAATCTCTCAATGATGGTAACACTCCATCCAATCAGTGGATGTGAAACAAACATGAAGGAAAGCTCTCTCCGAGCATCATCCTAGGGCTCAGTGGAAACCCAAGGTCTCTAGACTATAGCTGCCATGTCATCCAACTGTCCTCTCCACTACTCCATCTTACCCAGCAGAGGCTAGGTCATCGAGCCTGCGTACCTATAAATATAAGGCTCAAGAGCCTACCATGTATCGTGATATACGGGCCTGCAAATAGGGAGATGCTCCCAGGACTAGATCTATAAGATAAAGACACCTATCACCATCATCCTCACACCCTGATACATGATCTAATGAAGCTCATGGTACATCTATGTGAGCATGCACTCACCCCATCTGAATCTCACCATTGGTTTGGCCAGCATCCTCTGCAACATCGTCCCCCAGCCACACTCTAGACCATGTTGACCTCTATCTAGAACAAGGTAGCAACTCAAGAACATAGAAAGTACAACGGCTAATGGGTGAGCACCGCCATATCTGGGCATCAGATCCTCCTAGGAGATGGCCTGACCCATCACTAGATCATCCCTGAAGATAGTCCTCAGGGCTACTGTACTCTGTCACAGCTATGTGTCGTACTCTACTCGAGCACCATTGATGGGTATCTACAGAATCTTGTATATGTCCTCGGGAGTCACAGTCATCTCCCCATCAAAAAGTGAAAAGTTTTCATCTCTGAATGGAAACACTCTACGAGTACACCAAGAAGACTATGATTTATCTGAATGTTGGGTAGATCCGAATGTCGGGTAGATCACGCAAGTATCCTAGGCTGAGTCCCTCAATATGAGCACTCTCTACATCTGTCAGTATCTGCACTAATGTAGTGATCACAAGATGGTGTGTCCTAAAGGTGATGTCAGGGAAGTCAACCTGCAAAGCAAGCAATGATATTGGATCAGTATCTCAACATGATGGTTTTCGACACAACAATAAATGCAGCAAGGCATCTATCCTAGGCATGACTTCGTAATGCTCTACTTGGCTGATTTTACACAAATTTGACAAATTTTGACAAAAGCATTCATGCTCTGCAGCATCTTTTCACATGAGGAAACTATTTCCTTGCATGAGACAGGACTTGTCCTTGCACGAATGGGAGAAATCTCACGTGGGACCATCTTTCAAGTCGGGCAAGCTTCCAGACAGGGCCCATGTGAAGAAGCCCTAACTCGTGTGAGGAAACTACTTCCTTGCATGAAGGGAGATCTAGGGTGGTGCAAGGAAACTACTTCCTCACACGAGAGTGGTAGAACATGACCTAAAACTTGCTAGATCTATCCTAAATTGACCTAAAAAGTGTTACAAATTGAAATGCAAGGAGGTTTATCGACTACTTACAAATGCGTCATACTCCGCTAGCCAGGTGTGTCATCGGGAGTGCTCAAATCGATGTGTATGCAACAGAAGACCCTCCATTTCTCTCTCAAAGCTCAAAATCACAAGAAGACGAAGGTGAATAATGAATTGAAAATGACCCCTCTGGGCCTTATATAGCTTTTGACCTGATTTTCAAAAGTGCTCCATTTTGTGCAAAAATTGCACCCTAGGCTAAATCGACTGCTCTAAATCCATTTTCAGGATCGAAATCAAAATTTGACATCTCTAGATAGCTTGAAATCACATTTTAAATTTTGTGACTCTTTGGGATCAGATGCTTGTATAGTTAGCCTTCTAGCATCATCTTCCTGCCAGACCCTCATCTTTGCATCATGTTCTCAAGATCTTTGCTCTTTTCATAAAAGTCAACTCTAGTCAACTTTGGTCAACCATGGTCAACCATGGTCAAACTTAGTCAATAGGACCTTTGCTTTGCTCTGATTTGCTTCTGCAACTTCTCAAATCTAGTCTAATCACTTCGCTCTGCAACCTCTTGTTGTCAATTGTCCTTCTGATATGTCATCTTTCAATCTCGCTCCTGAGGGGGCAGGATGATTTCATCATTTGAATCTTGTCAAAATAATTCTTGAATTAGTATGATCTGAATCATCAGTTCTCATTTCTAGGGGCATCTCAGTGCCTCGCATCTTGCTATCTGGTCATCTATATTTTAGGTATCTAAGAAATCTAACTCAGATCCTCGAGGTGGTTCTTGAAATCTTTTAGGTATTGGGGCAATCTAACCCTAATTCTTGGGAGTCAATCTTCATTCTAGAGATAGCTCTTGAAATCTCTTTTAGACCGTTATCTAGGCAATCTAACCTGGGTCTCGGAGGGCTGAGCTTCGTATTGGGGTAATCTAAGCCTGATTCTGGAGACAGTCCTAAGTTTGCATCTGAATCTCATTCTGGGCATTGGGGCAATCTAACCCTAATTCTCATCTTCTCCCAAGACCATTGTCTTCGCAATCTAACTTGGACTTCAAAAAATCATGCTTTGATCTATTCGGTGTCTTGGCAACCTAACCTAGACTTCTGAATTTCTCGTCATCTATCACTTCAGACTATTCTTTGAATCAATGCGTTGTTCACACCTCAATTCAAAGAGGGGCAAATGTAATACCCCAAAATTGGCACCTAATAAATTTAATCAATTTTGGTGCATTTTCGTCAATTTTACATCTCCAAAGTTCTAGTTTCCTAGGCAATTTTCTCTCTCCTACCTGACTTAATTCAACTTGATGTCAATTGCAAAAACCTTAAATTGCATTAATCAAATATTAAAATTAATTCCTAAAGTCTTCAACTTTTATTAGCTAAATTACCCCTTTGATAAATAAATTTAATTCTAAAAGCCCTAAGTGCTTTAAATTAAATTAAACCCACCCCATTTGGCTAATATACATGAAAAGGAATTAATAATTACTTGTTATTCAAATGGACACTCCTTTTTGAATTAATAATTCACAATATTCGAAAGGTCACCCTGTGTGGCAATTTCCATTCTTTTAATTTAGTAATTCATGTCTTTTTGTCTCAAATGGGAATGAAGAGTCAGGAGTTTCAAATCAAGAACCCCTTCATTCTCTTCCCAGGCTTGTCTATTTAATGAAACTCATTTCTTCATTCAAAGGGAGCAATTTTTTGAGAGTAATTAAACTATAGGACTTTTTTGTCTCAATTAATTCAAAGCTTTTATTGCATATTAGTGTAATTTTCATTTAGTTTAATATTGCATTTTCATGATAATTAGTTTGTTTATTTGCTCATAGCTTAATCTAATCTTATTTTCAAGTTCTTTAGAATAAATCTGCACTTCATATCTCTTTCAAAGTTATTTAGATTAATATCATATTTCCTTCAAAGCATTTTAGATTAAATTGCACTCATTCTAGTTTAATTTCAGTTTGCTTATCTTCATAGCTTTCAAATCCTCCATTGTAGTACTGGTCTTATGGTTGTTGGCTCTCGTTCTGAGAGTAATTAAACACCCCATCTACATACGAGGCAATAGGTTGCTTCACCATGAATTTTGAATTGAGTAATTCATACTCTCTCTCATAATTCAATCATGTGAGTAATGACTATGTTGCATGTGTAGTTGGATTAGAGGTCGACATTCGACTATATACACCCACATTCTATATGCTTTGAGCCAATGAAATTTTTATCATCATGATGAAGTAATGACGCATTAAATGTCTTACTAATGTCCCTATTTGATTGGTCGGTGCTCTATTTGTTATATTGCTGCTATCAAAATAGAATGCCAGTGGTGATTCAATGCATCTATAGCCTCAACAACATGGTAGTATTGATCCAATAATATAAAATACATTACAAATGCCAAGCTCATGGTGTCAATGAAATTAACAGTGTATAAAACAATATATGGTGCACAACAACAACAAGCATGCAATGACAACAATAACATTGCATGATGTCTGAGCTCAAATTCAAAATAGTAAGTGTATTAATGTATGATCATATATTTAGTCTTAATAAAATCTTATAAAATAACATAAAACTAACCCAAAATACTTTGTCTTAATAAAATCTTAATAAAACAATATATTTAGTCTTAATAAAATCTTATAGAATAACATATATTGTGTGAAGTGTTTGATCTCTCTTTATTTTTTTTGTTTTTTTGCTAGGGCATCATGCATTTTTTATGTCATTATGAGATCACTATTTGAGCACCTCATGTCCTTATTTGATTGACTGGTGCTCAAACAGTGAGCTCATAAACAATGCATGATGCCCTAGCTTGTAGCCTGTGAACCATCAAGACATTTCCTCATGAAATGATCATAAACGGGGAGTACCACATAGTGAATATCAATAACAAAATAAATAAAGAGAGATCAAACACTTCACACAATGCCTTGAAGGTAATAGAAATGATGCCCTAGCTCTGAAAGCTCACAGGTCATCAAGCATTCCAAATGAAAAGATGTAAACAATTCCAATATTAAATAGTGAGCTCACGAACAATGTATGATACCATAGCTTGCAGCCTACGAGCCATCAAGGCATTTCCTCATGAAATGATCATAAGCGGGGAGTACCACATAGAGAATATCAATAGCAAAACAAATAAAGAGAGATCAAACACTTCACACAATATATGTTGTTTTATAAGATTTTATTAAGACTAAATATATTATTTTATTAAGATTTTATTAAGACAAAGTATTTTGGGTTAGTTTTATGTTGTTTTATAAGATATTTATTAAGACTAAATATATGGTGTAAACTCAATATAACAAACAGAGCACCGGCCAATCAAATAGGGACATGAGGTGCTCAAACAATGAGCTCTTAAACAATGCATGATGCCCTAGCTTGCAGCCCGCGAGCCAAACTCGAATTCCCTCTTCGTGCCATGTAAAAGTGCAGTGTCATCTTTGTGGCAACTCTTCAAATTCACAAAACTTACAATTGACACTTTCTTTTTCTCTTTTTTTGTTTATAACAAAGCTGGTGTCGCAATTAAATCAACAAATGTCATCAAAATGAAATTGAGTTAATGAGAAGACAAAGTTTGAATTCTTACCTCAAGTCATGGCCGCAATATAAAGATCAAATGCTAAGGAACTATGTTATAAAATTTCAAGGCATGAAATTTTATAACTGTACAAATATAAAATTTCAAGGAATGAAATTTGACCTTGATAATGTCCCCTCCATTGCTTATGCTTGATCATGTCTGCCTTGTGTTGATGGGCATGGTGGGTTACTGTTGTGGATGCATCATTTGGAAATGATGCCATAGCAACACCAGATTGAACAACAACATCTAGTGTTGTTGTTGCACTATTTGGATGATGTAGCCACAACAGTGATTCACCAGGTGTTCATAGAGACATGAAAACAACAACAATAGTGATTCACCAAGTGTTCATAGAGACATAAATGTAGGGCTTCATTTGGATTCCAACGCCTATACACTGCACATGTTCCTAAGTGCACATGTTCTGTAGCATAGTTCCTTTTAGAAGTGTATGGCTTAACTATGCACATGCATAATTATAGATGAGGATCAATAATAGGGTGTCAAGCATAGCTTAGATCCTTTGGATCTAACCCCATCCTTTTTTTCCTTGCAATTTCTAGATCATACATGAGCATATTGGATTGAACCCAGGGTCAACACTTCATTATTTCAGGCAATATCAGGTACCTTCATTATTTATGTTCATCCACTTATGTATGTTTGCATTCATTCATATTCTTCTGAAAAATTGGCTATACACGTATTCTTCTTGTGTCTGAGTCTTCTAACTATGTTCAATTTAATGTTGTAAATCTTGACATAGAATTCAATATCAACCGATCATATATCCATTCCAAATGATATAACTCCATTTGAATAAACATACATGCCAACCATTTGAAAAAATGTCCATATGAAATATAGAGCAATACATTAATTTTATAGCAAATTCATGATTTATAATGCCCCTTGATTTATAGTGAATTAATTTTATAGTGAATTCATGATTTATAATTCAGTTGTAGCAGCTCAATGTGTTTGAACTCAAGAATACCCCTTAGGAAGTAAGTGTACAAATGAAGGATGAAACACATAGGAAGCTATGAGAAGCTATGAGAAGGTGATGTGAAGATAATGAAAGGTGGCATCTCAATGATGTTAAATCACAGGGGATTCTCTTTGTTCCCTGCAATGGAGTAAGCTAATTCTGAAAGTATAAATAGATAATTTTAATAATGTATAAAGTCCTTCACAAGATGTAATAAAAACACTAGTGGCAAGGCACGAGAACTGTTTGACAAAATGACACAATAGTGGTGTCCCATGCAATGCTGAGATGTTTAGTTATATACAATGTTGAGATATTCTAAATATTGTTGGATAAATAGATAATTTTAACAATGAATAATGTCCATCACAAGATATAATGAAAACTATGGAGTGAACTATGTTTGTCTGATTATATAACTATTATCTTATGTCAAGTATCCCACACAGTCTCACGAATTGTCAGGTACAAGTCAATACACCCCATAGAGATTAATGTCTTTTACCATATGTAAAATATCTCTCTCATTGCCACCTGTCTTTCTCATTGCATGAGGTGCAAGTACTAGAGAAAAGGTATTTGTCATAATTGTCTTCCTCGAGCGAGGAAAATCTAGGAATGGAAGAAGAAAGTGAGATATTTAGTACGTGTAATTCAATGAGATCGACTCGAGGTCAAAAAATCAGAAAGAAATTCAATAAATGCATGAAATTTTTCCTTGCTCAAGGGGGGTCATGTTCTTATGATGATGAGAGCAAAGGTGACTCTGAGCTATCATTTACGTACAAACATCTATAGAAACAATGGGTCCCTGATGAACTTCCTCCAATAAACACTGATTTTTGTGTTAAAGAGAGGATATATCGCATAGCACCATCTTCATTACATGGTTTGGGCCTATTTTCCATGGATGGCATAAAGGTCTCTTACAACAAAGTTGTCAAATTGATGGAGTATGTCGGACCTTGTTATGATTATAGTAGTTGGATGCAGATTGTTAAATATAAAAAAAGTATGTGTAGGTATGCACTCGCGGAAAATTATACACAACAAAAAGTCAATAAACAAAGTAAAAAAGTAGCTATATACATTGATGGAAGACCAAAAGTATCAGGGAATATTGCAAGTTTTATAAACCGTACACAACTTGCGTCAACAAAGAAGCAACCCAATTGCATAGTTGAGGCACATGAGGGAAATCGCATATTTGTATGTGTGATCAAATCAATACGTGGAGGCAAGAAGTTGCTTATCGATTACAATTTGAATCACATAGATACAAAAAAACCCATCACTATCATGGACAAGGTGGTACACATTTTGATAATTGTTTATTATTCAACGTAACTTAGAATAAGAATGCATGTTTTATCATGTCTGAATGATTTTTTTTGAAATACAGAGCTATAGTATGGATCAACAGCCACACGATACGCATGACAGTGATAGTTCTCATGGGACTTCTTCTTCCCAATAGGTAAAACTCATTGTTGTTGTACAAATGAACATACAAGAAAAATGTTAATGCATATATTTTGTTGTTCTACTATTTTGGATTGCTTTTAAATAAAGGGCTAATAATATTGTTCTCACAAATGAGTGTTGATCAAAGAAAGGGAAAGGAACAAGTATTCCATGAGGAGTTGTAGAATGATCATGATGCATTCGATGTTGACTTTTTATCAGAGGTTGATCCTGTGGTTGCACTGGAAAGGGTCCTTTGTGCAATATCAAAAGAGTTAGCCCGAATGGCAAATATTCAACCTCACACTCTTGAAATACAGAGGGCAGTGGATATGTTGATTGGTCATGTTCAGAACTATAGAGTAAGTATTAATATAGTTTTTGATTATAAAAAAAGTTCAATAATGATTTTTATAGTATACTATTTTATTTATGTCATTAACTAAAATATATATGTGTTCTCTTTACAGGGGATGCTAAATAGACTAAAGGGAATTACCTTAGATGCAAATACTTTGGATGGTACATCACATGTTTCATCCTCCATCTTGTCCATGGTTATCCATATTTTTTTATGCTCTAACAATATTTTTGTTCAGCACCTTCTATTGAACCTATGTTGAATACGACACCTAGTACGAGGATCAGATCCACAAAGGTAGTTTCACCTGAAATGTTGGCAAGTACACCTACTATTGGTAAGTAAACTCCTATTTTTCTCTCTTATTTATCATGTGTTTATTTCACTTGAACTATATATTCTCTCTTGGGGGCATTTTGTAATATTGGATTCATTTTATGTAGTAGGGGATGATGCAATTCCTGAATGTACTCGTGTTAAATATATAGGAACAATACAGTGTGATCAATTGCTCGTGAGCAATGAAGATGGACTTCCCTAGAGAGTAGCCCAGCTTCCAGGTACTTTAGAGACTGATCCTTTCTTTTACTATATAATATAATACTCATAATGTAATGCACTAACCCCCTATGTGGTCCCTTGTAATAACTAATTATAATAATCTCATAATTATCTTGCAGGGAATAATCTATTTTATGAAAAACTTAATGATGAATGTTTGTGCATTTTCGGGCCAACCATACACACATGGTATCATATTTTAATTTCATTGCAAGATTAGATTTCATTTCATCCCTTTCTTCAAGTATATTAAAAGGTAGCTTCACTTCATTTATGAATCTAACAATTTTTTTTCTTAAAAGGTGGTCAGTACAAGATAAAGGGTTAAAGAATAAGCTCATTGACTCTATGACAACACTTTTTGGACCTGAAGTCTTTCATAGACTTAGACTCCTTGACAAAGAAGGCATTGTTTTGAAGTATATTAGGGACAACTACGAGAGCCAAATAAAACACAACCCTTATTACGAGCGGCCTCCATATATTCCTATTAATGTGTGGGAGGATCTTAAAAAGGATGCACTTGAGAGAAGTGCAAGACATAGTGGACGAGTAGTATCACCTGAGGAAAGAAGGTACATGATAATGTTAATAAAGAAATTATGTACTATTTACTCTTTGTACTTATGTGATCTAACATACTTCAAACATCACATAGGTTGCCTGACACAACAAAGGCAACAAAAATAAGAAAACAAAAGCACGGGCAACACAGGCTTGGCTCGGGTGGATATTCAAAACTTGCTGCACGAGTTGTAAGTATTAGTAAATGAAAAATCATATGCAAATATTTATAATTAAATTGAAATCAATTTAATTTTGATGAAATTCACCACAATAAAAATTCATGATACTAATAAAAAATGCAGGCCTTGGAGTTCAAAAAATTGATTACAGAAGAGGACAAAAAAATAGGCTTCAAACAAGGCTATAAAGTCATGGCTGAATGATACTGAGCAATGAGTGGACAAGGTTCTTCTGATGGATCTGTTGATCAAGTAAATAAGCCAATTGATTTTTATTTCAAGTTGAAAACTTTACCAATTACCGTATTTGATGTTAAGTTCCAACATAAAGTGAATATATTTGTTTTAAGGAAACATTGATTATATATTTGTTTAAAACTTTAAAGTGAATATATTTATATGTAGTAAACTGAATGATTAACATTTCTTAGTATTTGTCTTGTATTTATATGTATATATTGTCGATAAATACACTAATTATTTACATTGGAATGCAACTTGCTGGTATTGATAATGCACCGGCCAAGCACAATGGAGGCATCGATTCTAATGTGAATTGTAGTACTCAAGGTATACATTTTCTATTCAAATTTTGATTAATGAATATTTAATACAAGCAAACATGTTAAATTGAATTTGGCGTAGTAATAAAAATTTAATTATAATGTGTTGGGATTAATAAAGCATTTTGTATTGCAGTTGCAGGGGATGTAGAGGACATTGTTCTCGATGAGCGTGTTGAGGTTCAAGCCGTCGGGCAAGATGATGTGGTTGGACAAGGTAAAGAGCATCACGTTTATGTTTTTTAATGTATTGAAATGCTTGTAACAATAATAAATATATTTTAAATTAACCCCAATTATGATAATATGTTTTTAATTAAAGTCCTTTATTTATTATTGTAGAGGACCCACCTTTGAAAAGGACAATGAGATCATGTGCACGACCAAGAAGAAATGATGCTCTAGACATGGATACGCCTCTACAACAATATAAGGAAGCAGAAAAAAAGAGAAAGCCAAAAAAAAATGATTCTCATTTATGCAACTTATTTGATAATGACTGATGTTTATTTGATAATGACTGATGTTTATTTACACGTGTTTGAGCTTAGTTCCATGTTTAGACACTGAGTTTCCTTTTATACACTATTGTAATGTTGGAGGGGTTTTCGCTAAATTTTAGTGGATTTCATATTTTGGGAGAAATTAGTATTAGAATGTTCAATGGGTTATTTTCTAAAACACAATACTTAAATCATCATCTTGTTTAGAATGGTTAATCAATTGTTTAAGGTGGATTAGTTGTGATAATGAGACGCACCATTTAGATGTTAACTGTGACAGTCTCTTGGTTTCAGGCAATGCAGAAGGAGATGCCTAGTTCAATATGCAATCTCAATTCATATACATAGGATATTAGATGGAGCTGAAAAACACAATAGGGTTGTATTTTTGATAGAAGTCTTTAATTGCATATTTTAAGTTATAAACCATCACCAACATTGTAATTTTGACCTATTAAAAAAATATAAACGTGTTGTGTTTTTTCAACTCCACCTGCTATCCGTGCATATTCTACTTGTGTTGCATGCGCATTCTCGATTCAGAGTGGGTAAAATCTTATTATCAATGCGAGGGAGAGAAGCCATACACATAAGTGATGGAGTTGAGGGGAGATGAAGGAATACCAAACATTGAATTTTGAATTTTTCATCACATAAATTGCAGTGGAGGTCTGATCAATAGAGAAGATAATAATGACCAGAGGAGAATGAATAGTGGTTACTATTGTAGTGGGTCTTCTCAGCTGGAGATGGTGTACAAGAAACAAAGGAGAAAAAAATGTAAACGTGTTGGGTCTTCTCAGCTCCACCTGCTATACGTGCATATTCTGCTTGTGTTGCATGCACATTCTCAATTCAAAGTGGGAAAATCTTATTTTCGATGCGAGGGAGAGAAGCCAAACACAAAGAACATGAAAATAAACACAACAGCTACAAAACATAAATGTAGGTATCACAACAGCTAAGAAACATAAATTTAGGCATCATGGTCCCAATTTTTTGGAGACACAACATAATTAAATGCTATACCCAGATAATGCAACACAACCAATACTCCTATAGTTCTAAGTTGACACTATGGGATCGAAAAACCATATATAGATTCCTTATCTTTGGTTTTTGGATCCCATAGTGTCAACTTGGAACTACAGGAGTAGTGGTTGTGTTGCATAGTCTGGGTATAGCATTCAATTATGTTGTGTCTCCAAATAATTGTGACCATGATGTGTACATTTATGTTTCTCAATTGTTGTGTCCCAGGACCCCTTATGACCCTTTATGCCCCTTTACAATCCCTAAGAATACATCTTAGAGGTCTTAAAGTGTCGTAAAGGGTCATAAGAGGATCCTAGGAGGGGCCAAATGAGCTTCCACCTTCACGCGATTGGCCCTATTAAGTAGAGAATGTTAAACTATTGTTGAAACAAAGAGAAGCTCAATAATTTAAGATCTCAATCAATGTACAACAAATATATATTTCTTTTTAAACAATAGTGTGAGTCATCACAATTACAATAGAAACCAAAGAATAATCGATGACAAAACTAAAAGTGACAACTATCTATCGAAAACATCAATCACTTCAAGGAGCAATGATCACTTCAGCTCACCTCAATAAGTCTTGACCCAAGATCAAGTCATATTGATTCATCTCAATGGCTATCAAGAACCAGGTCACAAAGAAACACCACAGACCGCACTGCGAACCCGTTGTGAAGAGGCATCCAATGTCTCATAAGTTGCATCAAACAACCTACTTTTTGTAATCCAAGTCTCTCAGCTCAGTTCACCTAGAAGAAGACTTCTCCCAAGTCATCACGGACACCATAGTGATCTACAAATCCAAGTCTGTAGACTCAACTCAATAATGTATGAATTTCTATCGAATCTACTATAAAGTCATCTCTAAATGACAATCAAATCTGCAAGAACACCAATCGAGTCAGACTCGATCGAAAAATGTATATATATTTTTTTAAAATTGTGATTTCTGTTGTGTAATGCCCCACTAGGGAAGCCATGAGAACTTAACCTAAACATGCATCTAAGTTTGCAGAATAATTTTTTTTTTAAGTGTTAACATTCAACAACATCAAAGTTTTACAATGCGAAAGCAATACAATGAAATGAACAACTCACATAGGTTACAACTCTCAAGGATTCCATGATGAAGATTACATGAATATAAAATTAATTAATTTAGATTAGACATAATTACAAACTCATATAAATAAATGAAAGACAAATGCAACATCACATAAAAGATAACATAGATACAACTAATCACATAAGGTAACCATAATAACCTACATCCACTACACATGTCGCAGGGTATGCGAATACAATAACCGAAAAGAAGTATGACATGATAACTCTGTAGAACTGATGCAATGATACAAGATCACAAAAAGGAAGAAGAAGAAGATCACATCTCCACCAAAGAAGAACAAGAAGAATCAACTACCATAGGGATCATCCAGCACTGGTACATGAACGTCAGAATCTCAAATGATAAAAGAAACACTACCACCCGACCTCATGAACCTAAATGTTCCACTCCCACCATGCTGAGGAGATAACATCAGATCCCACTCGAATAGCAAAAATTAACAGAACAAGCTAGGGAAGAGATCCTAAAAGATTCTAACTCAAAAGGTACAAAAGGACAACAAGGTAAAATGTACTCAACTAGAGGTAACCAACACACGTAGGAAACCTAAGATGCATAAAGGAAGTGTCATCACATGAGCCAACTCTAAGGTTATCCTGGTAGTCTCTTTAAACCCCGATGCCCTAGTGACTCTATGTGGTATCAGTAACCCCTCATGTAGACAAGGTACTAACTATGCCATATCTAGTCCATGTAGGTGGCAAGCATCTTCTCACTCCCATCCTAGTCAAAACTCAATCAGGAACTCAGGCATGGGCAAGGCACATAATATCTTATTAGGTTCATTTTAAACTCTCAATGCCATTAATTATCACTTATTAAGTTACTTGTAATAGGATATCCCGGTAGCCACTTCCAGGCTCTGGCACCAATTACAAGCCACTTCTTGCTATACACTCAGATAACCTACCCTAGGGTTTTGCAAGATCAAGTATAACTCCAAGTTAGTACAACTCATGAATCTCAATACTAGTTCCAACGAAGACAGAAACATGCAAATCTAGAATCATCATATAAAAATTTCATCGACACAATAGAATATGCAAGGAAAACAAACATGATAGATAAAATATCCAAAAACCCGCCTCTGGACTCACATTCCCACTGACTGACATTCTAGCCCCTCAAAACCACCACATAGGGTAATAAAAGACTAAAGATGATTTAATTAAAATAGACTAATTACATGCATATTTGACTCAAATTAAAATGATGTCATCACGAAGAAACACTTAACTAATCCAAACAACCAGATTCACATAACACTCACTTGCATGGCTAAACACCCACATTAAAACTTAACACAAAATTAATTTCTTTTATACAAAACTAGTCCTATATTTTATAGCCAATACTCATGCTAAAATTATTAACATCTAATTACTCCATGCAAGATAATTAGATGTAGAAATAATTCATAAATAAAATACGTCTAACAAAAAATCTTTCAAATCAAAAACTTCAAACACTTACAAGAAAACATGATTCCCTTAAAGAAATCCAGTTAATTATAAAACATAACTAGTTCAACTATATTGCATGTATTTATAACCATGCAAATAAACATATATGATTATAAATTCTACTTGACTAAAACAATCATCTTGTTGACTAAAGTCCATTTGACTACAAAAGCATTCATATAAATGTCTCACACATAACTATCTATTTTAAATAAAATCTCATGCATGTATACTTTTTAAATAAGTATTTAACTAAAATCTCCATGCATATCAAAACACAATTGCATTTAATAATAAAATAATGTTATTAATTTTCTAAAAATAAATAGAAACATTAATATCAAAATTCGCATGTAAAAAAAATCAATTAATATTTATTTATTAATTAATTTTTTTATAACAATTATAAATCCAAAATTTAATAATTAATAATAATTTTTTAAAAAAAATTTAAATTAATTTTTAAATCCAAAAATTAATAAATAAAAAAAATATATATATTTTTTTAAAATTAATTTTTAAATCCGAAAATTAATAAATAATAATAAAATAAGTTTAAATAACAAAAATCCTTTTTTTAAAAAAAAATCACACATATATATTCTCAATTGATTTTTTTAATGAAAAACTAGGATAATAGCCAATTAACAAAGAAAACTCAATTACCACAATTTAGGTAGATTTACAAAACTTCAAACTCTAATGAAATTTATTCTAAAATTCAACATAATTGAATGCATGCAGTAAGGATTTCCATAAATCCCAACTCCAGAATAGAAAGAGAGAGAGAAATACATAGGCAGAGATCCAGACAGGCACACAACCAGACACGAAGAAGACAATCTTTTTAAAATTCACAAAATAACATACTCATAAGGAAAATCAAACCCTACCTCAAAACTAAAGGAAATATTCGAACGAAGACTAGATTTGAAGATAAAACCCAAAACCTTCAAGGTTTCCAAAATTGAATTCTCCACAAAAATCCTTTATTTTGCCTACCAAAATTCCTCAACCTGTGTGTCCTCAAAATCCAATCCTTGCCAAATTCTCTCCAAAAACCTGTCAGTCAAACTTATGGCAAAAATCTCCAACATGTAGGAATTCTTTTTCCACCTGCTAGGGTTTGAAAACTCAACTCTCCAAAAGCTTGCATGAATTTAGACTTTGATTTGCAGTTCAATTTCAGTTGAACTCAAATCTATTTTCACTTTGCCTTTTGTTGAGAAAACTTTAACCAAAATTAACTAATACCTTTAATAAAATTTACTCAATTTCAATTGTGCAACTTTAATACATTCAATTAAAATAAAACATTTAATTCTAAAATAAATTCCACATGCACAATTAATCTCAAATTAACAAATATATTTCAATTGAACATAGGTTAAACTTAAAATTAAATAGTTCTAGGGTGAAGATATTTAATTAATTCTCATAAATTAAATATTTCAACCACACTCAATAATTTCATTTAATTAATTCTCATATAAATAAATAAATAATCTCTCATGGCTAAAAATAGCAAAGATCCAATTTATTAAAATTGCACTATTTAATCAAATTAAATAATCTAATTATAGAAAATACGCCAAGCACCAAAATCGAAAGCATCACAAAGACCTAAGTACCCACATTCAAATGCAAGGACAGGGTTATAAACTCACATCAACTAGATGAGTTTAGGAAGGGTAGGAATAACATAATCTTGTCCACTATTTCAGGACAATAATATGGCTTAGGTTAGGATTTGAACCCGTGTTATCTCCCCTCTCTTACCATTTGATATATTGCGATAGGGCACACTCATCCTAATAATTCAGGAAAGTCGATGCCTGGTACCTACAAACCTACATACAACACCCGCATGTACATACATATATAAATATATAACAGACAATGGTGGGGATCGACCGATCATGTGGATCTCACAAGCAAGTAACTACGACTCCGTCCCTCAACCACATCAGGCACGTCAAACAGAAATATAAAATAAACACATCAACCATACACATGCAAGTATGGGGTCAATATCAATCATTTCCTAACATATAATCTTTCATCCTAAAATAATCATAACATTTATAAAAATTGACAAGGGGTGGGGTACTACATGTTGCAATTACAACGGCCCTAGAGAAGTGACAACAATCTGTTAGACATTCCCAACAGATAACCGTCACACCAATAGCATTTCCGTTGGTATACAATCTTCCAATGACAGTTAGGCATCAGAATGTTATGACAATTACCTGTCGCAGGTACAACATTTTCATCGGTAACTAACTACGTCCGACAAAGATCCGTCAAATGTGGGACGGCTACAAGTAGACCCGATGGGTATATTCATTATGTTGAAACCCCCTTTTGTGATGACTATAGACATCGCATGTACAATGCCTATCGTAACCGTCGGTGTTTCTAACTACAAAACTGTGATGTCGGATGGTGTCGCTTAATCGACGGTATACTGTCTAAATTTAGACAATCAGCTATCGAAAAAAGGTCTCAAATGTACTAGTGACTAACCCTATCCCACTATTTTTATTTCATATCATTAATTGGTACAGTATTTTTCCTTTCATTCGGGCCTTTTTTTTTACTATATTCAAGGTACACAACTTTAGTTAATTTTTCTATCTAACAATTTTGTGTTTTTTCTTAAAAGGTGGAACTTGCAAGACAAAAAATTAAAAGATCAACTCATTAAAGATTTAGAGCATGAGTTTGGTAGTAATATTTTTGAGGAGAAGAATTTTTTAGAAAAAGTTGCCAAACATCTTAAGACTGTGAGGGACTCATATAGTAGGAGTCTCGTCCAGAACCCAAAGTATGAGCGTCCTCCCTTTATTATAGTGAGGGATTGGAATGAGTTCATTTTGGATGCAAAGGAGAAAGGGGATGCTTAAAGAGGAATCACACTAGAAAATGAGAGAAGAAGGTATGCAATAGTATTAACTACTAGTACAATTTAATAATGCACTAATTAGTGATCTTTATATCTATATCATCTAACATATTTCAAACTTTTCATAGGTTGCAGGACACATCAAAGGAAAAGAAGGCCAGACTACAAAAGATTGGGCAGCACAAACTTGGCTCTGGTGGATATTCCAAAATTAAAGCACGAATTGTAAGTAGCAGTAAATGAATTCTAGAGAAAAATTATTTATAAAATGTAAATAATTTTATTTAATAAAAAAATGCAGGGCTCTGAATTTAATTTAGAGGCCATAGTAGAACACAAAAAATTGCCTTCAAGGAAGGCTATCAAGCCATGGCTGAACGCCTACGCCAAGCTTCCACTGGCCCAACCCAAGAGTCTCCTACATCATGTGAACAGGTAAATATGCCAAAAAAAAAAATTCGAAATTGAATACTTGAGCAACAATCTATTTGATAATAATGTGCATGACATTGCAATGCAGCCTCCTAATCATAACACAAATCCTACGCAGCATGATGAGGCCCCTGATGTGCATCATAGTGTCGATGGAGGTGTTCATTTGCTATTTAAAATTAATTATGTAATTATTAATACAATTTAACATCTTAAATTGAACTTAGTGTAACATTTTTTGTGTATATTTTAGAGGATACATAATGTCATGCTGAATGAGTGGAGGATGTTCAGAGTGATCACCATGTAGATCATGTGGCACATTTAGGTAAAGAAAATCTATGTTATGTTCTTTTAAATTAATTTTTTGATTTATAGTTCTTTTACTTAATTAAATACTTGTAATTCACTAATATAAAATGGTGTGAATTTAACTCATGACGTAGTTGTTATTGTAGCGGACCCCCCTTTGGCTTAGAAGTTACCTTAAAAAAATAGCAAGAAACCCGAAAAGAAATGATTATAATTAACATTTTTCGCTAATGAAAGAACATTGTCTTAATGGATGTAATTTTGTACTAGTAATGTTGATGAATGATGTGTTAATGAATTATTTATGAATGTTGTGTGTTAATAAATTTTATGTGTTAATGAATTATTCACGAATGTTATGTGCTAATGAATTTTATGTGTTAATGAATGTTATCATGTGATTATAATGATTGAATGTTATATTTCAAAAATGGATGAATGAATGAATGTTATTAGATGTTAATGGGGAATTTAGAGTGATGTTAGGGGGGGGAGGGGCCAAATGAGCTTCCACCTTCACGTGGTTGGCCTTGTTAAGTAGAGAATATTAAACTATTCTCGAAACCAAGTGAAGCTCAAACTAAACCAATGACATAGATTCAATGGTCAAAAACACCTTCTTCTTATTCCATATTATTTCTCATTCACTTTAAGAAATATTTTACTTCTTAAACATGTTAATCAACCAATCTGCATCACCATGTTCATCAAATTAGATTTATAGATAAGAAAGTGAACATAATACAGACAAATCTAGAAAGGCCAAATGAGCATAATTACTCTTAGACATTTGTAAGCAAGTGTATCATGAATAGTGAACATAATTAAAAACATGTATCTCTCTATACTGCTTTTATATTGTAATGTAATGTAGGATTAGGTAACTTTCAGTGAATTGATTTGCAGTGTTTTCATGAGTTTTTTAGCCAATCAATTGAAAACTTCACAGAAGTTGATAGGCTTTTGGCTTGGCCTTTTGAGAAGGTCTTGATTACCTAAGAATAATGTCTTCCAACACAAAATATGTCATATTATGTAGCATCCAAGATGGGTCAATAAAACAAGGCCATTTTTCAAATTCTTTGAGTAGGACAGGCAATTGTGAAAGTGGGATTTAAAAAACAAGACAAACTTTTCCATGGCTTATTAGTCTAAAGTCAAAATTCTAGCAAGAACTCTTATAGCTATCACAGGAATCATCTTCAAAACAATTGTTCTTGGCTGGTTTTAATGCAGCTACAAAAGTTTCATCTTCTAAGAATGTTCAAGAAAAGTCATCTTCTTCATTAGGGCCTAAGGAGCTCAAGCAAGTCAAAGCAGGTGTCAGTGATGGTTGTGTGAGAGCAAGGTGATTATTTTCTTATTGTAATGTTTTGTAATAATATCTGGTATAATAACAAGTATGTTTGACTTTGTATATTTATATGTATGCTAGAGAAATTTAATAACAAGGGGAACAATATTCTAGATTTCTAATTTCATAGTAGCATCCAAACATTTGGATTTCAGAGGTTTAATCAGGGTCGCACATCAGTGGTGAGTGCATGTGTTTATATAAAGCATATACTTATGAAAGTTTTATTACTTCTTTTTCTTCTAGTTCTCTCTATTTATCTCTTTGAATATGTCATTTTTCGTCTGTCACTACCTTTTCTTTTTTCTTGTTATATTTCATTGAAACTATCCATTGATGATTACTCATCACTCTTTTCTGGGATCATTTAATTTTGAGTTTTTTCCATTACTTAGCAATTAACTCATTGTTTTTGTTACTTGTAAATGGATTCAGTTGGAAGAACATTTGAGTAGTGGGAATGCACATAAATTATCTAGTAAGTCAGATCAAGAAATAGATGTTTTAAAGAATGGAAATTCTCATTTGAGTAAAGTTGAAGAGAATGATTCTGCACTGCTTTCTTCACAGGAATCTTGGAAAAATAAAGAATTAAAAGGAAGCATTCTGAGTTGAAGGCAAACACAAATTTACCTTCAATAGCCAGTGGAGCTTCAAATGGAAAATGTGAGTGTGCATCAAGTTTTAAAGATAAGCTTAAAGTTAATAGTGTCAACCAAGCAAGTCGAAATGAAGTTCATTGTTACAGGTATCTTGCATTCTCAATGTTTGGAGCATTATTAAAAGCATTGTTATAAACATTTATTACTGTTATGACCCTCTATGCATATCAACACTCTATCACTAGTTTTTTGCACACTTTACAAATCACTGTTATGTATTGCTAATGCATTATAGCAACACTGTCTTTAAGCCCACTTAAGAATTATTTTTTCCACAACCATCTTTTTTCACTATGGCTTGTTGCAATAAGGTTCTTGTGATTTTCAATTGATGTCCTTTTGGCCTCTAATTTTCCCCATATGATACTTTTACTGTGTTCCTATTAGGTATCTTTTTTTCTCTTTGTGACAATCATTTACAAACTCACCATGTTATTCATGATGACAAAATAATAAAATGATACCTCTATATTATGGTTCTTGTCATCCCTCTCTAAAACATGACCCCTCTATCAAAACAAAGACTCCATCTCTATTCTTGAAAACACGCCTTCATCATTTCTTGGGACAGTGCTTTAACATAGTTCCTAGATAATTGTGACTGATTTTTTTTATGGCCTTCAACTGATCTCGTTGACTTTACTACATCAAGAATGGTGAACAACTCATCTTCCTCATGGATCCTGTCATTTCATTTTTTCGTATCAATGTTTGTTCACCATTGACTTTGTATAGAAAAACCCTTGAAAAATCACTATTTTTTCACTTCCATTACATCTTTGTCCTGCATTCATTGTTATTGCAACATTACTTACTATTGTTCTTACTGCTCTCTTCACATTCTAAAACAATCACTATTTTAAAACCTTGAGCACATCTTTGTTCTTTGATTGTGAATACCACATTGTTCTTTGATAGTGTAGACATCACTATTTTTTGAAACCTCTTTGTTCATTGTCAATCCATCTATAAACATTGATTTTTTTGTACATGTCAATGTCCTTTAGACATTGAACACCACTGCTTCTATACAATGAGAATTATCTTCATAGCACTACTTTTGTTAGTTTGGCTGCTCTTTCTTGTTACTTAATAACAATGATTTATTTTTACTTCAATCACTTTGATGGTCATGACCCTTATTGATACCCCTGTGACAAGGAATGACACTACTTTGTGACCCTCTTCACTTCCCTTAATTCATTTATTGTTTGAATTGAACAATGTTTGGCCCAATCATGTACTATAGCAGCAAAACTACTATTTTGCTCTTTCTTGCTTTGTCAATAATAGTGTTTTTGTCTTTGAATCATTGTCTTAATTGTTTCATAAATGTATCCCTTTGACTTAGGGGATGAGTTCCTTATCCTTTTGATAGTGACTATCATTGTTCTCTAACAGTGCTCTTCTAGTGTTCCCTCACTATTTTATCTTTCTTGGTCATTGTTTTGTATTCCTAATCATTGACTTTACCAACACTATCTCACACAACTATCTTTAGCATTATTCTTGACTAGCATTAAACATTCCTTCAGACTAATAGGATCTGCATATCTCTTTTCCTTCACAACACCATCTTTCTATGTATATTGCTCAATATCAGTGTTATAATGCAATGCCACTATGTTTAAAACCCTTTAATCTTAGGTATTATTGTATCACTACTATTGATGATTATCACTGTGACATTAAACATCATTTTTTTGCATCTCATAGTTTGATGAAATGGAATTCATTACAGTAAGATTATTTTTTAAAAAAAATTAGTAGCTATTAAAAACCTTATGGTTAATGAGCTACCAGATGATTTTGATGAGGACACGGTTCCAAAGTACTAAATTTCTGTATTATATCATTGACATAATGTTTTAAAAAATACTTATTTTTGCTTTTTTTGGATGAGGATTAGTAAATTTTTGCTTTTTTTTTTACAAGGATTAGTCAAATTTTTTATACCAATTGGTCGACCAAATGACTAAAACTGTTGCTGATGTAATTTTTGTAATTTATTCTATTGGACCTAATTAAATTATGCCATTGGTCATGATTACTATGTAAACAATTAAAGCATAATATTGCTATGCTTAATTTGATAATATATTTTATTTTTATTTTTAAAAAGTTATTATTTGTCGCTTTTTCGAGGTATCAATACTAGTCATTTTGATGACAATGCTATATGTTTGATGACTACTCCGACCAACTTTTGTTGAAAGAGAGATGAACCTTCTTTGGCATTTCGACGAGAATACTAAACCCTAGATGACAATTTTGACCCTAAGTCATCACAATTTCCATGGACATTGGTTGCATAGATGGAAAGTATGATCGATAATGCTTCCAGGTTGAAGAAATTATTTCAATGACAGGTCCGTCGATAATTCTACCACTATTGACGTCACAATTTTGATGTTCTTTTAGTGTGTCATATAATCGATGAAAAAACTCTGACAACATTTTTGGTCGTTTGGTCGACCAATTGGTATCAAAAATTTGACTAATCCTCGTCGAAAAATAAGCTAAAATTTACTAGTGAGGATAAGGATGGAAATTTGATTGGAATTGGATCGAGAACCAGAGGTAATGTATTTCAGTTGAACCTTGCAGAGATGACATGTTTGATTACTAAAATTTATGACAGTTGGTTATGGCACAAAAGGTTTTTTCATATAAAATTTGATAACATTGTGAAAGTAAGTACTACAGTTGCAGTAAGAGATTTGCCTAAGATTATGAAACCTACTAACATGATTTTCAAAGAATGTGTTATGGCTAAGAGGAAGAGAAGTTCATTTCCCAGTAAGAAGTTCACATCAGTAGAGAAGTTGGAAATTTTTCATACAGATTAGAGAGGTCCCACAAGGACTAGAGGAATCTATGGTGAAAGGTATTTTATGATTCTGGTTGATGATATTATCTTTGGTGGAGAAGATGAAGCTAGTGATAAATTTACAGATGAAATGAAGACTGAATTTGAAATGAGCATGATTGGTGAGATAAAATATTTTTTAGGATTGTAGATAACAAAGAACAGTGATGGTATTTTCCTATGTCAAACAAAGTATCTGAATGACTTATTGAAAATATTTGGAATGGAAAATTGTAAGCCAGTTGGTACACCTATGGTAACTGGTCATAAGTTATCTAGCACAAATGAAACTCCTGCAATTGAACAAAAGAAGTAGAGCTCTTTGATTGGAGGTTTGCAGTACTTAACTCATACAAGACTAGATATATCACATGCGGTTGGAATTGTTGCAAGATTTCAAGCTGATCCTAAAGAGTCACATTATGTGGCAGTAAAAAGAATACTGAGGTACTCGAAAGGCACAATTGAATATAGATTATGGTATGAAAAATATGATGATTTTACCCTATGTGCATATACAGATGCAGATTGGGGAGGTAGTGTTGATGACAAAAGAGTACAAGTGTTGGAGCATTTTTTATTTGAGGAAGATTGGTTTCTTGGCTAAGCAAGAAACAAAATTGTATTTCATAGAGCACATTAGAAGCAGAAAATGTAGCAGCATCAAACAAATGTTGAAGGATATTGGAATTAAATTTTATGAGCCTATTGTTATACACCTTGACAACACTAGTACAGTAAGTATGTCTAAGAATCCAGTATTGCATTCTAAGACAAAGCATATAGAAATAAAGTATCATGTTGTAAGAGAGAAAGTTGCAAAGAAAGAAGTCAGACTTGAGTATATAAGTACAAAAGAGAAGATTGCAGATATATTTACAAAGCCCTTACCTAAAGATACATTTGATTATTTGAGAGGTATGCTTGGGGTTATGCCCCAACCTACTTTTGAAAAGTGATGTGGATTTTTGCATCAGTCCAGTGGTATATGAGCTCTATCTTTTCTAGACTGGATGTCGGTACTTCCTCTATGGGGGAGTATGTGTGTTTTGAGTTGAGTCATGAAGGACTCTAGTGAATGTATTTTCTGAAAGTGTCTTTTAACATTGAGGATTGTCATATTGATGCTTACTTTTGTCATTGATGTTAATGGGGGAGAAGTATACATGAAAAAAATATGAAAAATTATACAAAAGATGAACAATAGGGAGAAGAACAAAAGAGAGAGAAAAGAATTTGTTGGAGGAGATGAAGCAATATTAAATGAAAAACCTAAAAGATTTGATTGATGAAGAGGATATGAAAATATTGATTGATTTGATTGATGAAGAGGATTTGAAAATATTTCTGAGCAGTAGCATTGCAGTTTGGTATTTATGGAACTTGGATGTTTTTTCATCTATGTTGCCATCAATACCAATGGGGAAGATTGTTAGGAATGAATGTTGAATATATCCTATGGGGGAGTATTTTCAGCCATTTTGTAGCAATTGTATGTTACATTCATGACTTTGGTTGTCATTGATGTCAACATAGTGATCTACTAGAGATTAGCGGAGAAGAAGACAATGTCTAAATTAGTGCACGTGGAGTAATGAAGATCAAGATATGCAGAGTTGAGGACTTACTCTTTATTGTGTCATGAGATCATGGTCAAGATTGCATACAAAAATTTAATTATTCATGACACTTATGTGTAATTCAGTGGAAGCAATATTCAGGCAATGTTCTTGAGAAGCGGCTTGTGGTAATTGGATGATATCTCCTAATCAGGATAGAATCTAGGCATGCAAAATTGAAAATTTGATGAATACATTATAATACTAAAGTGGAAGTGATAGCATGGTCAAAGGTCACATGAGTGAATAATTATTTTGTTTGGAAGCTGACAATTTTTATGTAATTGAGAAATATTGTGTAACATGTGAAGGTTTATATTTTGTAATTGGTTAAGCCTTGTTGGCCGACTCATTTGTAATTATTTGAGTGTGGTATAAAGGAAGAATTTTTTTCCTTTATTGTTGTAAGAATATGTGTAAGAAATTTTAGAATTGAGCAATATATGTTGTAAGAGGATATGTGAATTGCAGAGATCTGATATTGAGATCTGGTGAAGCAGTTGGTGTGGTTTGGCACAGACAGAGGAGAAAAGATAAGTTGATAAGATCAGTAATTATTTGGTATTATTCTATTTGAGTAATACATAGATCAGTTGGACAGTGTGTTTAGTGATCTTTCCCTTGAAGTTGTTTGGATAGTGGGTCCTTATGTCTTCCATAACTCTTAACAGGGTTAGAATCTTTTAACAAGGATTCAAAGTCTCCTAACAGGGACTCATATGTACTGAATGTATTTCATAAGGCTCTTAACAGATTTTATCTTGTCACAAGGAATTTTTATATTGGTACATCTTTTGTGGGCATCATTCCCACCGGGGTTTACTCTCTGATCAATAGGTTCTCTAGTCAACATATCTTGTGTTATTGTGTTGTTGTGTAAGTTTATCTTTCTATGGTTTTTTCTTACATTGATTACATGGTTGAATTCTATTAATGGTGATAAACATTGTCTTTATCTGATAACTAATTCACCCCCCCCCCCTCTCAGTTATCTTGGTGGACTTTACTTTCTAATAGTTCTACCATTGGTCACCATTTTATTCACAACATTTTTGTGAATCCACCACTTGTTGGTTCCTCAAACTGGGCTTTATGCTTTTAGTAGCAACCAATACATCTATATTTTTTAAGTAGGGTTTAGATACAAATATGAATTCTAAGATGATTGGACCAACTATAGGGAAAAGACTTCCCTCTACACTTCTAGCTCTGCAAAACCAAGGAGGGTGCTCCTAATCCAATAAAACAAACTTCAATTTAACAATCATAGACTGGATTCCAATACAACAGATATATGGTAAGAAAATACTAAATGTATCCATCACTGCTTCTCTAGCTCATATTTTCCCCAAGGGAATGGCCAAGCTGAGGCAACCAAAAAAACCATCCTAAAGATCCTTAAAAAGGTTGTCAATGATTCTAGTCGTGAATGGCACCAAATCAATCCTTCCCTCTAGGCATATTGCACTTCTTTCTACACTCCCACAAGTACCACCCCATACTCTCTAGTATATGGTGCTAAGGCCATCTTACCAATTAAGGTTGAGTTACCTTCACTACACATGTCCCAAAAGAACTATATCATTGATGAAGACTACCACGTGGCACACATCATATAGCTAGACCTATTAGATGAGAAGAGGTAGCAATCATACAATCACCTCGTTGTGAACCAAAAATGACTTGAGAGAAGCTACAACAAAAAGGTCAACCTAAGAAAATTCTAGGTAGGGGACATGGTCCTCAAAGAAAATTAGAAAGTACAAGAAGATTGGAAAAAGAAAAGCAAATTTGAACCTACTTGGTTGGGTCCCTACATTATCATAGCCTATTTCAGATCAGGAGCATACCAATTGTCAACACCCAAAGGAGAACCTCTAACCCTAGACAGTTCCAGGTAGGGGAAATGGTCCTCAAAGAAAATTAGAAAGTACAAGAAGATCAGGAAAATAAAGGAAAATTTGAACCTACTTGGTTGGGTCCCTACATTGTCATAGCCTATTTCAAATCAAGAGAATACCAATTGTCAACACCTAAAGGATAATCTTTGAATGATCCCATCAATATCATTCATCTGAAGAAGTTCTATGCCTAAGCAATGGAATAAATACTATGTATCTAAAAAAATCCATAAAAAGTGAAAAAATGTCCTAAAAAATCATTGTCTTGGTGAAAACCTAGTAAATAGATGCCTTCATGGTAACAAAAAAAGAAAAAAGATCAAAAATGAAAAAAGTAAAGAGAAATAATCATCCAACGATGAAAACTTGGCAATCGAGAGCCTTGGGAAAGTATGTTGGTGAAAACTTGGACACAAGCGCCTACATAGTGGATTGTATCATTATCTATCAAAATCCCACTCCATCAAACTCATGCATCCACCCATTGTGTCCCAACTAAAAGAACTATCACAAATCCCTATTCCAGGGGTGTTCCATCATCGGATCAAGAAGTTGAATTTTCATCCAATGTCTTGAGCTTCCTGTGTATATCAGTTCTAAAGAATGTCTTATCCTCAAATCCTAAGCTTTGTATATATATCTGTCATCTTTTGACCTATCCTAATTCTTGAGATTTTGTAAATACCCTCTATATATATATATATATATATCATTTTGTCTCCTACTTATACTATATTATCAAGTCTCATTGAACATATCCTCGCTCGTCTTGCAGAAACATGGTCATTTGCATTGTCCCATCAAGCCTCATGCTTCAACAAGTACCTCAATAGAAATTTGCAGTTATGTGGTTGTCCTAGAGCCATTTTTTCCATCAAGACCCAATTCCCATCCAATCCCACCAAAATGGTCCTTGTAGGATACATCCTTCCTTATGTCTGACCTAATCACACCATCTTTTAGTTTGTCAATCTCTTTTGGCAAAGGGCGTATTTTGGATTTTCTCACATTGGTTTTGAATTATCTTCTTTTATTCTTGATAATATTTTTAAAAGGCTTCCCGTTATCCCCCTCCTCAAAGGATTTTTACCAAGCATGCATCTCCTATCCTAAATGTGTTAATGATTTAGAAAAAATGATAAACGAGAATGTGAAGAAGCTATCTGAATTGTCTACATCATTTTATCCCTTGATGATTTTAGTTTCCAATCATGAAGGACATGTAATTTCTATAATGGATAAGATCAAAATCCAAGTTACAGAGAAGGAAAGGGTGATTGGGAGGATTGGTGAGATTAGAATCTTAATTGCTCCTAAGATGAACATTTTATTTTGCGGACTAAAAGAGGCAAAGATAACTTATAAGTCACCTGATGCACCTGATCTTTAATCTACTAAGATACTTGCATGTGCTATATGTGGCTAGATATAGATCATTGACATCCTAAAGAAGATTTGGGATAAATATTCCAATTCCTTGAATTATACTTTCTCTGATATCTTTAAATTTTTGTAAGTATGAACAATATACTTGTATATATGCAGCAAATATAGGAATTTAAGGTAGATATTTAGGATGTGGACCCCTGTCTTTTCTATTGATGTCAAAGGAGGAGATATATGTAGTGAAATTTGTTTATTCATCTTAGGGGGAGAAAGGGTGAGCATGTAAGATTTTGATTCTTAGAGAAGTTAGTGTGTTGGCATTTTTGACACGTAGTGATTTTTCACTAAATGTTTCTATCAATACCAAAGGGGGAGATTATTGGAAAGAGACATTGTTCTTGAGGGCTTAGACATTTTCACTAATGGAAACCATATGGATTCCAGATGTTCTCATATCATGTTTTGATTACTGATGGATTGGAGGTAGATTTGGCTAAGTATAACATAAACATAGGAGTATATAGTTTTCAGGAAATGGTTTAGTACAAACATAAAGTTTTGAATTTTGAGGTAAAATGAAGGAGAATAATAATAATGGTATACTCTATCATATCCTAGCTTCATAACACATGGTGTTGTCATTGGATCGAGTTACAAGGTTTTGTGTATTAGTTTTTTGGTAAATAGTTAAGAACGGTGATAAGGTTCGGTGGGTCCTTATGCGATCCTATCAGATTGATTTGGTTTTTCTTTTTTGAGCTTAAGGTTGATGGTCCAACATGGGAGAATTATTTGATGTAGTTATCCTGGGTCTGCATTATTTTTTGCACATAGATTCAGCGGACTATCTAAATTTTACAATATTTTTCTATATATTCTTAAGGTCGACCCTGTTGATGGCTTAATTGTTGAAGTGGATATATAAGCTTAATGTATTTGATCATTTTGGCATATATGTGAGATGTGTATGATGTGTTAATGGTGGAAGGATAATATCAAATGTGTTGATTTAGTATTTTGAGATTAACTGGAACTATTGTCACATATGTTGATGTTGTTCATCAGTTGATTCTACTTTTGGATTGAAGTCCATATTTTGTAAAGGTTCTAAGCCTTTCTTAGGGTTGTATCCCTTATTCTAATTTAGCAATGAGCTCTAGGTAATAAGACTGAATGCATGTGCATTCTTTTAAAACCTTTAATAGGGTTAAATATATTTTTGCAGGGTATATTTTGTGAGTTCCACCCCCACCGTGGTTTTTCCCTAATCGGGTTTCCACACAAAAATCCTTATGTTATGGTGTTTTGGATGCTTTTTATTTTCTTCTACACTTTAATTCTCTTTTAAAGTGGTTTATGGTTTAGGAATTTCTTTTAAAAAAAGCTATAGATTATCGACCAATAATTCACCCCCCACCCCACCCCATCTTAGTGTTCCTTAATTTCAACATTTAGTCCTCAATTTGATTGATGGAGGAGTCAAAGTAGTGGTAGTGGTAGCAGAATGAGGAGCACTATTATTTTCTTTTCTCTATTTTTTAAAATATACTATGAATTTTTCTATCATCGCCTTGGCATGTCACATCAACTAGGGGGAAGTATATAGCCTTGTGGAGGAAGAGAGCCTCTTTCTCTTTGACATTAATGCCTATTATTGTTAGGGATACTCTTTTACTTTTTGGATTGGCTCCATAGGATATTATTTCCCAATTGACTCCATCCATCTAAGGACATGGATAGCTCTATGATTTATATATTTTCTTTCTTTCTTAGTTATATTAGCATTATGGATAGCAATATTACAAGATTTGTGTGAATTATATAAGGGATCATAATTTTTTTCATTGTCTTCATCCCTGCCTTTATCAAGGATCAATATGCTACATGTTTTATAGGTGAGGTTTAGGTCTAGCCTACAAAACCTCTAACCCTTACCTCATATTCATCCAAATTTGGCTCATACTTGAAATAGGTCCCAATCACATGGATGACTATGCCACTTGGATCAAACTTCCCTCTTACAATCTATAGATTATTGAATAAATATTTCCTTGTTTCTCACTCTTCACTCTTTTCATCCTTCATATCTAGGCATGCATGAGCCCCAACCTCAATAAAATTTGGAAAGATGGCTTGTATTTTGATACAATCAATTTGTGGGCACACCTGTAATACCCCAAAAATGGGCTATAAGTTCATTAACCTCCTACATCATCAAATTGAATGAAATCGACATCAAAGTCATAACCTAAGGCACATTTGAATATTATCGAATCCTAATTGATTATCTCAAATTCTGTATTGGGGAATATTCCTATTTATCATAATTATCTTTAATTTAATGATTATTTGGTGATAAATCCTATTTATCCTAAAGTTTGATTAATTGAATAATACAATTTAGGAATAAATATAATTAAATCCAATTAAATAATTAAGTGGGGCCCTGAAATGGGTTTCAATTCAATTTCTATCAATTTCTATCATCTTCTTGTCATTTTCTATTCCAAGCTGTGATTTTTAATTTTTGTCCGTATAATTTTCATATGAGTTTTGTGAAAAACTCGTATAAGAGGATACCCATTGTCGTACGATGGTTTATTTGATTAAGGATCGTACCGTCAGAATCAAAGTATCATTTGGAAGCTCTTTTGTCGTATGATACTATACCTAGTGTTGTACGAGTTTATGGACTGTTGTCTGAGAGGTGACCCACTGTCGTACAAGTTTTAGTTCCAGGTTTCCATTGTCGTTTCACTTTTCTAGGTAGTTTTCCAGATTTATTTTTCTGATTTGGACTGACATCTAACATTAACAATTGAAATTTGCTATTTTTGATTGATTTCTGCTGATTTTGATTGGGAAAAAGTATGAAAATTACTAAAAATAGGTAAGAATCTACTAAGAACGTTGTGAGGAATTCAGGTAATCTTCTTATTTGATAACATTTCAATTTGGATTAAAAAGAACTCTTACGTGTCAAGCTTGTGTGACCTTTATTGCTTTCATATCATAGATTTCATTTTGGGCTATAAAAAATGAACATAGATTTGCTTTTCAGCATCTTTGTTACACATAGTAAATAGGTCCTATGAACACTATTTATGGTTCTTGAGAGAGTGGATTTCCAACAAAACTCTTCTCAACAAAGGAACCCTTGTAGGTAGGGAGGTTACTAAGAGTGTCTCACATTCTACTAGATTTGTGCGTCTTCAACTTCTGATTGATACATTCTCTCTTCGGAGAGGTTGATAGATCATGAGTGATTGACATCATAGATCTTTGTGAGATAATCTTGGTCTTAGCATGTCAGATTAATATGTCTACTTTGTTTGGGTTAAAAGTGAAAAGGCTAGAGGATTATGCTCTACTCCCTTTTTTGGTAGTACCAAAAACTCAGATCCTTGAATCTGGAACCAGTCTCCATGTGGTATATTTTGTGAGTCACCTTTAGAGAGGGTTAACCATAGTGGACATTCCCTTAATTGGGTCAGCCACGTTGATAGAACCCCAAGCAGTAATGGCCATTTTCGCTGTGGTAGCAGAAGCCGCTATATAAATGTCCTTGTGGAGGAAATCTTTATAGGTGTGGTCTCTTGTTGGGCTATCAGATCTCCCTAGCAACTCCTGATTGATTAATTTCTCAGACTATGTCAAAACCCTGGTGCACCTGGATTGGAGTTCACCCTCTTGAGATCACAAAAGTTGCAGAGTCGAACCATTACTAAAAACCCTAGTGAGGCCAAATTTTCATTTTCTAGGAATATGTGCGTTATTGCAAAACTTTTTGGAACATAGACTATTAGCACTCCTAGGGATTAGCACAATTTAGTCACTTGATTGTTCATGTGCGGGGTTGCTTTGTCCCCCCTTCATTATTTTTAGATGTGCTTGAAATCACTTGCTTGTTGTTTTGCGTGCTTGTTTATCTATTTGGTTATTGAGAATGAATCAATCTGGTACAATCTTCAAATCTGGACAAAAAATTTCGTGAACAATCTGAAACTGGAAATCTAAAAAATTACAAAATCTGATGTCAAACACCTTTCTGGAGTCAAAAATTCATACAAATTTTGGCTATTGTCATTTCAGAACCCCCATATTGTCGTATGGTAGCTGGTATATTGTCGTACGAGTTTTGTTGCCAGTCAATTCAGAAAAGTCAAAAACCCTGCCATCAACTATCGTGCAAGTTTTGCAATAGTCGTACAAGTTTGTTAATTATCATTTCATGCTATACCCACTATCATACGAGCCTGTAGAAAGTCATTTGAGAAATTTTGAAAAATTGCCAGAAAGTTGTCAGAATTGCCAGATACCCAACTTTTTTAGCCTATTTCTAGAATCTGTCAAGAAAATCATTATGTCAAGAATAGAGTAGCAACTACTAAGAATCCAATCATTTTCCTAAAGTGGCCTTTTGAATCCGATTTAGCCTTTTGTTTAATTGATTTGAGTCTTTATCATCTTGTGTCAAAACCTTGTCATAAGTATCAATCTTCAATCCATCTTCAAAATGGCTAAGTGTTGTGAACTCGTGTCCGCTATCTTTTGGGCATCTACCCATACATCCAGGGCATAGTCTCCTTCATTTACATCTAATCCAAGCTTCAATCAATCAAACCTTGACAAGGTTGCGTCATTTGATCTTCTTGAATCAGATCTTTCTTCAGTTGTCTTCATCATATTCTTTTGTTTCACCCAAGGTTAATGGTGGAAACTAGAGCTTCCTCTCACAAGAAATCTGGAGAAGTATCCCATCCCATACCTCTGAATACTCTCTAGGCTCCAACTCTTGAGCAACTCTATAATTCTGGTCTTTACAAAGACGATGGTCTTGGCAATTTTTTATTGAAATCTGGTTACATTCCTCTGTCATCAACTCACGGACGTAATCAACAAACTCCTCCCCAATCTATCCCAAGGAGAACTCCTACCATATCTCAAGCAGGGACAAACTTTGGCTCTCAAAGAGCTCAATCTCAACATGGCACAGATCAGGAACCCACACCTGAAGAAATTGCGTGGTATCAAAATGACGATGACTTCAAAAGAATGATGAAGCATTTCTTAAAAGAAGATAGAGAAGCATACTTTTTACAATTAACTCATCAAGGAGCCAAAACTCCTCCCAACTTTAATGTTGAAGATATCATTATGCATGAGGAAGAAACTCCACTCATAGCTATGATGAAATAGATGCATGCCATGCAAGTCAAACTTAATAAACTTGAGAAAGAAAAGGAACCCAAGGATTTCTCCATGGAGGCCCTATGTCCTTTTCCATTTGACAAAGACTTTTACATGCCACCATTCCCTAAAAGGGTGGAAATACCAAAATATGATAAGTATGATGGACACTTTGATCCTCAAGATCATGTCAGAGAATTATGTACACAATCTATGGAGTTGATGCATGAACCAACCTATCTAATGCATCTCTTTCCTCGATCTCTGGTGGGAGCAGCCATTCATTGGTTCTCTAGATTGCCTTCTACTATCAAAACTTTTAAGGAGTTGATCAAATTGTTCTATCAGCAATACTCCTACAATATTCAACATCCAGTCACCATGATTGATATCTGCAATCTCAAACAATATCCAGGAGAACCATTCCTGACATTTCTCAAGAGATGGAGGAAGAAATTCTCTCTATATGCCAAGCCTATTCCAGAAACTGAGAAACTGGAAATCTTCATCAATAATCTTGTCCCAGAGATCAACTACCCTCTAAAAATGCAAGATCATACATCTTTTGATAAGATGGTAGACAATGCAATCAAAATTGAAAAGGTACTTGTGAAAAAAGGAGACATCACGCTTCAAAAGGACAAGTACGAATCAGGATCCGGTTCTAAAGACAAGAACAAAAACTAGAACAAGAATAAAGGCATCATCACAGATGGCATTGTTGATACCATCTATGCCCCATCAAAGGCACTAGATTTCAATCTAACTATCGGTACCCAAGCCATCAAAGCTTCAGAGAAAAAGGTGCTCGAACCATCTCAAAAGAAGCCAGAATACAAATCTTGGTCCACTGATAATAAATGAAAGTTCACTCCTCTGGGAGAATCTTTGGAATCAGATATGAGAACTCTACTGGCTAATAACATCATCTCTTTGCCTGAGATCCAACAATCTGATCCTGATCCTAAACCAAAATGGTGGAGAGAGAATGAATTCTATGATTTCCATCAGGATAAAGGTCACAAAACTAATAACTGCTTATGCTTGAAACATACTATTCAAGATCTGATTGATAAGGGAGACATCATGATTGATAATCATAAGAGCAATAATGATCATATAGCATTCATAGAACCATTTCTGAAACATGGTCAAGAAGTTTCATCTTCTCAGCCTAATATGGGGGCAAAGGTCAACTATGCTTACCCTGGAATAATGTTGTTATCAATATGGTTGAACCTTATCTCTCTGAGCATTGCAATGTCATCACAATTGTGCAAAGAGATAGAGATCATACTTCAGCTAACGCAATGACTCGATCAAAGGCTCAGTCACATCTGAATGGACAAATACCAGATTCATCAAATGTCCCTAAGATGCCCTTCAATCTTTCTTCCACTTCCAAACATAAGGCTGCTTCTAAATCTTCCAATCCTAAAGATACGAGGCCAACATCTTATAGCATTGTTCAACAACTCCAACACACTAATGCAAAAATATCCATGTTTGAGTTGCTTCGGATATCTCCAGCTCATAGAGCTATTCTAGACAAAGCTTTGCTTGGATCCAATGTTCTTGACAACCTTGATTTAGATAGGTTCTAGACTATGGTTGGACATCTTACATCTTTGCAATATATCTCCTTCTCAGAGGAATATGACAACTCCTTCAGTCACCCACATAACTAGCCCTTGCATATAGAAGTCTTGATCCAAAACTATAGAGTCAAATGTGTGTTGATAGATGGGGGCACTGGCCTAAACATTTGTTCTTACAGCTTCGTCCACAATTGGGATTTTCAGAATTGGCTATTGATCCTAGAAAGAAAATAACTATAAAAGCCTATGATGAACAAGAAAGATCTTCTAAAGGCACCATTGTCTTACCTATCAGAGAAGGTCCAGTTATCAGAGATACTATATGTCAAGTTCTTGATCTACCTTTGGCTTACAACATTCTTCTAAGGAGACCATGAATACATGAGATGAAGGCTATTCCTTCTACATTTCACCAATGCTTGAAATTTCCTTAGGAAGGAGTAGAGATCACTATTCCAGCGGATATATCTACCACTTGTAATACATTGAAGGAAAGTGTAGATAAACTTGTGCCTAATAACAGAGAATCTTCCATTAAGCCAACCCAATAAGCATCCACATCTAAAATGGAAGACATTGCAAAAGAGGTCAATATCAAAGAAAATGGTATGTGAGAATATACTATAGAGCTAGTCTTATCTTTGACATCTCTCCCTATCTCACCTAAGTCTTATGGGCAGTCTTTGAAATAGTCCAAACCAAACTCTAAAGAACCTCTTGAGGCATATAAAAAGAATTTTGTAGTAGAACAAGTCTCCAAGAAGGAATTTGAAGAGGATGAAGTTGTGCTTGCATGGCTATACAAAGATGAACCTGAAGCTCAAGTTTTTCAAACTAGTGATTCTACAGTATCCAAAATCCCTTCTAAGGCATATGGTCCAGGAGATAAACTGATAGCTAAGATGAGATATTTAGGTAAAGGACCTCTAGGAGTCAAAGGAGAAGGTCTTATAACACCTATTTCACATACTGGTAGGGAAAACAAAGATACTATTGGCTTAGGCTTTAAAAAGAAACCCTTCCACCTCAAAGGTAATTGTTCTCATGTCATAGAGTAGATCACACTAGGAGAACCCCTTCTTAAGAAGGAAGAAATTGAACCATCAGATAGTGATTTAGATAGCTCAGAACTTATTCCCTATGAGTGTTTTCCTAAAGAAATCAAAGACCTCCTTGAAGCTGAAGATGATCCAATAAAAAGAATCAATGTAGTAGAAACACAAGAACCTACTATAGAGAAAGAGATAGTTGCAACACAAGAACCAACTAATCTCAAAGGCAATCAAACAGACAAAGAGGAGGGTGGTAGTTATTCTGAGACAGATTATCATGAGTATGAATTCAAATCAGAATATGAGGGTAACCCTTCTTGGGGTATTCATCCTGACTTTGCTCATGTTCATAGATTTCCTAGAGGCATAGATGAAGTATCTAATGACTATGAATGGGGAGCCATTCCAGAAGAAGATGAGCTTATTACAAAGAAACTTGTTGATGTTATTCACCAATATGCACCTAAACCCAACGTAAGTCTAGGGTGAAGTAGTGAACTTAATGAGTCTGGTCCACCTATGGATGAATTGGACTCCCACAATGACATTGAGCCTATTCACAAATTGGATGTCTTAAGTTGTAATATCACCTTTGAAATCAAGCATCAGGTTAGGACCAATGATGACAGATCCATATCTGTAAACACTATCTCCCAATCTTTCCCCATTTTGACTATCCAACATCCTGAACTTCTTGATCAAACCTCCACAAATCTGAGCCATGGTATTTATACCTTCCCAAATGACTATGCCCTTGCTTGCTACCTAAATGCAGTTGAGCCTATGAGGACTTCCATTAGTGAACTGAGTGTTAGCATGATGAAGTCGGACATCAAGTATCTTAGTCATAAAAATAAGAATAAGAATAAAAAGAAAAGGAGTTCTGAGGGTGAAAACCACTTTGTGGAAGTCTCAGAACCTACAAAAGTAAAAATAAAAGATGTATCCGAAGGTGAAAACCTCTCTGAGGTGTCTAAGGATGAGATATTTGATGTCCTTCTGATTCATTTATAGGACAGATCTCCAGTTCTAATTGAGCCCACTCAATCCATCAACTTGGGAACAACAAAAGAACCACAGTTGATTCATGTAGCACAATCTTATCAGAAGAAGAGAAGCAAAATTTTACAACATTCCTAACAGAGAAGAAGATCAACTTTGCATGGAAATATTTAGATATGCCAAGGTTGGATCCTAATCTTATAATGCATCATTTATCTATAGCTCCAAATGTCAAACCTGTTAAGCAAAAATTGAGAAAGATGCATCCTCATGTTGCACTCTTGGTAAAAGCTGAACTAGAGAAGCTCTTGAAATCCGAATTCATCCGAGTTATTGACTATGCAAAGTGGATCTCTGATATTGTACCTATTTCAAAACTAGATAAATCAATCAAAGTATGCAGAGACTTTAGATATGTAAATAGAGCATGCCCTAAGGATGATTTTCCACTACCTAACATTGATATGATAGTGGACATGACTGTGGTCTTTGAGATGTATTCTTTAATGGATGGTTTTTCTGGCTATAATCAAATAAAAATTGCTCCAAAGGATCAAGAGAAAACTACTTTTACATGTGCATGGGACACCTTCTATTGGAATGTCATGCCATTTGGCCTTAAAAATGCTGGTGCTACATATCAAAGAGCCATGACATCTATTTTTCATGACATGATGCATAGGACTATGGAAGATTATGTTGATGATACTTTAGCAAAATCTATGATTAGAGCTGAACATCTAAATGACTTGAGCAAGATACTAGACAGAATGGAAAAATTTAGTCTTAGACTAAATCCTAAAAAGTGTGCTTTTGGCGTCACTTTTGGAAAGCTCTTAGGATACATATTTTCAAAGAAGGGCATTGAAGTTGATCCAGCTAAAGTGAAGGCTATAATGGAGATGAAACCTCCAAAGAATATTAGTCAAATGAGGACATTGCAAGGGAGAGTTCAATCTATTAGAAGATTTATATCACAGTTAGCAGACATATCACAACCTTTTACAAAATCATTACATAAAGGTGTGACATTTGCATGGAATGAAGAATGTGAGAACAACTTTAATCATATCAAGAAGTATCTATGAAATCCTCCTATCTTGATGCCTCCCATTCCAAGGAAGCCTTTGATCTTATATGTCTCCGCTACAGATACATCATTGGGGGCATTGCTTGCACAACATGATGAGAACAAAAAGGAAAGAGCTATATACTATTGTAGAGGATAAAATAGTGTATGGGGTGCTAGGGAAATGGCTTGCACATAAAAGAGACCCCAAAACCAATATTTTACACTTACATTTGAATTGTATTGATATGGAAAGTAAATGTAGATGACTAATATTGAAATTAAGAAATAAAGGTACTTAACTCCGAAAAAGAATTGGCTGAAAACCCTATCAAACGATCTCAAAAATAGTTGATTTCTGCAATCTTGAATGGAAACTCCGAGATCTACAAAACCCAAAAATCTTTTCTTCAAATTCACACAAGTCTACTTTGACCTTTTAAAAGGTCAAAGACCACATTTTTATTCTGAAGTCCGATTCCAATTCTGTTCACAGATCCTGAAAGTTTGCCGAAAAGGGTATCTGAATTTGCTCTCAGATCTGAGATTCCACACCTGTACCTGCAAGAAAAATGGTTTTGTTTGTTTGTTTGGGGGGTTCACCTTGGTCAAACCCCAGTCTGGAATCAACCTTAATATTGAAATTGAAATAGGAGAATGCTAGCAAGTAGTAGAAATGAATCTAACAATGAAGCTATGCAATTCAATAGATATGCTAATGTATTTGGAATGTAATCAAGTATGTTAATATGAAAGCTTGAACACAACAATGAATGTAAATCAAACCTCCATGATTGTATGCTTGGAATCCACCTTGAGAGAAGAATGAATAGATCTTGAAGATGAACAAAAGGATCTTGAAGGAAGATCACACCATCATAATGGCTAGATCTAGGGTTTGAATGATGAATCTTGAATACTTGAACCAAATCCCTTCAAGGGCTTGAATGCTTGAATCCTTGATCTTCAATGGAGAACTTGGATGGAGAAGAGGACTTGAATGCTTCCTTTAAAATTCTTTGGAGATGCTTGCTTGACCTTGCTTGAAAGATTGAGTGCTTGATGTAGGAATGAGATGGAGAAAATGAGAGAGGAAGGCTTCCTTTTATAGTGATCTAGGGCACAATCCTCTAGAGGGGCCACCTTGGGGAATTAAATTACAATTAGGCCTAAACCCTATAGGAATGGACCTAAATTAAATATAATTTAAGATTTTACCATTTTGGAGATCAAAACAGCGGACCCGGAAGTGGGAAAACAATTATTTTTGAAACCCGACAACCGGAGATCCCGAGACCTTGAAATTTGAACCCAGGGTCAAAGATGAGATCGACCCTGACTAGGTTGACCTTGACCCAAAAATGTTGACCTTGACCCCAAAATGTAGTCCTTGACCCCAAAATGTAGTCTTTGACCCAAAAATGTAGTCATTGACCCAAAAATGTAGTCCTTCACCAAAAAATGTAGTCATTGACCCCAAAATGTAGTCCTTGACCTCAAAATGTAGTCCTTGACCCCAAAATGTAGTCTTTGACCCAAAAATGTAGTCATTGACCCAAAAGTCAAGAATCTCAAAATTTCAGTTCAGGATGCCGGAATTATGCAGAAAAGAAGTGGAAAGTGGGGAGAAAGCCAGATCAAAGCTAAGATCAATTCAAGGCATTCGAGATGACCCAAAACCACTTACTCGGAGGGCTAAATGCTCTTAACATGGAAGTGCTTCCATTTTAAGACGATACAACTATATCAGTAGAACATTGGTGGCATATGAAAAGAATTATTCAATGATTGAGAAGGCTTGTCTAGCTGTGATCTTTGCATCACAGAAATTGAGACATTATATGTTAGCTCATACCACACATTTGGTAGCTAAAATTGATCCACTCAAGTACTTACTAAGCAAAGCTGTCCTCACGGGTAGATTAGCTAAATGGGTCATGCTTTTAAGTGAATTTCACATTGAATATGTTGAGAGAAAAGCTATAAAAGGACAAGTAATTGCTGATCAATTGGAAGATGCACCTATGATTGATGATACACCAATGCAAATGGAATTTCCAGATTCCTCTATCATGACTCTTTCTTCTAGAGAATGGTAGTTATTCTTTGATGGCTCATATACGCAGAATGGATTAGGAGCAGGCATATTATTTATAACTCCTCAAGAATACTCTATACCTAAAGCATTCAAATTAAAGTTCCCTTACACAAACAACATTGCAGAATATGAAGCCCTTTTGAATGGTATGAAAATAGCAATTGAATGGAGAGTGATAGAATTACACATTCATGTAGACTCACAATTTGTTAACCATCAAGTCAATGATGTGTACCAAACTAAAGATGAAAAGCTCATTCCTTATAAGAGAATGGTAGATGATTTAAAGAAGTATTTCTTATCTATCACATTTGAGAAAATTCCTAGAACAGAGAACAAGGTTGTCGATGCAATGGCAACATTATCTACTTTATTACAGTAGCCTAAACATGAGCTCTGCTATGAGTTCCTAGTGGAAGCACTATCTTATCTTGCATATGATTCCCCTGAAACCCGCATGATCTGCACTGTTGTTGGTCATGATTCATCTAGATACAAAAACCTATTTTCCTATCTCCAAGACCAAATCATTCCTAATACCTTCAACCGCCATGAAAATAGATACCTTATTCGTAATGCATCCTGATATGTCATTATTGGTCATTATCTGTACAAATGAGGCCTAGATGGTACGCTACTAGGTGTTTACAACGGGAAGATTCTCAACGTGCATTAGAGGAAGTCCATGAAGGTATTTGTGGGTCACACTCGAACAGTTTAACACTAGCTCAAAAACTTATTAGAGCTAGGTACTATTGGCCTGAAATGGAGAAAGAGTCTATAAAGTTTGCTAAGAATTGTCAAAAGTTCCAAGTGCATGGCAACTTAATCCATGCTCCAGGGAGAGATCTAATTCCCTTTACTACACAATGGCATTTTCATCAATGGGCCTTTGATCTTATAGGAGCTATACATCCCCATTCTTCTAATGGACATACCCATATAATCACAGCTACAGAATATTTTACAAAATGGGTAGAAGCAGTCCCTTTGACACAAGCAACTGGAAAGCAAATATCTATGTTCATATTGAACTATATCATATGCAGATATGGGATACCTCATTTCATAATCATAGATAATGGTGGACAATTCAAGAACAAAGATCTAGATGATTTATGTGCTAAATTCAAGATTACACAACATTGGTCATCTATCTACTATCCTCAAGGGAATGGACAAGCAGAGGCTTCTAACAAGAATCTATTAAAAATCTTTCACCATACAGTTAATAAGACAGGAAGAGACTGGCATCTCATGATCAATCCAGCTCTCTAGGCCTATAGAACAAGCATCAGAATGTCCACTGGGGCTACACCATTCACTTTAGTTTATGGGTCTGAAGCGGTCTTGCCTATTGAGGTTGAAATCCCATCACTAAGAATCAAAATGCATGGTCTAGTAACTGATGATGACTACAAAGTGTCTAGGTTGCAAGAGCTTGAACTAGTAGATGAGTGCAAACAAGCAATGTATGATCATCTCAGAGTATATCAGAAGAGAATGTCTAGAGGTGACAACAAGAAAGTTAGAAATAGAGAATTTCAGGTTAGTGATCTAGTCTTCAGAGAAAATCCTAAAAATCAATCACATCGAGAATGCAAGGGGAAGTTTGAACCCAACTAGCTTGGTCCCTTTGTAATCACTACTAATTTTGGCTCTGCTGCCTATCAACTCTCAATGACTGAAGGAGAATAGCTCTGAGAACCAATCAACATTCTCCATCTGAAGAAATTCTATGCCTAAGGCATTCAGTCTATGGTAAACTATCCTGAAAAAATCTTAAAAATCGGAAAAAGTCCTAAAAAATGAACATCTTGGTAAAAACCTAGCAATAAGCACCTTGATGATTCACAAAAAAATAAAAAATATCAAAAGTACAAAAAAATTGAAAAAAATATATATATATCAAAAATACAAAAAAATGAGAAAAAGAAAAAGTGCCTTGGTGAAAACGTGGAAATAGGCGCCTTGGTAGCAAAAATAGAATCTCTACCAAGATGGTGAAAACCTGGTAAATGGGTGCCACTTGTTTCAAAATTCTCCATCTATCAGCGCAATCTTGGTCTTTCCCAGCTTTCAGTTTTGCTTTAGTTTGTACATATTTCCCAGTTTGTTCCTTCTTTCCTATTTTTAATAAGTCGGTTTGTATACCAATCAAGCTCAAGCGTCTATATCCTATCAATGCTTAACACTTGGGGGCAATAAATGTCATATTCTATGGCCTCCAGTATACTTTAGACGTATCATATCTAGTCAAAGTCCTTTGAAGCTTCATTTGAGTCAGTTAGTCTATCTCATCTCCAGAAAGGATTTTGCATCTACAACAATGCAATCAGATATCAAACACAAATTGAAAACAATACGCTTTTTACATGCTTGTATGTCCTTGTATGCTTACTGATTCACATTGAGATTTTTGCATATTATGTCCTTCCAAGCTCTTTGATGATGTCCTTTATAGGATTTAGGGAGTGATGACTGGGGGCATAATCTTTTCTTTGTCTTTTTCTTGTATGTGAAAATTTAACAGCTTTGGAAATTTTGGATTGAAATGGTGTCCGACTGTAAGAGCCTCTATCTCGAATTGGATGGCCATGTGTACCTCGACCATTGATACCCAAAAAATTTAAGGAAGTTTGATCTAACTATTGCCTTTCGAGTGAGTTCTTTCTCTTATTGTGAAATGTGATCTTACCTAAGGATGTGAACGATAAAGGGTCACTATGGGTAATTCACACTGGATTTAGAATAATCTCTTGACTACTTGATGTGTTTGTAATGCAAGATGTATTCAGGTCATCACGACATTTATGTTTTGATGCTTATACAAATTGCTATATCAAAATGGACATGATATTCAGGTCATCCTGGCATTTGTGCCTTGATGCTTATATATAATCCGACATTGCGAAAACCAAATCAATATTCATATATCCATGGTTTCCTAATTAGTGGATGTTGTCTTGATTCCTGTGCATACAAATCAATATTCATATGTCTATGGTTTCATAACTAGTGGGCATTGTATTAATTTATCCGGTTACCTAAAAATTCAATGATGAGAATGACCGACACATGATCAGTGACTAGGTCCTAGGTCTTAGGTTGCATTTCATTTTTCTTGGTTCTTTGCATCTTGCATGTTTGCATGATCTCACAAATGGATAAAAAAAATTCAATGCTTAAACAATTCTTCAAATGTCTCTTCCAATCTAACAAGAGTTGAAACCTAACTCGAAGGTCTCTTCATAGACTCGCAAGCAGTTCTCATCCTAGGTTAAACATCCTTTTGACATAAGACTGAGTACTTGTCTTCATCAATACTTGCAAAACATATCATGTGTATTGTTGCATTTACATATCATAATCACCTATTGCATTACAATTCATCCATGTGCATAAGCATAAAATCATACATACATCTTTCTATAATCAAATACATTTGCATAACATCCATACATATGAAAGAAATCATTGCATTTGCATATATCCATACATACATTCTACTCTACTCATAGCATAAGCATCACATGATATCATCATAAATCAAAACATGACAAGTATACATGAAGTCACAACCAAAATATCGATCTCATATATATATCAAAAATCTCGAACTAGTTAGGGGTGCACTATTGGCACAGTGTACAAAAGAATACGCTCATGTGAGCTATCAGAGTGAGAGTAGTATATCAATGATAAAAAAGAGTACAGTATATCAATGTATCAAAACAAATCAGCTATCAGCATGATCCTTTGCATCTGGTACTACCTCTGCTCTGGATGCTTTGGCTCCCTCTGATGCCATCATGTACTGTGAATAGGAGGGAACTCTCTGTGCAGCAGGAACAACTGTATAATATGTGGACACATAGTAAGCTACCCATGAGGTCTGATGAATCACCTCTGCCTGTAATCTTTGTACCTCTACACGCAACTCAGTCCGCTATCTATCTGCCTCTATGTATCACTCCTCCCATCGAGCACTGTGCACCTTCAAGTCCCTGACCTATACTCTGAGCCACTTGATAGTCTCCTGTGGAGTAGGAGGAACAGTAGGATCAATGTCTGGCATCTCAGTATCTGGGGGAGTCTGCTCTGTGGTCTTTTCCCTCTATGCCTTACGGCCTCTGATCTCAGCACCTAAATCAAATCTAGTATCATCCTGTAAGGGATCAATATCTCCACCTACCACCTACTTAGCTGCCAGTACCTCATCTGTTGAACCAACTCCACCTAATGTACCCCCCTCTCCCCTAGTCCATCTATGAGAACCAGTAGATCTACCTACTGTGGAACTAGTGGGATGAGGGGGCCTCATCTATCCTGATGGTCTCTGGGGTGGAGCCATCACTCTGGGTCTCGAAGGTGTGGTATGTATAATGGGAGCCTGTGTAGGTCTGGGACCCTGTCCCATCAGAGCACCTGTAACGTCCATCACCTCCTCCATGGAGGGTATCAGCTTGGTCAAATCAAAAAATCTATGAATAGGATGGTCAACAAGCCAGGAAATGAACCCATCTATAACACCAGCATCAAGTACATCTGGTCTATACTTCCAATCCCTGTCGACAATAGCATTGTACTCATGTGAACACAAAGCATAAGAGAGCCTCTATGTCCATCCAAGTCCAATCTCATGCCCTATCTAAGCATAAGTGGCATAATCCTCTGGGGCATCCTGTATACATCCATACTGCCACCAGACCCTGGTAATAAGGAATCTCTCTATAGTGGAGGATGACCTCCCAATCAGTACACAGCTCTGAAAAAAGAAACTAAACTACTCTCGAGCAGTAGGCCAAGGCTCAATGGCTACATATGGTCTCCAGCGCACAAAGGTCATGTCATCGAGGCATCACCTCTAGTAGTCAGTGTGGCCCATCCGTCCCTGTATAACATATCCAGCATATATATAAATAATAGGCTCCTGTGGCTACCTCTATGAAGTACATACTAGTCTCAGCACTGGGATGTGCTCCCAAGCCCATATCTGTAAAACTAGAGCTCCTGCAGCAAAAGACTTGCTCTCCTGATACACTACCTCGTGCATCTTGGAGAACATGTGACTAATAGACACTGACCCCATGCTAACTCAGAGGGAATTGCCATCAAATGTGCTACCATAGGGGCCCAGCCCATCAAAAGACCATTCTATTGACGATCAGACGTGATAATACCACCAATCATCCTGGCAATGATTTACTCCAGCCGGTGTGTATGTCCATATCTTTGCACTAAGGTCTCCCAGGAAATGGAAGCAGTCATCTGAGTGTCATCTCCAAAGAGATGTCTAAAAGCTAATAGTCCTGAGTTCCCTGAACTCACATACTCTAGTCGTCGGCCTGCATGGAATGGAATGCACAGTATATGATACACATCCTTAGGGGTAACAATGATCTCCCCAGTCGGCAAGTGGAATGTATGTGTCTCTGAGTGAAATCTCTCAATCAGCGTAGTCAAAAGTCCATGATTTACCCTAATCTCGGGTAAATTTATCAAGTACTCAAATCCACAAGAAGTAAGGTGGACCCTTATAGGGTCTGGCAGGGACACACATAGTCTTTGCGTAGCAGGATGTGAGATCTGTACATGTACATCTGGATATATGACCTACACAGCATAGCAATAGGGAATCCTATCAGTAATTTGGTCACAGAATGGGTTACAAGGACAGAAATGGGGTAGTTCAGTATTTCAGAAGGTAGGTTGACAGGTCAGCAATTAGGCTAAGAGATCAAAAAAATAAAAAATTTGACCTAATACTAAGTTTTAAGCTCACTATTTTCCATATGACATTTCAAACTAGCAGGAAAAGTAGTACGAGTTTCTACATCATACCATACGATAAAGCATAGTGACATGACAATGCATCCCTCATCGTATGAGTTATGAGGGACCTGATGAAATGTCATACGACTCTTGGGTCCCTCTGATACGAGTCTTGGGGGTTATGAGATGACAATCTACCTACAGTTGAAAAGTCGTACGAGTCCCACTGGGGAGTCATACGAGTTTCCGTGCATGCGAAATTCAAAAATTCAAAAATGTATGAAACATTGCTAAAATCCTATAAAACATGGAAAAATTGACATTTTAGCAAAGCATAGAGATCCACCTACTGGATGTTCGTACTGTCGAGTTCTCTAGTGTCTCCGGCTGCACTCAAATTGATGCAAACTCATAGGTACCTTTGGTTCTGCCACTTTCTCTATCATTTTCTCACTCAGAGGGCTCCACAAGTTTGTAAAGTCAAAAGGTTGAAATGAATTGAAAATGACCCTTCCGGCCTTTATATAGCTTTTGACCTAATTTTCAAAAGTGCTCTGTTTTTCACAAAAATTGCACCCCTCGCTAATTTCGACATTCTGAATCCATTATCGGGATCAAAATTAAAATCTGAGATCATTTACTATGTCAAAATCATGATTTAAAATTTTTGGACCCAAGATGGTATATTGCTTGCATAATCGACCTTCAATCACCACAGAAATCCAGAATTCAACTTAACTAATTATCTTCCATCAAACTATTGAAATTTTAACTTGGTTAACCATGGTCAACTCATGGTCAAACCTAGTCCAACTTGGTCTTTTGGACCTCCAAACAATGCAGAACGCGTTCCCAGACGTGTATAACCACTTCTCAAATCCCTTAACATGCTTCTAAACTATAAATGCTGACTTTTTTTGTCAGATTTCAATTTTAATCCCGAAGGGGGCATGGTATTGCACATCATTCAAAGTCTATAATCTAAATTTGAAATCATATCTTTCCTCAGTAATCAAGACAACAACCACGTCTAGTTGCTGATTCATCAAAAGACCTCATCGCTCGGGGAAAATCAATCATCGCTTGGGGCATATCAGATTCATCGAGATCCATATCAATCAGGTATTCTCTTAATCTTGTAAACTATGTCAATCTTTTGTAACCATCAGTTCATTATTGTTATTTCCTTGGTTCTTCATAACTGAAGGGTTCAGATGTGATACCAATGTGATTCTTATTGACAATTGGGTCTGGAATCGGTCACTCACTTTTTCACAATCATAAGGTTCAGAATCAGGCGTTTTGACATTTTTTCACAATCATCGGTTCATTGTTGTTATAGTTAACATTATCTTTGGTCTTTCAGGACCTATTATCTTCATATCAAACTTCAATCAGTTTTTGCTTCATATCAATTTCAATTGCAAACATTACTTTCAACATCATACACAGACTGTCTTTGAACCACTGCGCTTTGCACAGCAATTCAAAGAGGGGCAAAATGTAATACCCCAAAAATGGGCTATAAGTTCATTAACCTCCTACATCATCAAATTGAATGAAATCGACATCAAAGTCATAACCTAAGGCACATCTGAATATTATCGAGTCCTAATTGATTATCTCAACATCTGCATTGAGGAATATTCCTAGTAATATTCCTATTTATCATAATTATCTTTAATTTAATGATTATTTGGTGATAAATCCTATTTATCCTAAAGTTTGATTAATTGAATATTCTAAATATTTAATTAATTAGATTTAATACTACCACTTAATTATTTAATTAGATTTAATTATATTTATTCCTAAATTGTATTATTTAAGTTTTGACAATAAATCAAATATCCTATGACTAATTGATTAAATTCTTATTTAATTAATTAATGTCAATTGTCAAATTTAATAATATAGTTTTTGAATAAAAGTTTGATTTAATAATTGATTAACCCATAAATCAATTGTTTTATTTTTTTTTAAATCAGTTAAGTTGAGGATAAATCACTTTATTTATTAATTTAATTCATAATTAAATATGCACATCCAAAAAGCAGTTGAACTTCAAATTAGAAAATCAATTCAAGTTGTTTTAAAAATAAACTCAACTCTCTTTTGAGTTAAAAGCTTATCTCAACTTCTGATTTAAATCAAAAAGTTATTTTTGCATGATTTTTTGTGAGTTAACTATCTTTAATTCCTTGTTGACTCAAAAATCAACCAGAGTGATTTATGGCTTTTTCCATGCATCCCCAAAGCCTTGGATTTCTATAAAATCAAGGCTCAGCTCTTCATAACGATATCTCACAAGTTTGCATACTTACTTTGCCAAAATCAACCCAGGAATTTGCACAATCACGCTGGTGAATCGACATCTAAAGAATTGAAGCTTCTTTGTGAATCAACAACTTTTGTGAGATCAATCATATTTAGCATATCATTGTAGCTTATTTTGCATATCAGTTTTTCATTTAGAATAGATTCATATCAGTTTTTTTTCATAATAATTGCATAGAAAAATAAAAAATATAGATTAATTTGCATCTAATTCATATCTAGATTTTGCATTCAAATAATTCGTTTAGGTGTCGTCAAGGTCACTGATCTCGGTCCAATTTGAGAATACATACTCGCACCTACTAGAAGGTGATAAATCGCCTGGTTAGATTAGTTTCCATTTGACTGCATGATTTTGATTTCTGCTAACCTCTAATGTTTTATTGAAGTGTTGTGTCTACAGCTAGGTACAAAATTCACACACACAACACCCACTTATCTACATAGTTCCAATAAAATTATTTTTTTTCAAGGGATATCTTGGCAATTTGTAAGGAGCTATCATGTACTCAACAACCTTTACATATGGGAATCTTTTAAACAGTAAGAAATAGCTACCCAATATTTTAATTTCTATGCTTGCATCAAGAGACATCCTTTTTGAAAAGTCCCCTTATATGGTCCTTTGGAAAACAACACAAAGGCATCATTTACTTTTTAATAATTCTTATTTCTCTTTTCCAAAGTTTAATTTGGGTGCTAGTTATACACTTTAGTTTTTGGATCAACAAATGAACTTTTCTTCCTCCACTATAGATAAGAAGCCTAAGTAGAAAGAAAGTAGGCCAAGTAGGATTTCATATATAACTTTGAATCAATTTTCACCTATATTCATTTTTTGTGCACATTATCACTAATTATTTTTCTGTAATGAATATAATATTTCCTATTTTCTAGGGTCTTTATAAAGATATTCATCCAAAAATGGAGTTCATTGGCATCTAGAAGGCCAACTACCCTACTTAGTAATGTAACAATATTCTTGGCTTCCACGTGTAGCATAATATGTGAATCTATTTCACTTTCTCCAATTGTTTCCCTTATTAGGCTTGTCCATTAATTATTTGTCCATGTATGTCATTAGGTTCTTGATCTTCTCATAATAGCTTTCTCCATATGCCACAATAACATTGGCATATTGGTCTTTGGGATGAATCCCAAATATATTCTCTATTGTGAAAGGTGATATTTCTAAGATGACTTCCCCAAGTTGTTCATACACCCTTCTCTTGGGTCTTTGTTTCTTCTAGGATAGGCCATATCTATATCTAATAATTATAGGGAGATAGGGAATCTAGTATCTTGCATGATATATGACTTGACTAATGAAGTGGCTAAGTAGCTTCTACTTGTTGGTTTGGACATCCTTTTCAAGAACTCTTCTAGTTCCACATGACCTAAAGTTGTGTCTATTATCTTCTTATCTGTTGACACCAACTTGGTAGGGGGAAGGTATCCCAAAAATTTGTACTTCATTGGGACCACTCTCTCTTGAGACATTACACAACTTTAAAGAGGAAATAAAATTGAGTTACAACTATGCCTATTAATGTGCATCTTACCCTTATGCTAACTATTACTCAATTATTGAAGTTAAATGATAATCTACTCTAGCTATAAACCATTTTAAACCAATAATTACATCTTTTTATTTGAGATTCATTAATCCTTATTATGTCTATAGGAGATCGGGAGTGAGACATCCATAATCTTATTGATATACTAAATATGCATTAGTAATAGGGGATGATACTTCCTTTATCTTATCAGTATGGTGGTAGTATTTTGGGGATCAAGGGTATGACATCCATGATCCTATTTGACTCTAGAAATGCATTGGGGATTGAGGATATGACATCACCAATCCTTTTCAACTATTAAAATTTTCTTCCCCGACATCTAATGTCCTAAGAGTAGGGTAATTTGGAACTTCAAAAGTTAAGGTTTTAGAGATCAATGATGTTGAACCCCTTCTTTCTTTTAGACTTTGTCATCCCTAAAGTATATTCTATAGGCACTCAACTTTCCATGTTTTATTTGATCGAGCAATAATTGTATTTCCTAAGCATAGACCTAAATCCTTAAATCTCTTAGGTTTTTTAGGTTAAATAAAAATTTATGAGTATCCTATGACTTAAATGATGGATCTATGTTTCATAATACATTCATTTTCCAATCATTAAAAAGTAAATCCTAACCAACTAAAACTCACTAATTAACCCTAACCTTTCTAACGCTACCTTAACCATGAGGAATTCACAAGTTCACATTTGAGCTAGGAAAAATAATAGCCACCCTAATACTCAAACCCTAATTCTTGTGAGGACATGAGAATATTAATGAAGGGTCATGTTAAAGCCAAAAAAGAAACATAAAATGAGGGGCACATGAACCTTTCAGGTTGACACTAGACAGAACAGTGAAATTCAATAGATAAAAGTAAATAAAAGATAAAAAATAAGACAATACAAGACCTCTTATCCAACTCACACTTGAAAATTTGATGCCCAACATGAATGTATGCTTAGAAGGTAGATGAATTATCACTTTAATTGAATATAATTGGATAGAAAAACTTGTAAGAACAACGTCTAAAATGTATTGATACTCGAAAGATACCAAATGTAAAGTGAGAATTGAAGTGTCAAACACCCGTTTATAGGAAAAAGTTGACTGGTGTAATTAGGCACCTACCACATTAAATGTGATAAAGTAGTCATTGGAGACCAAGACAATTCTTTGTGGGTCACAGGTCAGGGTTTTGAGAATATCATATTGTTATGGGATCTTTGAGCCCCGAATGCTTGACCTCCAAAGAGACAGGGGACTGAGAATCAAGGTTCAAGGTTTCAAGGGTCCCATATTTATATGGAGTCTCAAACTCCCTGATGCTCTATCCCTGAAATGGATGAGAAAATTTAGGTGGAGAAGGGAACTTTTGGGGTCAGGAAAGAAACAAATGGTAACTATAATGAAGATGAGAATCCTCAAAGCCTAAAGCTAGAACCTCAAAAGGAGAGAAAAAAGAAAACCAAGGAAAGAGGAAGAGGGAAAAACCCAAAGGGAGATAGGAAAACAAGAAATAAAAAAAGTGGGATCCCAATCAACCTAACAAGACAAACGAGTTGTGAGGCACGACAAAAATAAATGACAAGTTTGTAAGCCAAATATGTAGCTTTATAAAGAGATGAAAAGTATCAACCTAATATTAATATTGTTGATCTCAATAATTAATATTTCACCACTTTGAATTGTAGTCTTAGTTTTTAATATGAAAAACATGATGATATAAAATGAGATTCTTATAATTAAAAAAATAAAAGCTAAATTCCTTTGCAATTCATAATAGATGGTCAAATAACAACATGTGTTAATATATTTTTTAATTATTGCATATGCTTTAAATTTTTATGTAGCCACCATATCATCACATATAATCCAATAATTCAATCAAATCTAATAAATATAGATTTTTTTTAATTTATAACATAATTAAAAAATTATAGATATAAATAGGATAATTTACTACAATTTATTATCCACAACCATATTTTTTTAATGTTATTTTAATGGCTAGAGTAACATCTAAATGACTAGACCTTCACATTATATCCCATAAAAATTAGATTTCTCAAAGTAAACTAATTCATATCTATGAGATCCGAAAAATGAGATGGGTCAAGACTAGTCTCATTGATCCTTTTTTCCCAAATCAGGTTGAGATACAAGGACACCAAGAGATAAATATGGTTCACAAACCCTTTTATCAAGGGATTCAACTCAGTATCTATGCTCTCAGACCCCATATCCCTTTGTTGCTTAGAAATGAGAGATAGGATTATTAACTCAACTCTTGAAAATATCGAAAATGTTAAATTGTAAAAACCCCAAAATAGAATATAGGAATGAAATAATAATTATGTTGTGTACCTTGTAACTTTAATTGATGATTATTCTAAAAAAATAGATTGAGAACCTAATAAGCTTATGGATCTAGATTCTCAAAGACTATTGGCAAGTTGGATGTGTTGGTATTGTTGTCCAAATGTCTATTATACAATTTGACTAGTGGAGTAGTATGTTCAAAGGTCCGGTGAGGTTAATTTATTGATGATGAGGGGTTTCTCACCTTATGGGATGTTGTAGATGTTGTCTACATAGTCCATGTCAAGTTTTAGGAGTTGACATGATGATTTGAGCAGGTTATGAGATCACAGATGGTGACTGGTTATTTTCCTATCTGCCAATGTATCAAATTTGTAAAGATTGGCTTCACGCACGTACATAGGATGTGATATCTGGTCATGTAGCTATGAATATGTTTAAGAAATGGTGATTTTTCTACCTTTAAAATGGTTCATCGTCCTAAGGGTCCACAAGGCATTTTCAAGTAGTACAAAGGAAGGTAACAGTGTTCTTGAGGTTCAAAAAGAACAATACTAGTGAATCCAATGATTGGGGTTGTCTTGGATGTTTGTATTTTATTAATGATGCCCAAGGATGTTCTTGAATTATTTTTTTGATGATTTGGTGATCTACATTGATCAAGGTGATGAGATTTGAAGGGAATTTCAAGTTGGTGATAAGTTATATTGTGTTCTTGGTCGACTTGATCAATAAAACATTTTATGGGCGATCGGTAAAAAATTTATGGAAGATTTATGATCTCAAAATGGTTATCAAGGACCTAAGTTATGTTTATCCAACATTATTTGATTAGGGTCATATATTTTGGCTTGGTGAGATGAAATTACCTAAGGAATGAGGGAAAAATCCTTAATGTGGATGTAGAGAGGATGTGTTTGTTGCTTGCAGAGATAGAGTGTAGATATGTTGGAGGTTAAATCTCTCATCTAAAGGATTCAGAAAAAAATTTGAATAGAGATCTAGTTGTACTTCAATGGAACTAACCCAAGCATGAGATAAATGCTACTTTACAATTCACAAAAATTCTAATTGTAGTTAGATCAAGTTGAAATCCTTCCTTAGGGTTTTATCCCAGGTTATTTTGAGAAGTGAGCTCTAGGTAGTGTGCCTGAATGCATGTGAATTCTATATTTGTAATAATCTTGTACTTCTAACAAGGTATTAGTCTTATTGTGGTTTCAAACCCCACTATGGTTTTTCCCCTTTGGTTTTCCATGATAAAAATATTTTTGTTATGTGTTGTGGATTCTTTTTTATTTGTGCTTATTTTCTTCACTTTTCATAAATCATATATAAGGGTTTTTATACATAAGGGTTTTAAGGTTTAAAGGTTTAAGAATTTTTAAGATCTCGTGTTTTAGAAGCAACTGATTCAACCCCCCTCCCCTCTCATGTTATTTCCACCTTATTTCCTACAAAGACTATATCCAATTATGATCCATATTTGAGCTAATTCTGAGAGGTCAAAGGAGACTAGGAGGGTCAAGAGAGGCTAGACTCACCCTTGACCAAGGGAGTCACCCCTGACCTTGTAATTCAGCCTTAAATTTTAGATTTCAGATTGTACAAGTCTTGAGAATCTATTTATACTATTGGAATCAAATTCTAAATCTGTATCTATAATTGCAAGGATAAAAATTGTGTGTGTGGCTATATAGGGATTTGCCTTAATCAACCCCTTGATTTAGTGATTTCTATTGGAAACATATTGGGAAATGTGATGCTGAGAGGGGGGGTGAATTAGGTATCACCTATTAATCCATTTTAATATTACTGAAAACTTGCATAGCATTATCATAGACTTCATCAATGTAATGGAACTAATAAACTAAACATCATTCATGAAAGTACTCATAACATAGTAAATTGGTTACCCAAAAACCCTTGAAAGGTAAAACTGGGGTGGGGATGACACCCACAAATCTTCACTACTATAGTATAAACTTTTCCTATTAGGGATACAAATTTGATCACAAAATATGATCTACCCTGTGAGGGGTCTACCTTGTTAAGAGCTTAAAGACTTATACAATTTACCTTGCAAAAGGATTTTAAACTTACAACTAAGTAAGCACTCGGTTAAGAGATTACATAAGGTCTGTTAAAACCACTCTGTTAAGATATTTACCCGGATACACTTGTTAGAATGTTTCAGTACCTGATCCTTCAGTCTGTACACTGTATGCTGACTATAGATCTTCTCCTTCCAATATTGATTTGATCTTATCTATCAAGTTTATCTTTGTTCTTTCCTTCACTACTTTACTTTGTTTCACTCAGTCACTGAACTCTATCAGAATACTTCACTGATCTAAACATATTCTCTCTTATCTTTTCATTCCTCTCATTCCCTCCACATCCACACACACCTATTAGGGTTTAGAACTCATCTTATATAGACAACTGAATTCCTCCAAGTTTTGAGATCTACGATCTAGATTAACTCATTTTACCACTTAACCTTTCCTTAATTATGATTGGCTCCAAGTGCTGCATAGGGATCAATGATTAAAAAATAGAAGTGTAATCACCTTCGTGATTTCCTCAATAAACAATAAACAAAATATGAATGTCAGCCAAAACATTTTATCTCAGTGATTGTGCCATAACAAACACATATGTTAATTCTGGCTTTCTCGGCATTTGATATCTCTGGCACTCAGCATTCATTGGTCTTTATACTCTGATGCTTGACATTTTCTTCTTTACATAACTCGGCAAAAAATCACTCGGCTAATAAAAAAGTACTCGGTGACCATTGGTTTACTCAGCAATGACTACTGCTCGGTAAAAGTACATTACATGACTTAGCCTATACATGATGACTCGGTCGCAGTGATGACCAACCAACATTTCCTAGATAATGACTAAGTGTAAGACACTAATAGACAACAAAACTGTAGGGATCTACAATTTCCACCTCCACAAATAACCAATATAAAAAATGAGAATTATTTGTGCTCTTCAATCTTAAGTGTTTCTAATATTTCTATGAGCTAAAAGGCATAAAATAAACTAGTGATTTACTCAAGTGTGTTAGAGAAAAACCCTATATGATATTGAAATCAATTGTCCTTAATACAATATAGTTGTAATGATTGAATTAAAATTTAATGCCTATGTTTAGAGATCTAAGAATAACATTAAATCATACCCAGCCCAAATGGAGGAGTATAAGTCAATCATAAGTTAGTAATCTCCTTAATTTCCTTCAAAATCCCTTAAAATCTTCCATGTTGGTGGAGACGTTGAATGCTTGATGCTAATATAGATGATGAGAAGATAAACTTGAGCCTTGTCACTTGTTAGTTTCCTTGATGTGGATATCTTCACTTCATTGGATGTCTTCAAATTATAGATCCAAGTCTTCACAATTGTGTTCATTACCGAAATGAAGTGAGATGACTTTTATTTTATAGGCCTTTCAAGAATTTTAGAGGATCAAAAATCAAAGGAGACGTATGGGGATTTAAGGACCCCACTAAAATCAAAAGACCATTACACCATTCAAATTTGGACCTGGTTTATGGGGTATGGGGTGACTCCAAAGGTTAGGGCTGAGTTGAATCACCCCATACCTATCTAGTTTCCCTATATTGGCCAATCTAAGCTCATATTTGAGTTGAGGACGTAATTGGATAGGGGATTTAAAAAATCTATGTGAAATTGTGATATATAAAAGGTCACACATTGTAAATAGGGCCTATGTAAGTAAATGGTGATCAAATGGATGAGATAATTAAAGGGGTACACCTGTAATTAAGGGTCTTCATAGATATTTGATGACATTTAATTTAGAGAGGACTTGTATTCTAAATTTATTATTAATTAAATGCGTAATGAGTTCCTATGATGCATTCTAGAATAAAACACACTAAAATGAGTGCTAAGTAAGCATGGAGTTGGACACCTTAATAAAAGTGTACAATTTATGATGTTACAATATCAGATGACTAGAGCTCAATATTTTATATCCCACAAAAATTAGAATTCCCAAACTAAACTAGCTTATAAGAAATGACTAGAACTCAATAGACTATATCCCACAAAATTAGACCTTTCAAACTAAACTATTTATAATAAATAATTTTAAATAAAACTAGAAGTTTTAGAGTCTTATTGGGGTATGTGCAAGATCATGGTATACCAAACTATGGCCTTAAGTGGCAATGAAAAATAAAAAAATCAGGGTTAGTCAACTTGACGTAAAAGGTTGAACATCTTATGAACCTTATGTGAAAAAGTTGTAAGAATAGAATCTGTAGGAAATTGAATGTAGTTTCTAAAATACTAGCCCTTGTTTCAAAAAAAATTTGTCTAATTGTTCAAAATTTTAGATTTCAATGCAGTACTACAAAAATTTTAGGGAAAAGATAAAAAGTACGTGTATGTCTGACCACCTTAATCACAATCAAATGTTGATATATTTTCCCAAGATTCTAGATATAAGTAGTAGACTCATACCTGGATGTGACGCATATTTTTTTGTAATTTTTGGTCAAATAAATAATTAATTATGAATTTTCTTCTACAAGTTTTTCAAAATAAAAAAACTCTCATGTCTGACCACCTTAACTAATTCAAAATTTTACCAAATTCAAAACTTTTTTTTTTCTTATAGTAGCCGAAGCATAGAATGTGACGCATATTTTGGATTTCAAAAATGTTAAATGGTTTGAAAGTTATAGTTTTTTTCCAATCAGTATGTTAGTTACGACTTTAAAGATAACTCAATTAAAAATAAGTAATAATTACTTACAGAACTCAAAATTTGACAGCAATTATATCGATGGAAAGCTGATAATGTCTTTAAGAAACCCTTTTCATTTCATCAATTTCAAGTGAAAAAATAGTCGTCAACTACATGGTCAAAGTCTTGATATCAAGAACTATCTCTTGAAACACGCCTAAAGGGTTGATCACCCACGTTGGGTAATGCCGAAGCAAATACCAAGCCTAATCAGATATCTGATAATATTGGATATCCGATAAAGCCCGCCTATTTAGAAATTTCAAATACCCCGCTGTTCCCAAATTCAACTTTCATAATAAATGTTATTTTTTAATAGTAATATTAATTGTGTTATAAATTAAGTTCTATTATTTTTATATTAATATTAATTCAAGTTTCATATTAAATTATATTTTTGTTATGTTAATATTGATTTCATTTTAAATATTAATATTAAATAATAATAGCATAGCATAAATATTATAATATAAATGTTTATATTAGTATGTATTATATTATTTGATATACAAAATGATTTCAAAAAAATACCTGCACAGTTGATTTGAGGACAGATAATTTTAGCCCAAATCCTCTTGAAAATATCCAGCACAGGATTTTTCTATAGACTCCTTGTAACTTCGACGGTCTGACTATACTGAATAAGTAGATGTCAATGGACTTCCCCTCGATTGAATACAAACAATTAATTTTTTAACTCTCGAAAAGAAATTTCACACAATTGAAGAACCACCGTACGCTCATCATCTGTTCTAGAAACTAACAGTGGCATAAAAATTGATGTAAGAACATTGAAGGTACATTGTCCACAAAAAATTATATGAAACATTTAAATATACATTAAAAAGTGGAGGTGAAGGCTCTAGATGTGTGTGTGTGTGTGTGTGTGAGAGAGAGAGAGAGAGAGAGAGAGAAGTCATGAGGACTTCCTAGGGGTCCTAACGCATAATAAGGGGTACTAAGACACCTAGGAAGTCCCCATGACCCCTTTCGACACATTTGAATGCTCAAGTGTGTCCTAAGGGTTCCTATGACTCTTTAGGACACACTTGAGCATTCAAATGTTTCAAAAGGGGTCATGAGGACTTCTTAGGGGTCCTATTATGCCTTATCATGAGTTAGGACCCCTAGGAAGTCCTCATGACCCCTTTCGACACATTAGAACCCTCAAGTGTGTCCTAAGGGCTCCTACAACCCCATAGGACACACTTAAGCATTCAAATGTATTGAAAGGGGTCATGAGGACTTCCTAGGGGTCCTAGTATGCCTTATCACATGTTAGGACCCCTAGGAAGTCCCCATGACCCCTTTCAACACATTAGAATGCTCAAGTGTGTCCTAATGGGTCCTACGACCCCTTAGGACACACTTGAGCATTCAAATGTGTCAAAAGGGGTCATGAGGACTTCCTAGGGGTCCCAGTATGCCTTATCATGCGTTAGGACCCCTATGAAGTCCCCATGACCCCTTTCAACACTTTAGAATGCTCAAGTGTGTCCTAAGAGGTCCTACGACCCTTTAGGACACACTTGAGCATTCAAATATGTCAAAAGGGGTCATGAGGACTTCTTAGGGGTCCTAGTATGCCTTATCATGCGTTAGGACCCCTAGGAAGTCCTCATGACCCCATTCAACACATTAGAATGCTCAAGTGTGTCCTAAGGGGTCCTACGACCCCTTAGGACACACTTGAGCATTTAAATGTGTCAAAAGGGGTCATGAGGACTTCCTAGGGATCCTAGTACACCTTATCATGCATTAGGACCCCTAAGAAGTCCCCATGACCCCTTTCGACACATTAGAACCCTCAAGTATGTCCTAAGGGGACCTAGACCCCTAGGAAGTCCCCATGACCCCTTTTGACACATTTGAATGCTCAAGTGTGTCCTAAGGGGTCACATCCTAAGCGATCCTACAACCCCTTAGAACACACTTGAGCATTACAATGTGTCGAAAGGGGTCATGAGGACTTCATAGGGGTCCTAGTCTGCCTTATCACACGTTAGGACCCCTAGGAAGTCCCCATGACCCCTTTTGACACATTAGAACCCTCAAGTGTTTCCTAAGGGGTCCTATGACCCCTTAGGATACACTTGAGCATTCAAATGTGTCGAAAGGGTTCATGAGGACTTCTCAGGGTTCCTAGTAGGCCTTATCACGTGTTAGGACCCCTAAGAAGTCCTCATGACCCCATTCAACACATAAGAACACTCAAGTGTGTCCTAAGGGGTCCTACCACCCCTTAAGACACACTTGAGCATTCTAATGTGTCAAAAGGGGTCATGAGGACTTCCTAGGGGTCCTAGTATGCCTTATCACATGTTAGGACCCCTGGGAAGTCCTCATGACCCATTTTGACACATTACAATGCTCAAGTGTGTCCTAAGGGGTCCTATGACCCCTTAGGACACACTTGAGCATTCAAATGTTTCTAAAGGGGTCATGAGGACTTCCTAGGGGTCCTAGTATGCCTTATCACATGTTAGGACCCCTAGGAAATCCTCATGACCCCTTTTGACACATTTGAACACTCAAGTGTGTCCTAAGGGGTCATAGGATCCTACAACCCCTTAGGACACATGTCAAAAGGGTTCATGAGGACTTCCTAGGGGTCCTAGTACACCTTATCATGTGTTAGGACCCCTAGGAGGTCCCCATGACCCCTTTCGACACATTTGAATGCTCAAGTGTGTCCTAATGGGTCCTACGACCACTTAGGACACACTTGAGCATTCCAATGTGTCAAAAGGGGTCATGAGGAGTTCCTAGGGGTTCTATTATGCCTTATCATGTGTTAGGACCCCTAGGAAGTCCCCATGACCCCTTTTGACACATTTGAATGCTCAAGTGTGTCCTAAGGGGTCCTACAACTCTTTAGGACACACTTGAGCATTCCAATGTGTCGAAAGGGGTCATAAGGACTTCTTAGGGGTCCTAGTACACCTTATCATGTGTTAGGACCCCTAAGAAGTCCTCATGACCCCTTTTGACACATTTTAATGCTCAAGTGTGTCTTACAGGGTCATACGACCCCTTAGGACACACTTGAGCATTCAAATGTGTTGAAAGGGATCATGAGGACTTCCTAGGGGTCCTAGTATGCCTTATCATGCGTTAGGACCCCTAGGAAGTCCTCATGACCCCTTTCAACACATTAGAACACTCAAGTGTGTCCTACAACTCCTTATGACACACTTGAACATTCAAATGTGTTGAAGGGGTCATGTGGACTTCCTAGGGGTCCTAGTACACCTTATCACACGTTAGGACCCCTAGGAAGTCCCCATGACCCCTTTCGACACATTAGAATGCTCAACTATATCCTAAGGGGTCCTACGACCCCTTAGGACACACTTGAGTGTTATAATGTGTCAAAAGTGATCATAGGGACTTCCTAGGGGTCCTAGTATGCCTTATCATGCGTTAGGACCCCTAGGAAGTCCTCATGACCCCATTCGACATATTAGAACTCTCAAGTGTGTCCTAAGGGATCCTACGACACCTTAGGACACACTTGAGCATTCCAATGTCTCGAAAGGGGTCATGAGGACTTTCTAGGGGTCCTCGTATGCCTTATCACATGTTAGGACCCCTAGGAAGTCCTCATGACCCCTTTCGACATAGTTGAACACTCAAGTGTGTCCTAAGGGGTCCTACGACCCCTTAGGACACACTTGAGCATTCAAATATGTCGAAAGGGGTCATGAGGACTTCCTAGGGGTCCTAGTATGCCTTATCACACGTTAGGACCCCTAGGAAGTCCCCATGATCCCTTTCGACACATTTGAATGCTCAAGTGTGTCCCAAGGGGTCCTGCGACCCCTTAGGACACACTTGAGCATTCCAATGTGTTGAAAGGGGTCATGAGGACTTCCTAGGGGTCTTAGTATGCTTTATCATGCATTAGGACCCCTAGGAAGTCCCCATGACCCCTTTCGACACATTTGAACACTCAAGTGTGTTGTAAGGGGTCCTACGACCCCTTAGGACACACTTGAGCATTCAAATGTGTTGAAAGGGGTCATGAGGACTTCCTAGGGGTCCTAGTATGCCTTATCATGCATTAGGACCACTAGGAAGTCCTCATGACCCCTTTTGACACATTAGAATGCTCAAGTGTGTCCTAAGGGGTCCTATGACCCCTTAGGACACACTTGAGCATTCGAATGTGTCAAAAGGGGTCATGAGGACTTCCTAGGCATCCTAGTACCCCTTATCACACATTAGGACCCCTAGGAAGTCCTCATGACCCCTTTTGACACATTTGAATGCTCAAGTGTGTCCTAAGGGGTCATAGGACCCCTTAGGACACACTTGAGTATTCCAATGTCTCAAAAGGGGTCATGAGGACTTCCTAGGGGCCCTAGTATGCCTTATCATGCATTAGGACCCCTAGGAAGTCCTCATGACCCCTTTTGAGACATTGGAATGCTCAAGTGTGTCCTAAGGGGTCATAGGACCCCTTAGGACACACTTGAGCATTCCAATGTCTCAAAAGGGGTCATGAGGACTTCCTAGGGGTCCTAGTATGCCTTATCACATGATAGGACCCCTAGGAAGTCCTCATGACCCCTTTTGAGACATTGGAATGCTCAAGTGTGTCCTAAGGGGTTCAACACATTAGAACACTCAAGTGTGTCCTAAGGGGTCCTATGACCCCTTAGGACACACTTGAGCATTCCAATGTCTTGAAAGGGGTCATGAGGACTTCCTAGGGGTCCTAGTATGCCTTATCATGCATTAGGACCCCTAGGAAGTCCCCATGACCCCTTTCAACACATTTGAATGCTCAAGTGTGTCCTAAGGGGTCCTATGCTCAAGTGTGTCCTAAGGGGTCCTATGACCCCTTAGGACACACTTGAGCATTCAAATGTGTCAAAAGTGGTCATGGGGACTTCCTAGGGGTCCTAGTATGCCTTATCACATGTTAGGACCCCTAGGAAGTCCTCATGACCCCTTTTGACACATTAGAACCCTCTCGTCTCTCCCATCTCTTTCTCTCCTCTCTCTCTCGCTATCTCTTTCTCTCATTTCTCCTCTCTCCTCTCTCTCATCTCTTTCTCTCCTCTCTCTATCTCTCTATCTCTCTCTCCTCTCTCTCTCATCTCTCTCTCATCTCTCTCATCTCTTTCTCTCCTCTCTCTCTTTATCTCTTTCTCTCCTCTCTCCTCTCTCTCTAGGTGAGAAGAGAGAAAGATAAGAGAGAGGAGAGAGAAAGGGTAGTGAGATCTCTCTCTCTCTCTAGGTGAGAGAGAGAGAGGAGAGAGGAGAGAGGAGAGAAAGAGAGGAGAGAGGAGAGTGAGAGTGAGAAAGAGAAAGAGCAAGATATCAGATATCTGATAGTATCGGATATCCAATTCTTTTCATTGGTGTTGAAAAAAAACAAGATTCTCTGGGTCCCTCCAGAGAGTCACGTGGTTTTCCTGAATTACGGGATTTGAGTTGCAACGAGAAGACAAAAAACCACTTTTTGTGGTGATTTTCTCTATTACCAAAGGTATTTCATCTTTTTTTGGGGTGATTTTCTCGATTACCAAGGGTATTTCATCTTTTTTGGGGTGATTTTCTATATTAGCAAAGGTATTTCATCTTTTTGTGGGGTGATTTTCTTGATTACCAAAGGTATTTCATCTTTTTTGGGGGAGATTTTCTCTATTACCAAAGGTATTTGCATCTACTTTTTGGTCTAACTATGGCGAGTACTAGTCATTGAAAGCATAAACAGAAGAGACTCACAAATGAAGATGTTGAAGTGTATAGAGAAATGGATAGGATTGCCCATCGGAATAAGAGACAAGGAATGTTAAATATGAATGAAGATGTCGGCATAGACCCACCTTTGAATGTGGTTTCAAGTGAAAAACATGAATTTGAAGATGAAAATGTAGGTTTTCAAAATGAGAATTTAGGTTTCGAAGATGAAAATGTAGGTTTTGAAAATGAACATGTACATGTGGCCAATGGAAGTGTGGACATTGCCAATGACAATCCATTGATTGAATATGAAGGAATTGACAATGATAATGGTGCAAAAGAACCAAATCAATGTTACACATCTCCAAATTATATGAGAAATGAAGTCCCTTCGGAGGAAGAACGAAAAAATTCAAAATTGAGACCTTCAAGAAGAACTAAATGGTTACTTGAAATTGATGAGAACATAATGAGCAATTTCGATGGCAAGAGATCAGAAAGAACCGTTCGGTTGTGTGTTTCAAAAAAATTTGATCAATTTTTAGGCACAAGACGTAAGTTGAGTAATGTCAAATGTTTGTGAAATTGTTAAAGATGCAGAAGATGAGACGTATACTGTTCAAATTGAAGATTAGTGTGAACAAGAAAAAGGAGCGGAATGCTATTATTGTGAGAAATCTTTTTAGTGCTCTCAATTCCATTGGGAAGACTACCAAGGAAAAGGATAAGAGAGCTGATAGGAGGGTTATTACAACCTCTTTGGTAAGTCATCATTTGAGAAAGGCTCATTTGATGAGACAAACTTGTGTTGACTTGAATCTAAATCGTAAAACTTTGGATAGAGCACTTGCAAGAAGAGAAAGACTTTGATGATCCTCTTCAAAATGATACATGGGCTTATGGTGGGAGACTTTCATGTTGTGATAAGAAGCTTACCGATGCTGTGAAGGATCAAATTCAACTATTTTGGCAATCTAACTCAAGAGTGTCACCAAATGTGAAGGATGTCTTGAAGTTGAGAATTGGCATTCCAGACCGCACCCTGCATCCCAAACATTATTTGGAGGTGAGTCAAACAATGTTATTCAAAAAAATTTGTGAGACACATCCAACATTGCAAATATCACAAAGAGCTTTTGAAGCCCTGAAGCCTTTTTTTTGTGTGCCTCTTAAGATTCGAAATACTTGTTGTTGCAAATATCATGTGGAGTTTTCAATGCACCATGAATTGTTATGATCCATTCATTCTACTTTGCATAGTAGTGAAATGTTGGAGGAGTGTGGTGCAAGTGCTCTTCCAAAATCATCAAGGGACTTGCTAGATCATTTTTATGTCCTAGAGATGATGGATGTTTCTTTTATAGAAAGATTGCCTAAATGACAAGTGCTCAGAGTGTGGTGGGCTAGTGAAGTTTGTTGAATGTTTTCATGAGGGTTGCGAACACGATTTTGGAAAGACAATTTTCCACAAAAAGGTATATGAAACTATTAAATATACATTAAAAAGTGGAGGTGAAGGCTCTAGATGTGAGTTGGTTACTAAAGAATGCAAGGTAGCTGATTTTATTTCAGATTTCAGGAAGAATCCTTTTTACAAGTATGCAAGGCATAGTCACAGGTCTCAGTGGTTGGATCAACAATTCAGGATGTGTAAGGACACTTTCCCAATTGGCACTATTATATCAGTTGTTGACTTTGCAGAGAACTATACATTGCAGCCCCAAAACAAGTTGCAAGCTCAATATTACAATTCTATTCAGGTTTCTATTTTTGTGCACATAACATATAGACATTCCATTGATAGTACAGAAGATGACCTGAAGATAATCAAAGAGTACCATTTTTATATGAGCGATGATAGATTGCACTCATTCAAGTTTGTCCAACATTGCTTTGAGAATTATTTTGAGTGGGTGTGGGAAAATAATATTGCTATGGATAGACATCTCATTTGGTCAGATAATTGTACAGGTCAATTCAAAAATGCTCGTATGTTTTATTGGTTATGTAGAATGCATGTAGAGAGAGGTGTACCTCATATTTGGAGTTTTTTTTAGGCTGGTCATGGAAAAGGGGAGCATGATGGAGTAGGTGCATGTGTAAAGAGAGCTCTAGTTAAGGAGCAACTGAGGATTTGAGGTGCAGAACTCATTGATGCCCATTCTATTGTTGATTGGTGTACTTTAGCATTGTCACAGGGGGGGACACTTGATTCAACGGTGTGCAGATTCTTTTGGTTGGTTGAGTTGGGCACAATAGGAGATAGGTTGGATTGTCAAATTGTGAAAGATTCTTCAAAAATGCATTCATTTCAAAGCTCAGATGCTGGTACATGGACAATTTGGACATGAGAGTTGGCTTGTTATTGTCTGAGTTGTCTTCAATGTGATTGGGATTAGTGTGAGTCAAGTGAGTGGGTTGATACATGGGTTCCACATTATCTTACTCCTTTATCTCTCACAGTCTCTGTAATAAATGATGACATGGATTATTCACTTGACTACGACCATCTTTCAGATCTTCTACAGCCAGGACATGTTTTTGCATTGGTTGCACTAGAAGGGAATGATGATAGATCGGATTACTAGTCAGCACGTTGTGTATGAGGAAAGCAAAAACCTGCACAACTGACAACGGATGATGATATGTTCATATATACAATAGGATCACATGTTTTTGCAGGAACATGGTTGCGCATGTATAAATGATTAGAAATAATGGCATTCTTGCATTTGAAGACTATGAGAAGCACAAAACCATTCTCATGTATTCACACCTTGTTATAGTAGCCAATGTTAAGTTGTTGAAACATCAAGGAAAACCAAAGACAAAGGAACTTTGGACTATTAGTACTGCTGATCATGAAGCAATATTGAATACTCTCAAGTAAAGAGATGACCCTTCAGGCACACTTCAATAGGTAAGTTCAACTCAATTTAAAATATAGTTCTGTAATTTGCATATTTAGATGCCAAAAGGGCACTTCTTATATTCTCTATTAACTTTTCTTCTACCTTCTGAATGTAGGATTGGAGTGGAAAGGACACTTATTTTTTATATATAGTTGTGTAATTTGCATATTTAGATGTCAAATTTTGTATATTAAACCAACAATCGAATGTAATGTGCATAGTTAGATGCCAAATTTTGTTTATAAAAACAACAATCGAATGTAATGTGCATATTTAGATGCCAAATTTTGTATATAAAAACAACAATCGAATGTAATGTGCATATTTAGATGCCAAATTTTGTATCTAAAAAATTTGATGCAAAATTAGATGCAAAATTGGAAATATAAAAGAGCCCATGGGGTTTATTTGCAAATATTAAAAGCTCACATTCGTATCATCTTAATGCCATGTAAAGCGCAAAAAATGTGTTTCCTTACTATGAATGTTGTATCCTTATATAATTTGTATCATCTTAATTTTGTATCCCTACATTTCTATTGTCTTAATTCCATTACATTTGTATCATCAAATGATGTAATAGTTGGAGTCATTGAGTCAAAATTGGTCAAATGTGTCCAAAGTAAAATGATGATTCCCTGGTGAAGGGATAGTGTTCAAGGATTGCATCCTGGCACCGAATGGACTATGCCATTAGCTTCGGTTGGGTGGGTAAACATTAGGCACAACCCTGTTTCGATCATTGAGTCAGTAGAATGTTCTGGACCACGCTGGACTAAAGTGTCCCCAAGCTACACTAAGCACGATTGGGCAGCAAACTTTTGAGGCTCGTAACTTGAACCCTGTGAAACGTATCGAAGATCTGTGAGATGCTATAGGATGACATTTCTGAGGCCTACAATAATCTCTCTCTATTCTGGGAGATTCAAATTTGTTTGAATTTGGCACGCGAGTCTCGCTCAATGCCAAAACTTGCAGTGAGGGTCAGTTGAAAGTTGCACCAATGGATTACTTCCAAACCGTTCGTCCTGACACTGAATGGACTACACCATTAGCTCTAGTTGGGTGAGTAAACACTAGGCACAACCCCATTTTGACCATTGAGTCAACAAAACATTCCGGACCACACCGGACCAAAGTGTCCCCAAGGTGCACTAAGCACGATTGGGCAGTGAACTTTCAAGCCTCGTAACTCAGACCCCGTGAGAGGTATCAAAGATCCATGAGATGCTACAATATGATGTTTCTGAGGCCTACAATAACCTCTCTCCATTCTAGGAGATTCAAATTTATTTGAATTTTGCACGCGAGTCTCGCTCGATGCCAAAACTTGCAGTGAGGGTCAGTTGAAAGTTGCACCAATGGATTACTTCCAAACCATTCATCCTGGCACCGAATGGACTATGCCATTAGCTCTGATTAGGCAGGTAAACACTAGGAACAACCCCATTTTGACCACTGAGTCAGCAGAACATTCCAGACCATGCCAGACCAAAGTGTCCCCAAGGTGCACTAAGCACGATTGGGCAGTGAAATTTTGAGCCTCATAACTTGAACCCCATGAGAGGTATCAAAGATCTGTGAGATGCTACAATATTATGTTTTCAAGGCCTACAATAACCTCTCTCCATTCTGGGAGATTCAAATTTTTTTGAATTTGGCACGCGAGTCTCACTCGATGCCAAAACTTGCAGTGAGGGTCAGTTGAAAGTTGCACCAATGGATTACTTCCAAACCATTTGTCTCAGCACCAAATGGACTGTGCCATTAGCTCCGGTTGGGTGGGTAAACACTAGGAACAACCCCATTTTGACTACTAAGTCTGCAGAACTTTACGGACCACGCCGAACCAAAGTGTCCCCAAGGTGCACTAAGCATGATTGGGCAGTGAACTTTTGAGCCTCGTAACTTAGACCCCATGAGAGGTATTGGAGATCTATGAGATGCTACAAGATGAAGTTTTTGAGGCCTACAATAACCTCTCTCCATTCTGGGAGATTCAAATTTGTTTGAATTTGGCACGCGAATCTCACTCGATGCCAAAACTTGCAGTGAGGGTCAGTGGAAAGTTGCACCAATGGATTACTTCCAAACCGTTCATCCTGGCACCAAATGGACTATGCCATTAGCTCTAATTGGGTGGTTAAATGCTAGGCACAACCCCATTTCGACCACTGAGTTAGCAAAACGTTCCAGACCACAACGGACCAAAGTGTCCCCAAGGTGCACTAAGCACGATTGGGCAGAAAAATTTTGAGGCTCATAACTTGGACCCCATGAGAGGTATCAGAGATCCATGAGATGCTACAAGATGATATTTCTGAGGCCTACAATAACCTCTCTCCATTCTGGGAGATTCAAATTTTTTTGAATTTGGCATGTGAGTCTCGCTCGATGCCAAAACTTGCAATGAGGGTCAGTTGAAAGTTGCACCAATGGATTACTTCCAAACCATTCATCCTGGCACCGAATGGACTACACCATTAGCTCCCATTGGGTGGGTAAACACTAGGCACAACCCTATTTTGACCACTGAGTCAGCAGAATGTTCCAGACCACACCGGACTCAATTGTCCCCAAGGTGCACTAAGCATGATTGGGCAGCGAACTTTCAAGCCTCGTAACTCAGACCCTGTGAGAGGTATCAAAGATTCATGAGATTCTACAAGATTTCATTTCTAAGGCCTACAATAACCTCTCCCCATTTTGGGAGATTCAAATTTGTTTGAATTTGGCACGCGAGTCTCGTTCGATGCCAAAACTTGCAGTGAGGGTCAGTTGAAAGTTGCACTAAGCACGATTGTTCAGCAAACTATCAAGCCTCATAACTCAGACCTCGTGAGAGGTCTCAATGATCCTACAACACCGTGTTTCTTAGGCATTCCTAGTGTATTTGCAAGGGTATAGACAGAGTACTAATATTTTGTCCAAAAGACCAATATGTTTTGATATGGCCAAAAGGGTGTTTGATTATGTAATTAGGCCAGTTTGAAGTCTTTTAGCCATTGGGAGTAAAAGGTAAGTCTACAAACCTTGAAACCACTTTAATAGATATCCTTATATACCTCAAATGATGAATTACACGTGTGAACACACGTAGCACATAAAGCGTACACATAAATTTTCTTAAGTCATGAAGCATACATGTAGCACATAATTATAAAGCATACAACATGAATTCACTTAATTCATGCACGTAGCCCATACATGTGAATTTAGGTTATGAATATTGTACTTGAATATACATGAATATACTTAAGGCATAAATTGTACACAACAATACATACACACAAGCATATTTACATACTAACAATGAATAAATGAACACACAATTAACAAATTGGATCGAATATCAAGTTTCATAAATATATATCAAAATGAACAATAATTATGTCCTCATGATTATATGTCGACATATCTAGATACAATGTGGCATACGCCATCTCAAAATATGTCACATGACATCTCAAAATAAGAAGTTCAACTACAAATATTTCTAGGACATCCTATTCTACTGGTGGATCATCAAAATGGAGCCTATTTGAAGTACTCTTTAGCTCTAATGGATCCTGCATTCAAACACAAAAGTGAAACCCCAAGTTAGATTAAAATTTAGAATCATAGTCAATAATAATAAATAAAATTTAAACTAAAATTAAACTCTCATATACCTCGCCTCTCTGTCTCCTCCCGTGGGCAGGAGACCTAATATATGTCCTTATAGGTAGCGCAGGAATAGTGCCACCAATGATGACTCCCACCTGTATATGTTTACGAGCATGAGATTGATCTACAAGTTATACTATTTAATGTTAAAAACTTGGTAGCAAATATATGTTTACAAAATAACTAAATTAACATTAAAACTTGCCTTTGTTGACCTTTCTTCAAGGATTGTTGGCTGAGTCATCAATGATACAAACCCTTGCCTTTCTAGCTCCCTCAAACTTGGAGTGACCTACAAAAGTCAAACAGATACTTCATATTATCATAACTTGACCATATTATATATACTTGATAGAAAAATGCACACAAATAACTTTAGAAATGTACGTACCATGGGGCTATCACTTTGAATGGATATGCATGTGACTCTATCATGACGATAGGGTCTCACAACATCATCACATGCCACTCTCTGTCAAATAAACCATGTAAATTAAAAATGAGTACACACAATTGACAAGTATACATGTATGCATAAACAAACTAAATTACTTAATTACCTTTCCTTTATCAACCACTGAGACCTGCACCGCCTCACATTGACCCCCGGTGGCAACTGGTGACACCTGCATCAGTATGTAAAAGATGATCATAAAAATTAGAAAACAATGTACATATACTATTATCATAATTTAAAAGGAAACCAATGAGTACATTAAAACATATGTACCATGGAAGAGTCAAGACCAAATGATATGGCTGAAAGTGTGGACCCCTCCACTTGTGCCATCTCCTCCTTTGTCATCAACTGAACATAAATGTAACACATAAAAAGACATAAGTGGGAAATTATTATAAGGAAATTCTACTAAAAATATGAACAATAAAATTTAAAAACAATGTAAAAAGTGAACGGTTTACCCTTACCATAACAATGGGAGTCCATGGCACTGTAGGATCCTGATGTACATCTCCATGAGCTGCTTTAGTGCATGTAGTGTGTTGTGTAGAGTCATCCCCATCGAAGCTGAAACTATATGTATCACTATTAGTCAGGGGACCAAGAAAAATATTCTTGCATATAACGCAAGTGTGGGCCACACAAACATGTGAGCTCGTGGAAGTGCTAAAAGCATCAAGATCAGGAGGCAACAATGTTGTGGTTAGCATAACCAACAGATCACTCAACGCGCGAATGGCTCGAATAGTCTATGAGCCAGCCTCAACAATAATGTCTGGATGCTGCACTGTGGGAGGTGGTGAAATCTTGGGAGGGGGGACATATGTGCTGTATTTCACCCATTGTGACAATGGCCTATCTTCTAGAGCACCTAAACCTACACCTTGGTTCTATCTCATACTCCAATAATCCACCTTGTGACTGAGCACAAATTTAGAATACAATTTTCTAAGAAAATAAAATGGGACATCCAAATTGTTGTGAGGTGGTCTATCAAAAACCATCCACCAACGGTCCCAAAACTTGTCACCTATTGCACTATTTGTGCACCATTTAATTGACAACTTGGTTTTTTTAGGGTCTACTTTTAGACCGGTTTTAGGATCCACAAAAAGATTAGCTATGTCATGTTTTGTTATATTTAGGTTCATGACTTCATCATAATCAAGCCCATCATCAAAATGGGTCTGCATGGAATTGCGCCAAAGAAGTGCAGCATTATTTTGCTTTGTCAGTTTCTCCATGTTTTCAATTATTGTGTTCAATGTCGTAAACATGGGGCACAATGTGGGGATATTGGCATATGCAGTTTCCAATCCTCTAAGTTCATTTAGATTTTCTCCTATTAGATCTTCTAAACGATGAGGGTTTGTGACAGGTACGTCTTCTAGAGGTGGGGGATTGTTGGGAGGTGGGTCTGGATTGTTTGCAGGATCATTGCGATGGTTTTCTGATTCCATGTCTAATAGCAATGAAAAAAATAAATAATTACAATGAATTTTAAAAAACAATACAAAAACTCATTGCTACCCTAATTGTTATATAAAAAACTATGTATTTATATTTAAAAATAATTAAAATAATAAAAAATAGAAGCTAAACTTACTCGGGCAATTTGGGAAAAATCGGATAGGGGATATGGGATCAAATATCTGAAACCTAGCTATGTTCAACATTTTTGCAATGAAAAAATGTTGAACGTGGATGGGTACAGTGATTTATATTCACTGGCAAATATTGGATATCTGATATTATCGTATATCCGATAATATCATATATCCGATAATGCCTTTAGGTTTGGCTTTTGGTTTGGCCAGGTGTACTGACACTCAGGCCTACCAAAAGTCAACAAATCTATTTCTGCGCTTTTGGACGAGTGAAAATAAGTTTTTTTCACATCGCCACTTTTTGGCATACCATGATCCTGCACATACCCATTGACTAAAATATACTTTAAAAAGATAATTTATCGCCTCATTAATTCATAAAAGCCCACTATAACTCCATATATTATATCCCACAAAAAAATAGATTTCTAATACTAATTAGTTTATAACAAATGACTAGAACTCTACATATTATAACCCAAATAAATTGTATTGTCAAACTAAACTAATTCATATCAAACAAAAGATTATATTTCACAAAAAATAAATTTCTCAAACTAAACTAATTCATATAATATGAATAGATCTTAATACATTACATCCTACAAAAATCACACTTCTCAAACTAAAATAATCCATAACCATCGACTAGAACTCAATAGATTATGTTCCACAAAAATTAGATATCTTAAACTAAACTAGTTTATAACAAATGGCTAGAACTCAATAGATTATGTCACACAAAAGCCAAACTTCTCTAACAAAACTAGTGTATAACAAATTACTATAAATCAATAGATTATATCTATAAAAAATTAAACCTATAAAACTAAACTAACTTATTACAAATCATTTCAATGAAAACTATAGGTTTTAGAGGCTTATTGACCAAAATATACTTAACAAAAATAATTTAGCAATTCATTTATTGCCTCATTCATGTATAAAATTAGAAACTAAACTAATTCTTAACAAATTACTAGAATTCAATAGATTATGTCCCACAAAAATTAAATTTCTCAAATTAAACTAATTCAAATCAAATAAAAGATTATATTACAGAAAAATTAAAAATCTCAAACTAAACTAATTTATATAAAATGAATCAAGCTCAATAGATTATATCACACAAAAATTATGTAATGCCCCTCCAACCCTAACATGTCCTTGATATGCGCATTGACAATTAGGGAGTGTTATAGGGACTTGTATGCTTGTTTTGATAAGAGTATGATCCTTCTTGAGGTGTTTGCATAACCCATTCTATTCCAACTATAATAACTTCACATTCTAGTTTGGGAAATGAAAAATATTTTTAGGTATGTTCCTTCATGTCTTCTTAAATGTCAATGATATTTTAGGACCTTGATATTATGGGGTCACCTGATAGATCTGTATGTTACTATGTGAGGTACTTCTTATTGATGATTATGATTACCTTAGATAAATTAGTTATAATGACTAAAGGGTTAATTGTGATACCCACCCTAATGATACTACTTGTTACACTTGAGATTGGATAGGATTGTGATATTTTATCATTTGTGGACTGTGTGTTTCCTCCTTACTAGACTTAGGTGATGAGACGTTAATAGATTATGTATTTCCTTTAAATAATATATTCATGATCATTATCTTTTATGTTTACTAATACATGGTTTTGTTGTCTCTTTGGTTGATTATGAGATTCTTCTTGTTGAGTAATGATTTAGAAATGCTATTTATATCTTTGATTATGCTTACATGTCAATTTTGCATTATCCTTGATGATGATTTACCTTCTTTTAGTGAATTTACATGGTCATGATTATCTATGTGCTAACAATACTAACGAATCATGTTTTAGGATGAATCTTGTTTGATGTGCCTGTAGCATGAGGGGAGGCATTCACAGTCACTTCTACAAGAGATCTACACGATGTCATACTCCCCCTCCTTGTCTGTTACTGTCTATCTCTCTCTTTATCTCTATGTGTGTGTGTATTTTCTTATCTTAGTAATGCAGGGTTGTAGGTACTAGGCATCAACTCCACCTGGCTACATAGGTCTAAGTGTGCCTTTAAAATCCTTGAAATTTTTTGATTACGAAGATAGTAACAAGGTCCCTACATGAGCCTCCCTTTTTCCATTATTTGATCCAGGAACATTGGGGTTCCCTATCGGGGTGAATATGATCTGATTTATGAAACCAAATTACAATACCTGGTGTGATACCTGCAGTATTGTAGAATTCAACATGAAAATTGAGAACAAAAAGATTGCAAACCAAAAATTGATCCATTCTATTCGAATATTGGAGTTTATAAAAATTTGATGGATCCCAAGGGTCATCAAAATCCCTTGGAAATGAAATGAAGAGTCATCATAATATTTCTTACAAATAAACTATTTTAACTATCAAAAATTATCAAAAAACTATATATAAAAATTAGGTCCACTTGGAGAAGGCATAACTTTCTAGTCCTAGCACCAAATTACTGAAACATAGGAAAATTTGAAAAATTAGATTTCAGTATTTCCCAATTTAATCCTAATCGGAATAACCCAAAACCACCTCATCCAAATGGTCATTGTTGTGGAAAGATCCTTGTTGTCACTTGCATTCTTTTGGTTCTATGATTTGTTTGATCATTTCATTTATTTCTCCTCCTTGGGATGATCTTTGCTATATTATGTTTCAAGGTTTCATGTTTGGTCAGGAGTTTGGCTTGACTTGCCTTATTGACTGTGGTTGACCTTGTTTGACCTTGTGGTTTTCTCTATGTATTTTATAGTTGAGTGTTATGACCTCTTTGGATGGTTATATTTAATTTGAGGCATGTAATTTCATTCTATGACTATTATATCTTATAGTAAGTATAAATATGTAATAATATTAATGTTGTGAGATATAACTTCATAATTACATAGATTTTAGTGTTTGGTATTTGACATGTGTGTGTGTGTGTGCGTGTGTGCGTGCACGTGCGCGTGCGCGCGCGCACACACACACACACACACACACACACACATATATATATAGGTTATATGTGATTATATATGTGTGATTATGGATATTGTTTATAGTATATATTTTGGGACTAAGGTAAAGTATAGTATTGTTAATAATTAAATATTACTTAATGTGAGGTTTAATATTCTTAATTACTAATTATTAATAATATGGATTGGTTACATATTACTTATACCTTCTATGCCACAGTTATATTTATGTACTATATAGTTGTGAGTTTATAATTATATTGAGTTATTTAATTATGCCCTTTAGTTAAGAGTTAGTTGGGGGTTGGTTACCTTTGGGAAATCTATTTATATGGATTCTCTTTTGATTTTGAGGGGGAAGATTGACTGAAACCTTGAGGAGAGATTGCTTTTACTTTTTATAGAAATTTTGGAGAAAAACTTATGATATGTGAGGGAGAGTTTGTGAGCACAATTCAACTTGAGGATTCATAAGTTTCCTTTCTTTTGGGGAGAGAGGTATATATGAGAGTTTAAAGGGTTGAGAGAGGGATTTTTGTTGTGTAACTGGTTCTTCTTCTTCCATTGATATTTCTGAAAGTGGAGAGGGTTTGAATGATGCATCTCAAGTTTGGATTTGTCTTCTTCTTTTTGTCTCCTTCCTCCTTCAATTGAATCTTTGGAGGACTTGAGGTATGGATTGAATTTATTGGTTGCATTATTTATCTGATAAAATGTGGATCTATTTATATGTTTTCATGATGTATTATATATGTACTTTCCATTCCTAGAGTTATTTAAAAGTTTTGAGATCTTTTTTGTGAAAATTGCCATGTGTTTTCCTAGGTTTTTACCAACACATTTTTGGAGATCTATTATTTAAATAATCTAAATTGAGTCTAGTCTTTTCTTTTGTTGATTTTATGGAAGTGAAATTCAGAGATCTCAAATGGGTATCTCTCATATTTCCTTTTTAGGGTCTAATTAATGCCCTATTATAGTTATTTTGTAAGAACTATAGTTATTTTGTAAGACTATTCTTGTCCATTCTTTGTTCCAATTTTTTTATCAAATGTACTCATATGGTACAGGTTGGTATGATCATGTAAAATATAAATTTTATATCAGAGATGGTCCTCTATCTTATCTTTTATTTTCCACTAGTTTGATGGATTTTGGTTATGTTTTGTGAGTGTTACAAGCATTTTAGTTGAGGTGGGTATGAACCCTAACTAGGGTTTTCTATTTTAGAACAAAAGCCATAACTTTCATTCCCACCATGGGATCTTCATATAAATTTTAAGAAAAGTATATAGGGATTTTTTCTTAATTATCACTTAAACGATTGGCTTAATTATGTATTTTGTGAAAGATATGATTTATTGTTCATTGGTGGCTATTCTTGGCATTTAACCATTGTTTGAAATAAACTAATTTTTGGAAGTTGTCAAGTGTTAGAGGCGTGTAGGTTACCATAGGCATTTAGGATACTATTTTTAATTTGGTTGGACCTTTATTACACTGAATATGGTTTTTATATCTTGATTGATGTATTTTGGATTCCTTCTTATGTGTTTGAGAACCCTTATGATAAGGCTAGGGTTTAGAATCATCCTATCGGTGTGGGGTCACAGGAGGGTTCCTAAACCTATGTTGCAAATGCCTTGATGTTATTTGTGTTATCCAAGCATCCTAGATAGCATGTTAAGTAGGGTAAACTAGGTTCTCTAGGTGAGTGGCTCACTATAGGTTCCAGGACCCTAAGTGGTCACTAGGAGATCCTATGAGGTAGGGGACCAAGACCCAAAGTGGTCACTACAGTGAATCCTATGGGTGAGTTTCTTAAGCAAGTGGAAACATTAATAAAATTAACTAGAAAGGGGGGATTGGGAATAAATACATTAAGCAAGATAAAAGATGTTCTTAAGTCCACATATGTCCTATTGGAGTACCAGGATCATGTGTAACCACTAGAGAAGGCCCAGTGAGTAGGAACCAGGGTCCATGACCACTAGGGTAAATCCCAAAAAGAAGGGCAATGTGATGACACTCACCTAGCCAGTGCTCTAGAGCCCTTATTCTTTGATTGTGTTGCCTTTGGTAGTCATTTTTGCATTATTATTTTTCATAACCTTGTTGTGTTTTATTTTGGGAAGGGTACTACCACCTTAGGAATATCCTAGTTGTCACCTCTTGTGTGGACCTTGGTTTCTATCTCTTAGCTTGGGGAAGTAGGCCTTTTTGGTTCCACGTGGTTGGGTAGTTAAATTTATTGAGGCACTATTTGTGGTCTCATGGATGATCTTTGTACATGTCCCTTTCCAAATTATTTGTTGAAGACTTTATATTAAAGTATATTATTTGATGTTGAGATGTATTGATGTATATGTATTCATGTAATTGTAAACGAGTCGTAAGTATATGGTGTAATGATGTATTTTGATGTAATTCCATTTCAAAGCAATGTAAAAGAGAAAGGGTAGTTCTAGGAGGAAAGAAATAGAAAAGTGAACATGTTGTATTATTTTAGAGCATTTAAGAGATGTTTAAATAATGGTATTTCTATAAAGTATCTCTTTATGTTGATGGCAAAAAGGAAAATGAACCTAGGAATAGTCATGCTATGGTGTATCTAAGTGAATGATAGAAAGGAAAGAAAATATCATCTTTTAACTTAATGTTCAAAGGAAGAATTATGAATGATAACTTGTGGAAATTAGACTTGTAATCAATGGGTAGTTATGATGTGATGGATGGAGATATTAACTTGAATTTTATTGATCAATGACTAGTTTATGTTTACTTAATGCATTTAAAATGAGTGTATAGTAATAAGACAATGCAAACCCTAATGAATGTTTATCTCTACCCTAATATTTAAATAAAACTAATATAAAGCGTAGACTAGTAAAGGTTACAAATTTTATGATTAGTTTTAAAGTAATAGCTTGACTTGATCATTCAAATAATGATAGTTGATTGACTTACATTTAACTAAGATAAGAAGATTAAAATGATTATAGACTAATAAATATCATATGTAATTCAATGTTTATCTTTATGGATGTAAATAGGTTGAGGATGTTGTTTTAGTAGCGATGTTAGGGAACCTGTGAGGACTTAGGTTGGTTAGTAATCTTGCATTTGAGTTTTGTAGACAAGTGTTTATTTATGTATTAGAAATGATGTTTATCTCATCGGTAAAAAAAAAATACTTGTCTTTAGTAGTTAGATGGCTTGTTCTCTTGGGTTCCCCAACAGAGCATTACAAATCACACCTCTCAAACTAAACACATTCATAACAATAGACTAGAACTAAATAGATTATGTCTCACAAAAATTAAACATCTCAAACAAAACTAGTTTATAACAAATTAATAGAACTAAATAGATTATGTTACACAAAAATTAGATTTCTCAAACTAAACTAGTTTATAACAAATGACTAGAACTCAATATATTATAGCCAAAAAAAATTAGACCTCTCAAAATAAACTAATTTATAACAAACAACTTCAAAGAAAACTAAGAAGTTTTAGAGACTTATCCCATGTTCCCATGCACCTGCTTAAGTATATTTTTTGCCTAAATTTTTAAGTATTCCCATGGAAATTTAAAAGTATGAAAAAAAGATAATTTAGAATCTTTTGCTATTTTAGTGGAGCAGCTACTATTTAGCAATTGAAAATAACCTCATGTCCCCATGCAGCTACTTATATACAATTTTTGCTTAAATTTAAGCAGTTAAAGTGTCCCAATGTAAATTTTTAATTTGGGGCAAGGGATAAATTAGAATCTTCTCCTATTTTTTTGAAGCAACTACTGCTTATAACTTAAAATTAAACTTTGAAAAAAAGGGAAGGGCTGAAAATAAGTAGCACTGCTTATTGAGAAAAAAATGGAAACAATTACACTTGCCATCACCATTTTTATTCTTTCCTTTTATTTGCTTCAAGTTTACTTCCAAAATTTATAAATTTTATTTAAAAATACTATTTAGAAGCACTGCTTAAAACTAAGCAGCAAATTTTAGTATATATGGGGACACCTGCTCCACAAATTACTGCACAAAATGTTGAGTGGGGAGCTAGAAATAAGCATATGACTGCATATTGCCAAAAACACCACATGACTCCACAAATATTTTTCCCTCTAGTTTTTTAAGATTTTATTTATATTTTTCGTTAAATTTTAAGTGTATAAATTATTATTAAATTTATTAATATAAATTTTAAGTTTTCTGCTTAAAATAAGCAAAAAGTAAATATTCGTGCAGCCACCAGCTCCACAAATATCTCCTTAAAAAATTGGACAGCCACTAGCATAAAAACAGTGGTCTTATTGACTAAAATTTACTTTACAAAGATAAATTATCAATTTATTAATCACCACATTCATAAAAACTAAACTGATTTATATTACGAATGACTAGAACTCAAAAGATTGCATCCCACAAAATTGAACTTCTCAAACTAAAGTAATTCATAAGAAACAAAAATTGAACTTACCAAACTAATCTAATTTATTGAAAGAAAAAAAATCTGAAAGAAAATTTGAAGTTTTAGTTGGCTTCAAGAGCTCATTGTAACAATCTCAAACCAAACAAGAACCTGCAGAACACAAAGATCTATGCGAGCTTCAAGAGCTTATTATAAATCCCGAAGACATGGTTGGATAAACTCCCCTCACGGTCCTTTCAACAAACTGCTCTCTTTCTTCAAATAAACATTTCATGCTCAATACTCTGGCAAATTTTTGGAAAAACCATAGGAGTGGAAGAAGAAGAAGAAGATGGGTTGAATTGAGAATTTGCGAGAGCCTCCACATAGAGGCGCCCTCTGTAGGCAGCAAGATCTGCGTAATAAACTGGAGGAACCAGCGATATGGGCTTTGTACATCTAGAGTACGTGTAGCACAAGTCATTGATCAACTTCTGCAACTCATCCGATCCAAATCCATTGTCGTCCCAAAGAACATGATAATGGGTCGGCTTGCTAGTCCCCCGCTGCGCGTAATGACTGCACAGATAGAAATCGAACTCCCTCGGATGAACAATCACAGTATCCACAACTGTCCCTGGCGGCACATTGCCCACATCATAGATTGGAAAAAGCCTCGTGTGATGCCTCTTCTGCGCCACAATGAGCGAAACAGAGGGATTGTACCCATGCTCAAGCTCACTGAAAGCCCTCTTCAAATCCACAAGCTCCTTGTTTAAAACCATATGGAATTGCCCCTCGCTCACGCCATCTCTGAAGAAAACTACCCGTTCTGGCAGCTTCGAATGCCTTTTCAAGTATTCGGATAACAATTCCTTGCACATTTCTCCCAGATCTGTGATCTCTTCCTGGCAGCTCTCCTGGTGCCGGATTCTGACCATATAACGGTTAGATTCTGGCCAGTTTATGGTCATCACAACGGCTGCTATTGATGGGTTTTTTTCACTTCGCTGGCCCGGGTGATTCACATCTGCTCCGAAATAGACCACGTGGGAGTTCCCAAATCGTGGGAGTTGGTTAGAAAGAGTTTGAGCCAGTGCCACGTTGCTCCCGCCGACTTTTGCATTGATTTTTAGGGCAAGATTTGCCAAATACCTTGAGCAGAATTTGCTGTCGTTGTCGAATTCCTGAACACACTCGAAGTCGCAGCACTGTGTTAGGAGTCCTATTTCTGTTTCACAAATGAGCTTGAGGTTTTTGTAACCGCTGTGTCTGGCCCCCATCACGCAGATCAAAATCTGAAGCTGGCCTTTGCTTTTTCTGTGGATTGCCTGAAGACATTTGCGCAGATGCAGTACATTGTCCAACATTGATATTGGTTTTGATTCGAAGATTGTTGGGTTTTCTGGCATTTGGATGCCCAGTTCTTGGAATCTCGCCACCATTAAGTTGCAGAAATTCTTCATTGTTTTGCTTTTCCAATCTTCTTTTGGGTTGTGGAAGAGAGAGAGGATTCCCCATCTGTCAATTGGTTTTGGGTCGAAGAGTTGGCGGTTGTGCAGGTTCCATTCCCGGTCACCATGTCGAGGAGTGATTTCGCAGCTGTTGCCCAGCCTCAGCTTAGGTGCGGCTATCACACGGCCGGGTACACTGGTCATTTCTGAACCCACTGACATGCGATAATTCTTAAGAACTGGACCGCTGCAACAAAGAAAGTTAAACTATTATATTCATATTTAGAAAACAAAGTTGTAAAATATGTGGATAGATATAATCAATGAGTTTCATTAAAAAATTACATTTTTAAATTTTGATAGTAATATCGATATTTGATTTCCTATTTATATTTAGCAGAATTTATGTAAAAAAATTGGAAAGATATCATTATTAATGTAAAAAAGTTGAAAGATATCATTATTAAGACAATTAAAAACATTAATGGTTCATAAGACACAACACTTGGTGAAGGTTTTGTAAATGAGGTTGCAAACTAAATGGACTTAATCTTGAGGAAAACTCGAAAGTTTAGTGCACTTGAGTTGGAGAAGTACTGGGATGGGTTGCATCTTAGAATGGGTCAATGTCTTTGACCCAAAAATTACGTAGTTCAATCAGGGTATCAATATCATAATTAAAAACAAATCAATTCTACTATATATAGTAAGTTTGTTTTGAGAAAATAAATCAAATTTTTCAAGGGGTTTGAGCTTAATTGGTGAAAACATTGGGTTGTCATTGTGGAGGTCCAAATTCAAATCCTCGTAGAAAAATGTAAATTGGAATTCTAATTTGTGACTCTTGGACAGAAGGTGATTCTGACACAAAGTGAATTTCTAAGTAAAGAAAATCAAATCCAATTTCTTTTGTTTCTTCTGTCTCTAACACAGATTGTTCTAACCTCCTATAGGCCCTATTGCCACTATAGAATGCTTATAAACGTACAAAACATCAATACATATCATTATCAAGGCAATTAAAAACAAATCAAATCCAAATTTTCTTTATAAGATGAGTTTTGTTGTAAATTTAATTTTCAAAAATTGTCCGAAGGTTTGAGCTTAATTGGTTGAAATATTGGTTTCTCATTGTAAACCAAGTTCAAATCCTCATAAAAGCATGTAAAGTGTAATCAATCATTCATATGAAGTGGTTTCTAAATAAAAGTGGACTCAATCATTTATAGGAAGTGGTTTCTAAATAAAAGTGGATTTGTAAATAATGACTCCTAGTCTTCTACATGTGATTTCTAATGTGTTTAGTCATAAGAACATGTAAAGTAGAGCTAATTTATGGCTATTACTCTTTCATAGGAGATAATTTCTAAATAGAAGTGGATTTCTAAGTTGTGATTTTTAGTCTTCTATAAATATGTATTTTCTCATAAGAAACTGGTATTAATGTAATGTTGATGTTGGTATGAACAAGATATTTATAATTCAATATTTAACTAAAATGAAACAAATCAAACACATGAACTATACTGCCTATATAAAACACCTATCAATACAATAATAATTAAATTCCAAAAACATATATAATATACTTATTTTTATATAATTAATATATTTCTTGAATGAATAATTATAACTTTTCTATTAATTTAAATTAAAATACACTAATCACATTTAAAAAATCTTAGAAAGGAAGAATTTTCTTCGCACAAAACTTACCCTGTAGGCCCGTCTTTGCCTTTCATGATGTCAATGGTTTTATGAAACCTTTCCTGAATGCTAGGGATAGCCACATCCCTCAGCTTCTTAGACTGAACAGGATTGAGATCATCTCTGGGAAACCTTTGCCCTGTACAAATTCTACAGAGTTCCATGGGGACGTAATTCGGCCTTTCTGAGTTCTTGCTCACATCCAGGCAAGGCAGATCATCCAATCGAATCTTCTTATTATAACGCTGCTCAAAGTAATCCACAAGCCTTATTTCCTCTCTCCCTCCAATCCTGAAAGTAAGTTGTCTGGCATTCTGTGTAGTCAGTCCACGAACAGTAAACTTCTGCTTTGTGCGCCTATGATTGACACTCACCTTCAATCCTCTCAGAATCCTTTCTGCGTCCTTTCTCACCTTGGAATTCTGAAAATCCACTCTAGTGATCCTCTCCTTCAGATAATCTAACACTGGAATGTCCTTGTGAAGGGCCACAACTGAGTAATCTACCTTAAGAGCCAGACCAATTGCTGTTGTACTGAGACTGGATGAATACCCAATTGCAGCCACTGCACCACCAGTGAGAAATGTTTGGCCTTTGGGACCTTGATCATAAAGGCTGCTTCCAATTACAATCCTGTTCTTTCTGGGATGCTCTCTTATTACCAAACCCATTGCCTGCAGCAATTCCCAGCTTGAATGGTGTGTCAGATCTCTGCTCAGAAACTCTGCTAATTTGTGCCCGTCTAGTGTTTTAGTGAACTTCAGAACTACTCTGTATTCCTTTACTTCCCCGTTGTTTAACTTCACGTGAAACTCGCCTTCTAGTGAAGGGAGCAAAGAGTATAACATTCGTTTGCCATCGTAGACGGGCATTGCCTGTTTGAAAGCTGGGCGGTCTTCAAATAATTTGTTCTTGATTTCATGGGCATCTATTCTGGATATGGCGGTGCTCTGTGTTGTGGATCTGAGCGCCATGTCCACGTCGTAGAGGAAAATTTGCAGAGCTGGGTCGTACTTGACGACGAAATGATTTGCAATGAGGCGAAGATCCTTGTCCCCTTTTTCTCCTCCTTTGTCGGGTCTGCTCACAGGCTCCAAATCACCCCCGCTGCAACTGCTCGAGGAAGAATTGGCATGCTTGGGCTGATGGGTCTCCGCTTTAGCTGTTTGCTCCCCAGAAAAACCTATGATCATTTATACAGATCCACTCCAAAAAGCTATGAATTACATGACAACAAAACTACAAATATAGAAAACACTACAAATATAGAAAACAAATAAGTTTTCAATCCTATAGTTTTTTAGTTAAATTCATTGACACGTTTCATGATTAGTTTGGTTCAAGAACTTGTATTTCTTATAGTGAGTAGATTTCTATAATCTATGAGAATTTATTGAATGCTGTTTTGGGATTCGATTGTGTGAGTATTTTTACATCAATGTTGTGGATCACACTCCGTGATCTATCATTAGAATGAAGAGGGAAAGCACAAGGAGAAAAATGATGGATCACAAGTGTGATCTGAAACATTGATGTAAAAATACTCACACAATCAAATCCAGAAGCAGCATTCAAAAAATAAACTTTTCTCTCTCATAAAAATGAATAGTACAGTTAGCACTGATTTAGATTATACTTTAAAAAAAACTTTTCACTCTCATAAGAATGAATAATACAGTTAGTACTGATTTAGATTATATTCACTGTGGTGAAGCATCCTTCTTCACTAGTGATGAGTTCTTGAAAACTCCTTCTAATGAAATATAGATCACCAATTAAATTTTTTATAGCAATGTCATAATTTAACTTATTATGGAAAAAATCTCCAACTTATCAATAAATGAATTGAAACTGTATATTTTATAATGTTTCTTACTTTTCTATTTGTGATCTTTTCTTTGATGAGTTAAAACATCTTATTTCATTAAAATGAAAGATCTTCACATAAACAAATTTCCAAAAACATTTACTTTCATTTTTCTCATACACAAAAAATCTTCATCAATTATTGCAGTGTGAAGTGTAACACAGTTCAGACGATACATCAATAATTGCACTATAAAGTGTAAGCTAATTCATTTTAGATTTAATGAAGTATTGCACGGTTCAGACGATACATTTGTGCAGGGTGAGGTACTAGAAAGAGGAAAAATAAAGAAAATCGAAAGTTTGTTAAATTTAGAGAGAAGTTAGTTGTTGGATATGTTCTAATAATTGTGATAGTATTTCTAAATTTAATTTAGAATATTACATATGCTTATATATTGCTTTTGGGACATGCAAAGTTTACAGACAATTTCATTTGATAACTTTGTTCTATATGATGGATTCATAAGTGACGGATTCATTACAATATGAAATAATGGTTGTCATTTGATATGGCGACTATAACTTTGTCCTGTATCATGGATTCATATGTGATGGATTCATTACTACATGATATAATGGTTTTGTCATATATGTATGTCTACAAATGTTTCGAATTTTCCTTCTGGTTGCATTCTGAGATCCTGAAGATATCAAGGTCCATATAGAAGAATTAAAATGAAATACTTTGATTATACTAAATAAATTTTGAAAAAAAAAGTCTACTTTTGCTGTTTCACTTCTGATTAAAGTTTACTGTGACTTCGTCCTCTATGGCGGATTCATTACGTCTTTGTTATGTGCACATGTCTCCAAACATTTCAAATTTTCCTTCTCATTAAATTCTGAGATACTTGATGGTGTCAAGAGCCATATTGAGAAATCAAATTGAAACACAAGAATTCAAATGAAATACTTAGATTATAATAGACAAATTTGGGGAAAAAATTGTGATAATGGTTACCAACTCATAAGTTCTCATATACTAAAAAAAAAAATTGTTACATACTATAATAACAACCTGGTTAAAGAACAGGAATGAAAATTGCAAGGTAACCCTGTACAAGAATATCACTTACTTGGAGCCAAAGGTTGTGGCTTGGAAGGGTGCTTTCCTTTCTGGGAGGGAGATGAAGTCCAAACTCTGTTCTGGGTGGGTGAAGGCAGGAACTCCAGATTGGGAGTAACAGGTCTGGGAGCAACCCCATTTCCATGGCCTCTCCCACGACCTGTTGGCTGCCATCGGCATTCTTCATTTTGACCTCCATTTTCATTTCGATTTCTATCTCTATTTCTACCTCTTCCTCTTCCTGAACCTCGACCTCGACCTCGACCTCGACCTAAACCTAAGTCTTGACCTTGGCCTTGGCCTATTCCTCTTCCTCTCTGGCCTTGGCCTTGGCCTATTCCTCTTCCTCTCTGGCCTCGGCCTTCCATAGCATAGAACTATTATCTATGCTCATAAATGCTATGGCCCATCATTTTGTATTTCATATTCGTAGTATAAGACACCATGACAAAGGAATCAACGATGAAAACGGGAATTATGCATAAAAATGCTCGTCACCAATGGGATAAGAAAACAGCGGTTGTTCTGCAAGTTCGTTGTGAAGACCGCCAAACATTTAGTTTTTATGATACACGATCCTAGTTCCCGTCGGCCTTCTCTCAAACTCATTTTAATTCGTTTTCGATCCTGCCTGGCGAGTTGGCTGTTATCTTTTGAACTAATCGGACATACCTAAGGTTTTTGGTTCAGTTTGTTTGTAAGTTATGTTACCCTCGCTAGTATCTTCCAAGTAGTTTATATGCTTCGACACGTTCATTATTTAATATTTATGATACATTTAACTAATTATTATTGTTGAGACTATTCAACTAACTAGAAGTTGTTTCAATAATTAACTAGCAATTGAATGCTTTATTGTACAACTGAAAGTCGAACTAGGTTGTGCTTTTGTGGAGAGGATTATTTGAAGAATATACAGTTAAATAATGGTTGTAGATACAATTAGTGAAAGAGACGGAAAGTTGACAGATAAGATTCTACAATTATAAAACATGATATCTTGATAAACAAATGGATAAAATGTATAATGCATGGTGGGGTTGAATCCTTTTTTAAAGAGAAAAAGATGATAGATAGGATTCTTCAATCATAAGACCTAATATCCCGATAAACAAATTTATAAAAAGTAAAATGAATGGTGGGGTTGAATCCTTTCTTAAAGAAAATAACCGACAGTTATGATGTTTGCTAATTCTGTTTGGCATCATTACCCTTAAGATGACATTATCTTGTAATTTGTTATAAAATGCATAAGCCACAAAGGTTGTTATGTTCAAATTGAAATATGTAGATATTCTCAGAGAATTGCTAGACCTGTCTCTCTCCCTCTCGTCTCTCTCTCTCTCTCACCTCTCTCTCCCATCTCTAGGTCTCTCTCACCCTCTATCCTGCTCTACCTCACCCTCCCTCCTTACACCTATCTCTATCCTTGCCTCCCTCCTTCTCTCTTCTTCTCTCTCCCTCTCTTATAATTATTTTCACGCTTTTCATTCTCTCAATTGCTACCTCTCCCTCCCACCCTCTCTCTCTCCATCTTTATCTCTCTACCTCTCCCTCCCACTCTCTCTCTCCATCCCTAGGTCTCTCCCTCCATCTTTATCTCTCTACCTCTCCCTCCCACTCTCTCTTCCATCCCTAGGTCTCTCCCTCCATCTTTATCTCTCTACCTCTCCCTCCCTATCTCATTAGCCACCTCTCTATATATCTCACATGCCTCTCTCCCTAGGTTCTAAGTCTCTCACCTATTTATCTCTCTCCTCTCTATTCATTTCTCACCCTCTCTACCTCCCTTTACATCTTACTCCTCTTCCTTCCTTTTTGAACTTATATATCTCATTTTCTTCTCTCTTTCACCTCTCTACCTCTCCCCTCTCTAGGTCACTTAGTCACTCCTTGTCTACCTCTCTCTCGTTTCCTCGTTAGTCACCTCTTTCTTTTTGATCTTCTCCTTCTTCTTCTCTCTCCCTCCCATATCTACTTCACTACCTCTCCATCCTTTGTATAGGGTTTAGGTAAGAAGGTGTAGGATATAGAGTTTAGGGTATAGGGTTAGGGTACATATAGTTAATTTTATTACCCATATAAATACATTCCTTTTATCTCAATCTTCCTCTCTTATCTCTCCTCTCTAGGTCTCTCTCTCCCTTTCTACTTGACGCAATTCCAAGGAGGCAGAATCCCCAAAGGAGATGCCCAACCTCACAACTAAGAGTAACACAAGAAAGAAACAACACAAAAGTAGAGAGAGAATGCACGATCCAATATATTCATTCAGAGATCAAACAACATACATGTTAGGTTGTTAGGCCTTCCCGGTTACAGCCATATACAAGAAAAAGAATCTCAAATCCTAATTTTGATTTTCTAAAGTCTTAGATCTAGGTTCCGTGAACCATCGACCACTACTACTACTCAAGATACATCCAGTTATTACATATAGGAAGCACCTCTATAGGTCAGCCAAGAGAGAATTTATTTCCCTGAGAAGGAAACGTTTACAAACAAATAGGTCCAACCAAAATGAATCAAAGATCCAAGAAAGGAAACAACAAGATGCACGATCATAGGCAATGATTCATAGGAGATCCATGAACCACATGCCATGATCGCAATGGTCAGAAGCCAAAGATTAGTGACCGCACATCGAATCTCAAAATAGGTCCAAGAAAGAAATGAACACGTTACCCACAGACAGAAAATGGATCAAATCTCAAACGGCCATGAACAAAATAAGGTGTGATCATAGGAAGATGATCCTAGATAGGTCTAAAATAAGACTTTAGGATCGCACATGCTATCTCGAACAAATGACAATTGGCCACCATAATCTCTCCAACCAGTAAAGAAGAACAAAATAACAAAGAACTATTTTTGGTTGATGCAAGATTGTCATGAACCCAAGATGCTCTCTCTCTCTCTCTCTCTCTCTCTCTCTCTCTCTCTCTCTCTCTCTCTCTCTCTCTCTCCGCCATATCTATCTTCTTCACTAAATCTCTCTTATTATGTATCGATCTCTTATTTTGTATCTATTATCTATGTCATTACTAATGAGCACAAATAATGGCTAGATTCTATCTATGTCTTTTATGTTTTTACTAGTTCCATAAAAGGTTTTATATTGTTATAAGGTTTAAAGACTTTGTTAATGATGGTTCTATGTTGTTTTCCTAAACTTGACAAAAGTGAGCATGGACTTATCTTTATGCTTCATTTTTTATTAAATGGTGAAAGATGATAGGTGACCTTTCTATGAGATTTATTCATATTAATCTTGCATGTAGTTAGATAAATGTTATTCTGATATGAAATGGATATGCCTTTGTTTTGTACACACTAATGTCATGATGCAGGAATAAATGAAGGAGCAACAATGGTCAAAGCCTCACAACATGGGAGTTCATGCCAATTAATTGGTTGAAGATAAAGTCATGCCAAGATGAATATTGAAAGAGCAACTGATTAATTGCAGCTCATGAAGAGTAATAGTGAGACTTTAGTGTTCATTCTTGAAATAAAGTAGATATAGGGAAAACAATTTTCCTCCGCAGCAGAAACAATTTGACCATTTATTATTTAGAGCATAACTTCCTTTTCTTATGTTGTAAAAAATTGAGTCCTCCTAATGTCTTGGCAGTGGGAATTTTGTTAGTTAGAATCAAATAGGAGTCTTATTGCTTTAAATAAATTTTAGATACCCCTTCTCAGGAGTTGGAACTTTAGATATTGTAATTCCAATTTTTATTTTATTGAATAACAATTTTAGCTACATTAGTATGTAACAGTGTTTTGGAATGAGGGTATGTGCAAGAAGATGAGGGGCCAAAAAGTGGCGATGTGAAAAATATTCACTTTTCACTTCTCCAAAAGCACATGAAAGCACTTGTTGACTTTTTAGTAGGCCTGGGTGTCAGTACACCTGGGCAAGCCTGCCACCAAAGCACATTCCTAATCGGGTACCCGAAAATATCGGGTACCTGATAACTTTGGCATATATCCCGAACCCGCGAGCCCTATTCTTCATTTCCTAGTGTGATTTTATCATTTTCTAGCCGCGATTTTCTGATACCCGGTATATTTTCGGATACCTGATATTCGAAACGTCAAATTTGACTTCAAGCATATTTGGTAAGTAGTTAATTGTATATTTTTATTAATTTATTTCATTTTCATTGTAAATGTAGTGTTTTTTTTTTAAATAGGGTTTTGTATTTATATTTGTAATAATATTTGAAACTTAGATTTGTTTTTTATTTAATCAGGCATGGCTGACAACAATGAAGAAAATAACCCTCCAAATAACAATCCCGAAAACAATCCCCCATATCTAAAACCTAAATCTTTACAAGATTTGATAGAAGAAAATTTGAACACAATACGAGGTTTCCAAAACACATATCAAAATATACCTACATTAGCTCCCATGCTTACCACACTAAATACAATTGTTGGAAATATTGACACACTCACACAGCAACATAATGTTGCTCTTCATTGGCGTGATGATATGCACGACCAATTTGATGACGGGCTTGACCATGATGGGATTGCAGCCCTTAATATAACTAAGGAAGATATAGCTGCCCTTTTTGTCGATCCTAAAACCGGAATACCAGTTGACCCCAAAAAGCCCAAATTATCAATAAAATGGTGCACAAATGAAGCAATGCGCACAAACTTTTGGGATTGCTGGTGGATGGTTTTTGATAAACCACCACATAGCAATTTGGAGGTCCCATTTTATTTCCTTAAAAAATTGTATGCTAAGTTTGTGCTTAGTCAACATGCTGATTATTGGAGTATGAGGCCCAACATGGGCGTAGGTAGAGGAGCTCCTCAGACTAGGCCATCTTCCCAGCGCCGAAAGGCCACTACCTTTGTCCCCCCCACTGATGTTGCACCCCCTCCTTCAGTGCAGCATCCTGATATCATTAGAGAGGCTGTTGAACAGACTATTAGGGCAATTCATTTACTGAGTGATCAGTTGATCACACAAACTAGGTCAGTGTTGCCTCCTGTGGATGCTGTTGGCGCATCGACATCTCGTTGGAGTTCACATGTATGCGAGCCCCATATGTGCATTACGTGCAAGCATATGTGCCTCAGACTGCTTACTGATTCTGATATATATCAGTTTCATGATATTGATGAGGGAGATACAGGAGAGGCTACTGCAAAGGTTGCAACACCTCATGGAGCATCTACATCTCATGAGAGTGCTCAGGAGGTGCACGTAGAGCCATTGACTCATGTTGATATGGTAAGAGTAAACATTATAAATAAATTTGTCACATGACTTATTTAATTTAAAAATAATTTATTTATTTAGATTAGTTTTAATGATTGCATGCACTTATGTATATATATTTTTTCCATTTATGTTCAGTCGATGACACAGGAGGAGGTGAGACAGGTGGATGAGTCCACACTTTCGGCCATTTCATTTGGCCTTGATGACTATACGGTATATTATAAATTATGAACCCATTAGTTTTTTTTTATATCATTTGGTGTACATGCTTAAATCTCTATCAATTAGAGCAATAAAATTCATACATTTACTAATATATATTGTCATCTTATTGTGTTCTTGCAGGCTACAGCCAATGTCAGTGGGGGGCGTGAGGGGGTTCCTTCATCAGGTGTCGACAAAGGAAAGGTAGTTAATTGTTTAAGATTAATTATGCATGCATATGTATGCCACTTGTGTGTAGTAATAAATATTTTACTTGCACTTTATTGTATAGGGTGTGGCTATTGATGATGTCCCGACACCGGTTCGGCGGCGTAGGGTTACGGGCGTCTCGATTTGGAGTGATAGCCCGATTGTATGTAGACTTTTACATATTGTTATTTGTATTTTGTAACTAGGGTTCCTATGATGAAGTACATTGATATATAATTGACAATCTTTTTACTCTCATAGGTTACTCCGACTGTGAGGGAGGTCCCATGAGAATCTTTCATTTCTTTGTTGACCCAGCCCACTATTCCAGAGGAGGGATCACTAGATGTAAGTTTTAATTTTAGTTCAATCAATTTGTAATTTTATTATGCTATCATCCTATTTTGTAGATTTATTACTCTATGTTGCACCAGTCTACTAATCTCATTATTGCAAATATATATTTATAGGTCAGAGTTGGTATTTTTGGCATGGTCCCTTCGCTACCCAGGACTTATGTTAGGACACCTGATCGTGGTAGGCGATCAAGAGACCAGGTACAAATTTATTTGTATTCAGTGATAATTTTAATTAAATTAGTGTTTGAAAATTATGAATTATATATATATATATATGTGTGTGTGTGTGTGTGTGTGTGTGTGTGTGTGTGTACAAATCATATAAAGTAAGCAATCTAACTTTGGTTTGAACTCATTTTTTATGCAGGATCAATCAGAGCCCAACACTTCTTCAAAGAGGCTACATTTTGATGATCCCCCTACAGCATAGGATGCAGTTTTAGTTTTGTGGTCATTTAGAGATGACACTTGGCACATTTTGAGATGGCATATATGCCACATTGTACACCTTAAAACATTGATTTTGTAGACATTTTGAAATGGCATGTGCCATATTTATATATGGACATATTTTTGATACATTTGATACATATATAGAACATATTCATTTATATGTTATATTTGCGTCATCTTTTGTATATACATATTTATTATTCATGTTTGTGGAATTGAATGGTGAAGTTATATCTTAACTATGATTATCATTATGATTTAAATTATATCTTGTTGAAGTTACATTTGTTTTTCTTTACTCTGGAATACCCTGTTCATGGAGCTTATTATGTTTGAGGTTTAACTTCTTGTTGGTGAACAGATTTGTCTTCGAAAGAAACACTTACAAAATGACCTTCAAAGCCCAAACAAAAAGACTCAACCAACACCAACAGTTGGGTCACTTCGCTATTGAGAAGCGTAAGCACCCTTTGAATTATCTGAGTACAACTCCCCGTGAGGGATTTACAATGAATCAACTAAACTATAAATGATAATGCTTTTAACCTGAAAGAAATAAAGGCTTACAAACATCTATTCATAAACACGAGATAGACGCGAAGGGACTAATTTACTGAATAGTGCCATCTGGATCTTATTGCAACACAAGTGTTAATGCGTCTGTGTTTTGATTGGACGCTTGGTGCTATAACTAGAGCGTGTCATTTCTGGCTCTCCACAAACATACTGCTTCATGCAAGTGACACCAATAAATATTTTGTCGAAGCCATCATACATATGTATTTTGGGATTCAATTGCGAGCACGTCCTCCTTAATTTTCCCACCCTGTGAACCTGAAGCCAACATCTCCGAATCATGACTGATGTCAACACAAAGAACTGCATTATCATGCATCATGAAGGCATCATCAGCTTGGTATTGAAAATCACTCTTGAGTTTCCCACTGATATAGTCCCAGTCCTCTATGAATCCAACAACCGAAAGATCGCTGCCCAATCGTGCTTAGTGCACCTTGGGGTCACTTGGGTCGAGCGTGGTTGCGAGCGTTTCCGTGACTCTGTGGGTAGAATGGGGTTGTCACTGGCATTTACCCAGCCAACCGGAGCCGATGGAGCAGACGGTTCGATGCCAGGTCAGACGGTTTGAAAGATACGATGCTGAGCCACTTTCAACTGACCCTCACTGCAAGTTTTGGCATCGACTGAGATTGCCTTGCCAAATGCAAACGAAGTCGAATCACCAAAAATTGAGAGAGGTTATTGTAGACCTCAAAAACATGATCCTGTAGCACCTGATAGTTTTTTGATAGCTCTCACGAGGTCTGAGATACAAGCCCCAGAAGATCGCTGCCCAATCGTGCTTAGTGCACCTTGGGGTCACTTGGGTCGAGCGTGGTCGCAAGTGTTTTCGTGACTCTGTGGGTAGAATGGGGTTGTCACTGGCGTTCACCTGGCCAACTAGAGCTGATGGAGTAGATGATTCGATGCTAGGTCAGACGGTTTGAAAGATACGCTGCTGAGCCACTTTCAACTAACCCTCACTGCAAGTTTTGGCATCGACTGAGATCGCCTTGCCAAATGCAAATGAAGTCAAATCGCCCAAAATTGAGAGAGGTTATTGTAGACCTTGAAAACATGATCTCGTAGCACCTGATAGTTTGTTGATAGCTCTCATGAGGTCTGAGATATGAGCCCCAGAAGATCACTACCCAATCGTGCTTAGTGCACCTTAGGGTCACTTGGGTCGAGCATGGTCACGAGCCTTTTCGTGACTCTGTGGGTAGAATGGGGTTGTCACTGGCATTTACCCGGCCAACTGAAACTAATGGAGCAGACCGTTTGATGCAAGGTCGGATGGTTTGAAAGATACGCTATTGAGCCACTTTCAACTGACCCTCACTGCAAGTTTTGGCATCAATTGAGATCGCCTTGCCAAATGCAAATGAAGTCGAATCACCCAAAACTGAGAGAGGTTATTGTAGACCTCAAAAACATAATCCCATAGCACCTAACAGTTTTTTGATAGCTCTCACGAGGTCTAAGATACGAGCCCCAGAAGATCACTGCCCAATCGTGCTTAGTGCACCTTGGGGACACTTGGGTCGGGTGTGATCGCGAGCATTTTTGTGACTATATGGGTAGAATGGGGTTGTCACTGGCGTTTACCCGGCCAACTGGAGCCGATTGTATATATATAAAATGTGTGTATATATATGTACATATATATATGTGTGTGTGTGTGTGTGTACATATATGTATATATATACATAATATATGTACATATACATATATGTATATGTGTGTGTGTGTGTGTGTGCATGTCTCCATTCTCTCTCTCTTGTCTTCCTTCCACCATCACCATCTCTATCTATTCTAAGCTCTATCTCATCTCTCCCCCTCCCTCTTCTCTCTCTTTGCCTCATGTCTCTGACCCTACTCTCTCTCTCTCTCTCTCTCTCTCTCTCTCTCTCTCTCTCCATAACCCACGTGCAGGTTATGTAGAACTAAAAGCTTGCATAAGTTTTAGTTCAACTAATAATACAAACATACCTCTTCCCACTGCTATGTTCGACCCCCTCTTTGATGATTGGGACTCCTAACAAAATGGAATGGTCGAGAATTTGTGGGAAGTTGCAAAGGGGGTTGTAATAGGAAAAAGGAAATAAATACAATTTAATAACCCAAATTTGTTGACAAACAATAAAAAAATAAAAATGCATGTACTTATATATAAATGCATATTTTAACATTTATAGAACAAATACATACCAGAGCCTCATATGGTTCTCATGTACTCTTAGGAGGCATCATCATTGATGATGCAACTATGACCATTTCCTATATGAAAAATGATAACATATGTTTCTAACGTGTGGAAATGAGGATAGGTAGGATTTTAACAATGTACCTAATAGAGATCCTAAACCAACATTCCCAACAATACATATGAATTGATAATGATAAATAATGTGAATTTGGAAATACTTGAAATTAGATAAGATGAAATACATACCTCATAATAAAATTGATATGGAAATACCTATTTTCTGGTGCCTGTGTTCGATTTTGGGAAATTCTGCAACCGGAATCTGGGACAGGAAAACAGAGATGAAGAAAACCTAGAAAGCTTTTCCAATTTTGAAGAAGGTCATCCTTGACCCAGGGACAGGGGTAAGATCTTTCCCCAGGGTACAATCTTACCCCTAAAAGTTGACCTTGACCTACACTACTCTAACAGAAATTTTGTTTACTGATCCCTGAAGTTTGGTGAAAAAGGGTACTCAGATCTGCTCTACAGCTCCCGAAACAACGACTGTAGATATCTGAAAATGGTGTTTTGGGGTGGTTATATAGGGTTTTGCCTTAGTCAAACCCCCATTTTGGTGATCTCCACCTCCACAAATAGTCGAATGTAATAGAATATGTGTGTGTATTGAATGTGTAATGCCAAGATCTAATCCTCTAGATTGAAACCCTAGCATGAATTGTTATGAGAAAATAATGCATAGATTTGAATCTGATAAGAAAGCATAACAAGCCCTCAAGGCTAAAGTACTCTCACCAAATTTACAATCTGTAATTTCTACCCCATGATTGTATCTTTGAACGCTTGAATATTGAAAATGGTAGATCAAGGAAGAAGGAATTTTTCTTGCTCCAAAGGAATGTCCACAATTGCTTGTCCACAAAAATGTTTGATATTTTCAATGACTTGTTCTTCTATATCATCTTCTTGCAATCTTGCATCTTCACTTCACCATCGCTTTCTTTCTTTAATCGATTGTGTCTCCACTTGATTGATACTTGGTGTGTAGTTGTTAAAATGAAGGCAAGAGAGAGTCCTTATATAGAGGTTTCAAGGAAAGGCTCCTCGGGAAATGTAAGGGCCCATAATTCAAATTTTACCTTGAATTATGGTCCAATAACAATAACCAAGTAAGGAGGGAAAAGAATTAAATGAATTTTTAATTAAAACCCTTTCGCATTCAAATTCAGGGACCCGACATTAATTTTGGGGCCCGTTGTGAACCAAATTTGAAAAGGGGGATCAAAACTCGACAGAGATCAAGGAAAACCTTGACTTTGACCTAGGTCAAAGTTGACCTTAGCCTTGACCTAGGTCAAATTCAACCTCGACCTTGACCCAGAGGTCCAGATCCAACCAGTGTTGAGAACAGGAGGTCTCGAGGATGCCTAGAGACTTGGAATAGTGGGACAACATGGCAGAGTGCCAAGAGAAAGCACAAAGACCTAGGATGAATGAGATGGGGACTAGGAGGACCTATACCTAGATCCTACCTAGATAATAGAGCCATAGAGAAGGGAAATCAAGGAGAATCCTCAGGATCCTAACCTTAATTTCACCTAGAATGATGGAATCAAGAGCAAATACATCCTAAATGTAAGTCCATCATGAAAATTCACCGAAAGAGGGTGCTAAACCTATCAAGATGGAATTACTTGCATTTTAATATGATACATTTATCACCCACTTTAGCTTAGATATGACACTACATGAATATGCAAGCTAAAGTAAGAAAACATCATAGTAAATAAAAAGGATATAGCCAAGTCCTCGATGTAGAGATCCTGTAGAAAACTGTTAGAACCTGCAACACACAAGGTTAATGAAAATCCATAAATCACCTAAAGCTTACTAAATGAAATCTGAGAAGTGCATAAAGACCCTTATGCCCCCATGTCTCGGCTTTCTACTTCTGAAGGGTGAAACAGGGTGATAAGGATAACCTTATACATTGGATATGCAGTTTGTTGAAAAGTCCTTTCTTAAACCAATTAGAAGGATTCCTATTGATGCAAGAGCATCAAGGCTCCAAGAAGACAATAGATCAAATGAAGACATGATGAATATTGATAATTTAAATTGGAATTTTTTAAATCCAATAATGGCCTTTGAAGGCTTTGGAAGCAATTAAAATAATAAATTTTTAAAAGATCCTAAAGGACCTGTCAAGGGCCTTAGGATCCTAGATGGTGAAAATTGAATAAATTGATAATATGATGTAATTAGATCATTAGGAGTCTAGAAGGTGTTTAGAGGTGTTTAAATTAGTCTAATTAGATTCCTTGACAAGTTTGAGAAGGTACTTTAATCTTTTATTAAATAAAATGTAAGTTGGTTGATTCAAATATTTGAATCCCAACGGTCACTAGTTTAGGAGGGAAATTGATTTTTCAAAGTTTAAGAGTCATTTAGTGAGTCTAAACAGTTGGGGAAGGTAAAGGAGGTTATTAGGAAGTTATTTAAACATGTTTTGATCATTTTGTACGGACACAATGCATATAGTAATTGCTGGTGTACGAACTGGGCCAGAAAATCAATAAAAATCTGAGTTTTGTTGCAAGTTTTGATGTGAATCTAGCATTGTTTGGTATTTATTCGACCAAGTAAATGATAAAGGAATTAAGGGAACTCATTTAAACTATTGTAAATCCATTTTACACATTTTGAAGTTAAGATAAGTGACTGATTTATCAAACAGTGCTAGTTATTCTAAGAAATTTGAGTTTTTCCTTGTAATTTTGGACTAATCTAATGGTTGGATCATCATTCCATGAATGATACAAACCTGATTCTCATGGATTTATTGATCCTTGATATTTAAAATACAATTTATAACTTTTAATGTGCAGATGAAAGGTATTTGGTTGGTGATCACCGAGAAGAGTAGTTGAAGGGTTAATGGAAGTGGTTGGTTGGGAGTAGCAGCGAGAGATCTGCTTGAAGGAGGCATACTTTTTATGGTTTTAGGAGTCTAGTAACATCAAATTAATGGTGTATCCACCCTCAATTGATCCTAGAAAGGTATGGAAGTTAATTTATTGAGAGGCCCTAGTTTTGAGGCTTGTTTATGAGCAATTTAGGGATTTTGTACTTGGAGGCATCCAAGACCCAAATTGGTGACATATTTGGAGGTTTTACATCATATTTGGAGACTATCTAGAGTCTTGAGATCATGGAGTAAAAATAACTTGTAGTTCCTTTGTAAATTAGCCTTTTTTGGTGTGGGTTTGCAAGGTACAGTCTGAAGGATCTTGCATTTTTCCCAAAACAACATAACCTAAGTTTTACATATGATTAATTTCATCCAAAAGGGTATCCAAAAAGGTAATTTATTTGTCTATTTCCTTGGGAAAATCTGGAGTAAAGTTTAGTTTTGTGTCACTGTTGTCCTACAAGGAAGGGCTATTAGGCCTACTTGGCAATTTGAGAGTTTGGGGTATTGGGTTTGGTTCTAAACATTGTAACTTGGTAAATCTTGTTGAAACAACCTAATGTAGGTCAAATCCATTCATATTTTCCATTTTGTGAAGGTTTATTCACTTGTGTTTAATTTTGGTCCTTTTAGGCCTTAGGGGTTATTGGGTAGTGTCTAAGCCTCTCAAAGGTTAATCCCTCATTTTCATCATAAGTCCATTAAACCAGTGGTTACCTCTACATCAGGTGGTGTTAGAGCATCAAGGAAATATTTGGGAAGAAATTGTAAGAGTCATGGCACCTAAGAACCAAATGGCTAGGGAGATTGAGGAGTTGAAGGCAGCACTAGAGAAGAAAGAAAGAGAGCATAGGGAACTAGAGGCAGCAAAGGAAAGAGAAGAGAGATAGATGAGGAGAGAGAGACTTCAATTCAGAGAGAGGATAGAAGCTTTGGAAAGGGAGAGAAGAGAACCTAGAAGAGAAGAAGTTCATGAGGAGAACCATGAAGAACAAGAAGAGTTCCATGGAAGACAAGACAATAGGGGTCATGGAGAAATAGATGACCCTAAGGAGAGGAGATTTATCAGATTGATAAAGGTAGTACAAGGTAGTACAAGGTACTAGAAGCAAGATTAATGTAGATTTACCAATCTACCATGGAAAGATGGATACCAAAGAAGTGCTTGGATGGGTAGAGGCACTTGAGAACTACTTTGATTTGGAGGATGTAGAAGAAGAGAAGAAGGTAAAAATGGCAAAGGCAAGGCTGAGAGGTACAGCACTTACATGGTGGACAAGTATTCAGAATGAGAGGATAGAAAGAGGGTTAAACAAGATAACAAATTGGGAAAGAATGAAGACCATGGTTAAGGGACAATTTTTGCCCTCGGATTTGGCTATACAAACACAGATGAGAAGGAACAATTTGAAGCAAAGGGACATGGACATTATGTCTTATACTAAACAATTTCACACCCTAAGCATTAGGGGAGGCATAGAGGATGAAGATGAAAAGGTAGCTAGGTACATGAATGGCTTGAAATACAACATTCAAGATGAAATTGGTTTGAACATACCAAGGACTCTAGGAGAATGTTTTCAACTTGCAGTTCGGGCTGAGGAGAAATTGAAAAGGAAAAGTGAAAGACAAAGAAATAGAGGAGGATTCATGAGAGGAAGAGGTGGTAGATCAAACTCAGAGTTTCAAAGCAGCAATGACAAAGATAAGGGCAAGGAACCTATGACAAGTCAAAGAGGAGGATCTAGAGGAGGCAGATTTGGTGGAAGAGGCAATGGTGTCTTTACCGGAAGATGTTTTCATTGTAATGAGGTTGGCCATCAGTCCTTTAGATGTCCTAAATGGATTGATTCAGATCAAGGAAAGGAAAGGAGAGTACAGATTGTGCAAGATGAAGAGGAAGCAGCACCAAAGCCACTATTGGCAGAACCTGATGATGGAGAATTCTTGATGGTAAGGCAAGGTGAGGAAATTGTTGAACCAAAGGTGAATATTTTCGAGACAAATTTTTTATGTAAGGGAAAGATATGTAAATTGATTGTGGATTCTGGATCACATTGCAATCTTGTTTCTCTTGATATGGTTACTAAGTTAGGAATTGTACCATTTGACCATCCTAATCCCTACAAGGCCACTTGGGTTACCCAAAAACAACATGTAGTGATTAGTCAGAAGGATTATGTGAATTTTTCTATTGGTTCCTATCATGACAAGGTTCTTTGTGATGTTATTCCTATGACATGTGGGAATTTGATTCTTGGTAGACCATGGAAGCATAGTAGAAGGACCATTCATGATGGTTTTGAAAACACTTATTTGGTACATAAATATGGAAAGCAATACAAGATGAATCCTTTACCTTTGGATAGTGGGAGAGAAAACATTATCATATGCTTTGGAAATCAGATATTTGACACAAGAGATGATACTAGTTGGAAGATGGAGAATTCTGAAAACAGGGACAGTCCTAAGCATAAGGAACTTTGGGAGATGAAGAGTGTGAAAATAGGATCAATCAGTTGTCCTATTTTGGATCAAAGATAGAATGAGGGAATGGAGAATTTTCAAAGGAAACCAATGAAGAAGAAGGAAATAGAAATGCAACATAAACACAAGCAGCAATCATGGAGGCAACAGCAGCAACACTGCCCAAGGCAGGGAGACATGAACAAATATTTTGTTTCTAACTTTTCTTGGCATGTGAAAACAGGTTGGAGAGGTAGGAGACAAGCTACCCTTGGAGATTTTATGAAGTTCAATCAGAGAAATGAAGCATGGAAGAAGAAGAAGACTTGGACCAACTCTTGGGACAAGAGTTTCTTTGGAGGAGGGGAGTATGATGCAGGAGCATCAAGGCTCCAAGAAGACAATAGATCAAATGAAGACATGATGAATATTGATAATGTAAATTGGAATTTTTTAAAGCCAATAATAGCCTTTGAAGGCTTTGGAAGAAATTAAAATAATAAATTTTTAAAAGATCCTAAAGGACCTATCAAGGGCCTTAGGATCCTAGATGGTGAAAATTGAATAAATTGGTAATATGATGTAATTAGATCATTAGGAGTCTAGAAGGTTTTTAGATGTGTTTAAATTAGTCTAATTAGATTCCTTGACAAGTTTGAGAAGGTACTTTAATCTTTTATTAAATAAAATGTAAGTTGGTTGATTCAAATATTTGAATCCCAACGGTCACTAGTTTAGGAGGGAAATTGATTTTTGGAAGTTTAAGAGTCATTTAGTGAGTCTAAACAGTTAGGGAAGGTAGAGGAGGTTATTAGGAAGTTATTTAAACATGTTTTGATCATTTTGTACGGACACAATGCATACAGTAATTGCTGGTGTACGGACTGGGCCAGAAAATCAATAAAAATCTGAGTTTTGTTGCAAGTTTTGATGTGAATCTAGCATTGTTTGGTATTTATTCGACCAAGTAAATGATCTAGGCATTAAGGGAACTCATTTACACTATTGGAAATCCATTTTTACACGTTTTGAAGTTAAGATAAGTGACTGATTTATCAAACAGTGCTGGTTATTCTAAGAAATCTGAGTTTTTCCTTGTAATTTTGGACTAATCTAATGGTTGGATCATCATTCCATGAATGATACAAACCTAATTCTCATGGATTGATTGATCCTTGATATTTACAATACAATTTCTAACTTTTAATGTGCAAATGAAAGGTATTTGGTTGGTGATCACCGAGAAGAGTAGTTGAAGGGTTAATGGAAGTGGTTGGTTGGGAGTAACAGCGAGAGATCTGCTTGAAGGAGGCATACTTTTTATGGTTTGAGGATTCTATTAACATCAAATGAATGGTGTATCCACCCTCAATTGATCCTAGAAAGGTATGGAAGGTAATTTATTGAGAGGCCCTAGTTTTGAGGCTTGTTTATGAGCAATTTGGGGCTTTTGTACTTGGAAGTATCCAAGACCCAAATTGGTGACATATTTGGATGTTTTACATCATATTTGGATACTTTCTAGAGTCTTGAGATCAGGGAGTAAAAATAACTTGTAGTTCCTTTGTAAATTGGCCTCTTTTAGTGTGGGTTTGCAGGGTACGGTCTGAAGGATCTTGCATTTTTCCCAAAACAACATAACCTGATTTTTACATATGATTAATTTCATCCAAAAGGGTATCCAAAAAGGTAATTTATTTGTCTTTTTCTTTGGGAAAATCTGGATTAAAGTTTATTTTTGTGTCGCTGCTGTCCTACAAGGAAGGGCTATTAGGCCTACTTGGCAATTTGAGAGTTTGGGGTATTGGGTTTGGTTCTAAACATTGTAACTTGGTAAATCTTGTTGAAACAGCCTAATATAGGTCAAATCCATTCATATTTTCCATTTGGTGAAGGGTTATTCACTTGTGTTTAATTTTGGTCCTTTTAGGCCTTAGGGGTTATTGGGTAGTGTCTAAGCCTCTCAAAGGTCAATCCCTCATTTTCATCATTAGTCCATTAAAATAGTGGTTACCTCTGCATCACCTATCCTTCCTAAACTTCTTCAAGGATTTAGGTATCTGAATCATGATTCCAACACCACTGACGGCACTGAAAACGGAGTTACCGAACTCAAGTTATGATGAAAAGAGTGAATGTCTGTCTAAATGCATATGAAGGGAAATTTGAATTTAACATGAGTAAACCCTAAGAAAAACCCTAATTCTGACTATAAATAAGGAAAAAGAACTCATACTTACTCATTCTTACTATTTGTAGATTCGAAGAGAGAAAGCAGGATGCTGAGGAGAGAAGAACTTTGAGCGACACGCATGGAGCTCCTAAGACAGTATCTGGCTACCGGATGACCACTTTCGGAGGTGAGTTTCTATTTTTTATATTTTTGTACTTCACAAATTTTTTATTTCTATAGGCAAGGTTGACCTTGACCCTTAAAGGTCAACCCTGACCTAGTTATGTCGACCTTGACCCAAAAAGGTCAACATGAACTAGAAGGTCTCCACCTTGTCTAGGGTGAGGTCAACCTTGACCCAAAAAGGTCGACCCTGACCCAGGAAAGTTGACCTTGACCTAGGAAGGTCAACCTTGATCTAACTAAGGTTGACCTTGACCTAGTCAAGTTGGATTTACAAATTTTATGTTTCAAAATGTTGATATAATGTTTGTTTGTGCTTACAAGACCTGGTTCATCTCTGAGAGCATCCCTTTGGAGGGTTACTAGGGGTTATCAGAGAGAAACTATCTCAGCTGAGTGAGGATGAGATTCAGTTGTTGAGAGACATAGGGTTGTACTAAGTGACATTCCTACCACAGATCAAACTTCACCGAGCCATATTATTGGCTCTCATAGAGAGGTGGGATGAGGATACATGCTCCTTTCATCTTCCCTCAGGTCAGATCACTATGACACTGGAGGATGTCTACAGAATCTTTCAGCTTCCAATTCGAGGTGAGCCTGTCAGATCGAGAGCACAATGAGTTTCTGAGGAGATCCATGCATATGTAGAGTATTTCTTAGGATGAGTTCCACAGATGCAAACCCGGGTAGATCAAATCACTTTGTCATCCATACTGGTAGGCCCTACACCATTGGTATGGAGAGTAATGTTATGTATACTATCATTGGTTGTGGTACCCAACACAAAGGGTACAGTGTTTTCTACACTTTTCACCCATCTTGTATGGAGGATGGAGAGTGATAGGATTATTTTCTCATGGGTTCATAGCATGTTATCCTAGCTATACCATGAACTATGTCAGTTGGTGAGATATCAGAGAGAGAGTCTCTCACAATATGCACACTTTTGCAGATCTGTTTGTTTGAGCATTTTGCATGTACATGACCATAGGGTATTCTAGTGATGGTAGATTCTATCACACTAAGAGGCTTTACTTATCCTCTAAGAGATGTCTGGTAGTTCAGAGATATCCTCTCTTGGAGGGTACATCTAGACAATATTCCAAGCATAGATGTGATATGGAAACCCTACTACCGAATGATAGAGTGGCCAGATATGCGACACCAGATGAGACATTCACAACAGTGCAAACTACTAGAGGGTCATCAAACTCACACAGTGATGTCATACTACTATTATCAAGTGATGAGATAGTTTGGTCTTTTACAGGGAGTCCCTAGAGCGGTACCTCATTATACACATCTAATGAGATACTATCAGAAACCCGGCACCATACACCAACCATCAGTAGAAGACATAGTCAATAGTGATGCAAATGAGATAGAAGATATAGAGGTACCACAAGATTTATCTTATTCAGGCATGAGCCAAGAATAAATTAGGTACTGGAGTCTGAAGGGAACTCACCCCATCTTCCCTAAGGATTATCCCACAGGCAATCCAAGCCTTTCAGAGAGGACACACCAAGATAGTTGCATAGCAAAGAAGGATGAGGATCACAAAGATGAGGAGGAGCCCATCTCTGAGGGAGACCCCATGGAGGAGGAGAGAGCAGAGGAGATGCCCCCATGAGGTGATACTGGTGTGAATGTGCACATTTTTCATGCATCACCACTGAGATTATGACGACCTCCACCCACCCATACAAAGACACCACCATCGAGATCTAGACACAACAAGCGTGGAGAGAGTAGTCACTCCATGTCCCCACCATCTAGATCCTTCAGTGACACCTAGGAGGGAGATCCAGGTATGGAATATGAAATTGATCAAGAAAATTTATCTTAATTTATGAAGAAAGAGCACTAAATTGATAAATGTATTTTTATTCTGCAGCTAGCGTAGCAAAGTGGAGGAGTTTTATATCCAAGGTTCTTAAGGATACATGTATATGCTACTAACTACCAGTCGGCAAGCGAGAGTCTTCCAATGGTCACAGAGATGCCTGCAAGCATGTCGATATCTTTGCATGTGTCCAACAAGAGCTGAGATTGTGTAAAGAAAGAGAAGATAAAATGATGGACAAGCTACAGAGGGCCCAGGAGCGCATGTGTGATATGAACATATCAAGAAGCCACTCATGGACTACCGGACATAGATCTACTACTTCTCATCATAGATCAAAGAGATCTGGGAGTCATCGACCATTGGAGCATAGAGATAGATAGAGTGATAGATAGGGCCATGGGCCACATATGTATCAAAACTCAAAAGATTTTATAGATGGAAAACTTTCTCTACTAATTAGTTCTATGTTTGATTACTATATTTTCATCAAAATCATAAAACTTAACAGAAAGAAAAAAGGTGCAAAAATGTATTCAAAATGTAATTTTGCTAAACTACATAACCTATAAAACAAACATAATTATTTTATAAGGAATACATAAATACACAAGGAAAGAAAGATAGAAATTAAGGATAATAACATTTAAGATGCATAATATTGATAGGTTCCTTAAAAGAAACACCATCCATATCAGCAAGTTTATAAGCACCTAAACCAAAGTCTTCGATCACAACAAAAGGTCCAAGCCAATTAGGGCTAAACTTTCCTTTTTCACCAAGTAAAGAATTCACATTTTGTTGATTCTCATATAGGACTAAATCCCCTACTGAAAATGTTTGTTCAATAACCTTATGATTGTACTATTTCTGAAGAGATTTTTGATAAGCTTTTATATGTTCTAAAGCATTTATTCATTTTTCGTCCAACATTTCCAATTCTTGTAATTGTTGTTCTTGAAATGTATCCTTGTCAATTATCCCATGAAATGAAACATGTAAAGAAGGTATCTCTAATTCCAAAGGCATAATAGCATTAGTACCATAGACAAGATTGTAAGGAGAAGTACCCGTAGCAGTACAAACACTAGTCCTATAAGCCCATAAAGCATAGGTCAATTAGGTATGCCAATCTTTCGCATGCTTGTTAACTATTTTTCTCAAAATTTGTTCAATGATTTTATTCAATGCTTCAACTTGACCATTAGATTGAGGATAGTAAGGAGTCAAAAATCTATGTTGAATTTGATATTTCTCCAAGAATTTTGTGACTTCTTTGTTCTTAAAAGAGGTACCATTATCTGAAACTATCGTCAAAGGGATACCAAATCATGTTATGATATTGTAAAGAATAAAATCACAAATAACATCTGAAGTGGTTGAACAAAGAGGAACAGCTTCTACCCACTTCATAAAGTAATCTGTAGCAGTCAGGATGTACATATGTCCTTGAGAAGAAGCTGGTAAGATTTTTCCAATAAAGTCAAAACCCCAGATACTAAAAGGTCATGGAGAAACTTGATTACAAATCTCACGAGCAGGAGCATGAATCAAATTACTATGTTGTTGACAGTGAGGACATTTCTTAACAAACAAGAAAGAATCTTGTTCCATTGTTTACCAATAATATCCCATTCTAAGCAGTTTATTAACCAGAGATTTTCCACCAAAATGTCCCCCACAAGAACCAGAATGAGCTTCTGCCAAAGGTACCAGAATTTTAGTTATATTAAGACATCTTAATAGTAAACCCTCGTAACAATGTTTGTAAAGCATGTCTCCTAAGATGATGTAACATGTTGCAAGCTTCCTAATACAATTACGTGTGTTCCTTGTTGCAGATTCAAGAAAAGTACCATCTTTCAAGAAATGAAAGATATGAGAATACCATTCATCCAAATGCAAATTGAAACAATCAGAGGTAACCTTATTAGAAATTGTAGGGTTTTTAAGAGTGTGTATAGTAAATTAAAAAATTTCAGCATTATTCTCAAGACAAACCAAAGAAGCTACGCTTGCCATGGCGTCCGCATGTCAATTATCTTTCCTAGGCAAAGTTTGAATTGTATAAGAAGAGAATTATGAAAGAACATCAAGAGCCAAATCTCTATATTGTGTCATTTTATCATTCTTAGTCTAATAACCTCCTTTAATTTGTTAAACAATCAATTGTGAATCTCCATATATTTGCAAGTGTTTGATGTTAAGGGATGAAGCTGCTCATAGGCCAGCTATAAGAGCTTCATACTCCGCAATATTATTAGTACAAGGAAAGGTTAATTTGTACAATAAAGGGATTAGTTTTTTTGTAGGAGGGATCAAGATAATACCGACACTTGAACATGTCTTACATCTAGAACCATCAAAATATAATTCCCAAACATCATCCTATTTAATAGCTAGAATGTTCTCATCGGGGAATTCTATTGAAGTAAAGCATGCATCAGGATGAGGACAAGGAGCTTCAACCAAATAATTTGTTAAAGCTTGTCCCTTAATTGACTTCTAAGAAATAAAATTAAGATCAAATTCTATAAGTAACATCACCCACTTTTCCAAATGGCCAGAGATCAGTTTTTGAGAAAAGATGTTTCAAAGGATCAAATTTAACAAGCACATTGACTTTAGCATTTAAGAGATAATATCTAAGTTTCTAGCAAGCATAAACTACAACTAAGCATTGTCTTTCCAAATCTATGTATCCTGTTGCGTAATTAATTAAAGTCTGACTAATGTAGTACATAGGTCTTTCCTTACCTTCACTATCATACTGAACTAACAACGCACTCAACGCTTTTGGAGTGGCTAAAGTATATAGATAAAAGGGTTTATCAAATTGAGCGGGTTGAAAAATAGGAGGATTAGCGAGATACTCCTTAAATTGCTCAAAGGATTATTTACATTCATCATTCCAAGAGAAAGTGGTATCCTTTCTAAGAAAGGAAGTAAAAGGAATAGTTATATCAGCTAAGTTGGAAACAAAGCGATGAATAGCTTGAATGTTTCCTTGTAAACTTCATAATTGATAATTATTCTTAGGAGGAGGCATATTAACAATAGCTTCAATCTTTTCGATATCTACTTCTATGCCTCACTTAGAGATTATAAACCTTAATAATTTACCAAAATCTACTGCAAAGACACATTTCTTAGGATTCAACCTCATGTTGTAACTTCTAATCCTTTCAAATATCTGTCATAAAATGCCAATATGATCTTCTCTTTGTATATATTTCTCCAAGATATCATCCACATAATCCTCAAGAATCTTATGAATGTAATCATGAAAAATCAAGGTCATAGCTCGTTGATAAATTTCTCTCCCATTTTTTAATCCAAAAGGCATCATGACCCAACAAAATGTTCCCCGAGGTGTTATAAATGTGGCCTTAAATTGATCTTCAGGAGGAATAAAAATTTGATTATAGCCAAAAAAATCATCCATAAAAGATAATAAAGCATGACCCGTTGTTGAATCCACAATCATATCAATATTAGGTAATGGGAAATCATCTTTTAAGGATGCCTTATTTAAATCTCTAAAGTCAGTACACATCCTTATCTTATTTTCTTCTTTTGAAATAGGCACAATGTTTGAAATCCATTCTAAGTAATCAATAGAGCGGATGAATCCAACATCCAATAATCTTTCAATTTCAGCCTTAACTAATAAAGCAATTCATGGATTCATGTTTTGAATTTTCTGCTTCACAGCTTTAACATTCGGTTTGAGAACAATATTGTGAGTAACAATCTTGGAATCTATACCTAGCATATCCGAATAGGTCCAAGCAAAAATGTCCTTAAATTAAAGTAAAAGGGAAACCAACTAATCACGTTCTTCCTGATTCAAACATTTCCCAATTTTTATCATCTTTTCAGAGTCAGTTTCATCCATTTGAATATCAACAGTCTTAGTTATTAGAAAATCACTTTGTATTAGAGAATCCATTGGTAAATAAGAAATATCATGTTCATCATGTTCTCCAAAATAAGCATATGTACTTAAACAATAAGGCTTCCGTCATTTGTGATGAAACTTAGGTAAATCCTCATAAACCCCTAAAAAATCCGCTAAGGCTTCATCTTTGGGAAAAATATCCAAAGTAGGTCTTTGATTAATGTCAAGGAGGAGCAAGTTAACCAACTTCAACTATCCACCATATATATGATTAACATTAAGAGGAAAAACTAATGGTTGTCTGTAAGGATTGAATCCCAATACATATGTATGATCCAAAGGCATAGTATGCATGCACTCCAAAATAGAATGAATGTTCTCTTGATTAGGAGGCGAAGAAGGAAGAGTGGATAAAGCCTTTTGTAATGCCTCATGATATGTTGGGGAAGTTTGAAGCAATTCCACTAAAGATATCTTAGTAGGAGTAGCATGTAATTGATCAACAAAGTCATACTCCTTAAAGGTAGAAGGAAACCTAGGAGCTTGAGGAAGCATAGGTTGAGAAGGCGGTAAAGAAACTGGAATAGTAGGTTGAGGGTTATTTCGTGTGTGATAAGCATGTGAGATGGAATCTATGTTATCAAATAAATCCAAAGGATCCTTAGGTTTACCCTTAATTATTATTTGAGGACATCCTTTTACCATCAACAAAGGTTTAGGATATATCATTTTAGGTTTATCAATGTTTCAAATAGTGGAACATGAAGGTAACCATGCACACACCCTATGGTAAAGGTCAATTGAAGAGGTTGTGGAGGAGAGTTAAATAGGAATAGGATCAATGGAGATCTCATTCAAACAATTTTCATCCTCCCTTCCATGTACCTCATTAAGGAATCTATCCTCTTGTACAATAAAAGCATCATCAAAGTATTCAAAACAAGAATCATACATGTTGAACACAAAGTAACTCTACAAGCATGAAAGATGTAAATATTTTTGTATTTTTAAAGGAATTTTGCAATTTTTATTTTTTTTGAAATATAAATGAAAGAGCATAAAATAAATCTACTTTTATAAGCATGTAAGATCTAACACAAGATGCAAATCTAACACCAAAAAGAAAGAGTTGATGTAAACGGGCTCACCAAAATGTAACGTGTGGAAATGAGGGTAGGTAGGGTTTTAACAATGTACCTAATAGAGATCCTAAACCAACATTCCCCATAATACATATGAATTGATAATGATAAATAATGTGAATCTAGAAATACTTGAAATTAGATAAGATGAAATACATACCTCATGATAAAACTGATCTAGAAATACCTATTTTCTGGTGCCTGTGTTCAGTTTCAGGAAATTCTGCAACCAAATCTGGGATGGGAAAAAATAGACGGAGAAAACCCAGAAAGCTTTTCCAATTCTAAAGAAGTTCATCCTTGACCCAAGGAAAGGGGTAAGATCTTACCCTGGGGCACAATCTTACCCCTAAAAGTCGACCTTGACCTGCACTGCTCCGACGAAAATTCTGTTCACGGATCCCAGAAGTTTGGTGAAAAAGGGTAGTCAGATCTGCTCTACAACTCCTGAAACAATGATTGCAGATATTTGAAAATGGTGTTTTGGGGTGGCTATATAGGGTTTTGCCTTAGTAAAACCCCCATTTTTGTGATCTCCACCTCCATGAATAGTCGAATGTAATAGAATATGTGTGTGTATTGAATGTGTAATGCCAAGATCCAATCCTCTAGATTGAAACCCTAGCATGAATTGATATGAGAAAACAATGCATAGATTTTAATGTGATAAGAAATCATACCAAACCCCCAAGGCTAAAGTACTCTCACCAAATTCACAATTTATAATTGCTACCCCATGATTGTATCTTTGAATGCTTGAATATTGAAAATGGTAGATCAAGGAAGAAGGAATCTTTCCTGCTCCAAAGGAATGTCCACAATGGCTTGTCCACAAAAATACTTGATATCCACAATGACTTTATCTTCTATATCATCCTCTTTCAATCTTGCATCTTCACTTCACCATTGCTTGCTTGCTTCAATCAATTGTGTCTCTACTTGATTGATACTTGGTGTGTAGTTGTTAAAATAAAGGCAAGAGAGAGTCCTTATATAGAGGTTTCAAGGAAAGGCTCCTCGGGCAATCTACGGGCCCATAATTCAAATTTCACCTCAAATTATGGTCTAATCACAATAACCAACTAAGGAGGGAAAATAATTAAATGAATTTTGAATTAAAACCCTTCCGCATTCGGATCTGGAGACTCGACATTGATTTCGGGGTTCGCTGTGAACCAAATTTGAAAAGGGGGATCAAAACCTGACAGAGGGAAAGGATGACCTCAACTTTGACCTAGTTCAAGGTCAAACTAAACCTTGACCTAGGTCAAATTCAACCTCGACCTTGACCTAGAGGTCCAAATCTAGCCAATGTTGAGAACAAGAGGTCTTGGGGATGTCCAGAGACTTGGAATAGTGGGACAATAGGGCAGAGTGCCAGGAGAAGGCATAGAGACCTAGGATGAATGAGATGAGGACTAGGAGGACCTATACCTAGATCCTACGTAGAAAATAGAGCCATAGAGAGGGGAAATCAAGGATAATCCTCAGGATCCTAACCCTAATTTCACCTAGAATGAAGGAATCAAGAGAAAATGCATCCTAAATGCAAATCTATCATGAAAATGCACTAAAAGAGGGTGCTAAACCTATCAAGATGGAAGTGCTTCCATTTTAAGATGATACAATGTTATAGTCATAGAGGAAGAATTTAGAGATTAAAACAAACAATAATTCAATCAAAAGTGAATATGAAAATGTTACCTCTTCCCTCTCTTGAACCTCAGTGACATCAGGTGCATTCATTAATTCTATAAACGCTAATTTTTTGTGTATATAGAACAAATAAATCAGGTGCATTCATGAATATCTACATGTACATGTTTAATCATAATACATTTCAACAATTAAATTTAAATTGTACTAAATTACCTTTTGTCATTTGGGTGTTCGCGAGGATATCTTTTTATGTCTTGGTGTGCTGGAAGATGTCTTTTGCACATGAGAGGGCCTCAAGCTAGGTGGGGTAACCTAACAAAAACAAAATTAACATAAGAGAAATGAATATATATAATATTAATTCTAAGTCAAAAAAATCTAAATCTAAAGGATTTGCATGTATTCAATTAAAATTGTAAATAAAATATGTATAAAATATGATACCGCAAAGCTTTCTAGGCCAAAGTCAGTGGCTAAAAGAGTGACATCATCAACTTGGGACATCTGAGCCCCTGAAATTACCTATAAAACACCAAATAAATATACAGATTAATGAAAGATATTTTGAAATTAATTTCTTATTCTATTTTTAACAATATTTTAAAAAAATTACCTTGGGTGTCAAAGCTACCCATACACGTGGAGTTGAATGAACACTACGTGGTGTACTCACACCACCTACTGCACCTTGCAATGCATATAATTCATATATAACTTTACATTGTTCTATAAATAAAAAAAAATTTACTTTTATAAGATTTAGGTGATCAATTAATAAAATGTCATAACACAAATAAACACACCTATGTCTACTCACGAGAAAACACCATGGACATTAGGTCATCAATGAGGGTTGTATTCTCTAGAGTGGAAGTATTGCATCTACTCCCACAATGTGTACATGAATAGGATTCTTAACCATCCTTATTCGTGTCACTATCTGCACCAGAACATATACTCTGGCAGGTGGTGCACATATGTTCAATGGGCTGATCTAAGCCAAATGGTGCATCTGATGATGATGGAGGTGTCACAGGTGATGATATGTCCTCTAGTCTAAATAATTGTGTGCCATGTTGAATAATCACATCATTCAATGATGCACATACCTGAAGAGTATGTAACTCCATAGACTCCTTCAAGGCTACTGGGACCGTGATGTGAACCATGGGTTTAAGAGCTACACACCTCCTATGTTGTGGGTATACCATCCTGCGATCCTCAGGTCTATCCTTTGAAGAGCCTCTCCCTCTACCCTAGATCTATTGGATGTCAAAGTAATTCATCTTTAATATAAGGATAAACTCACAATATATCTTTCTCAAAAAATATGGAGGAACCTCCCAGTTATTACAAGGTGGTTGGTCAAAGACAATATACCACGTATTCCATAAAAATCTTATTTCATCTCAGCGTGCACTCACCAAAGTATAGGAAACCTACTCATATCAATAATTAAGTTGTTGCTAGTTATAGGATTGATGAAGAGATCACATATATCATCTTTAAGAGTTCCCTTTCTTTTCACCCCATCATATGACAACCCATTCGCATAAAATGTATGATATCTCTCCCTCCATGAACCCCATTTTTTAACCTATCTAGATACCTTATTCACACTATTATCCATTTTTTCTAGGGTTGTGGTGAGGGATTAGTGGTGATCATGACTAGAGGACCTCAACCTATCCACTAATATAGAAATTTTGGTAGTGTTTTGTGTCAAGTGATTGATAAGATCCTCTTGTGTGGCCTATACATGATCTATTGGAGGACATAGAAGGTTTTGGGGTGCTGGTTATTGTACATGAGCAATATTTTGATGGTTTTGTTGTTTTGGAGAAGTTTCTTGAGGGTTTTTTTCTCATGTGCAACATTTTCAGGATTTTCTTGTGTTGGTTGTGAAGGAAGAGGTCTTTGTTGTCTCTTTCATTGTCGAGGATTGTTTTCAGAATTTGATATCAAATTAATAAAAAAAACTTTAATCAATTAAACAAACCTTACTTCAATTCAAATTGAAACAAAAATAATAAAAATAACAAATTCTTAAGTTTCTGATGGCATGGCATGGTTGCAAATTAGTCTAACTACTCGAAAAATGCAATTGACAAGGGAACACTCTCAGGTTTTGGTGATTAAGGAACCCTCTTAGCCGTTGTCAAACTATTTTTGGCATTAAAAATGAGCTTTTGTCACTGGTTTTAAAAAAAACTTATAGTTCTTCACAACTCGTGCGTGTTATGAAGAAATTTTTTTTGTTCTTCATAACTTGCATGGGTTATGAAGAACTATAATTGTTTTAATTGGCTTTGTTAGGCTTAGTTTTGTTGAGCCTAAATGTATTGAATTTCAAATAACCCACACAAGTTTTGTAAAATTTTGAGTTTTTTTTCATGTGGCCACTTTTTTTACTAGCAACTTAGTCCACTTACCCCACCTGAAACCCTAGTTAGGACTAGGGCTATTATGTAGAAATAGAAAGGGAAAGAAAAGAAAGGAGAGGCTAAAGGGGAATGTGTAGAAAAAAATTTGAAGAAGAAAATCCCAAGCCCAAGGAAAAGGAAAGCTAAAGAAAAAGAATCACCTACAACCATTGCTTAGGATGGGAAACCTACTAAGAAACCCAAGAAGGCCATAACCCCCAAACCTGCCAAGAAGACACCACAAAGAAATCATGGTATCAGGGGTAAGCCCAGGAAATTAGAAAAACATAATGAGCCTAGGATTAATATCAACATTGAATCTTCAGAATTTGTTCATACCACCCCTAGTGAAGAAAATGAGATAATTTTCAATTGTCCTCTGAGAGCTCCTATAGAGAGTCCACAATTCTCCTATTTATTTGAACAATAAGATAATTCAATGGTGGAAGTCTATGATTCATAAGGAGAGAAGGATGAATAAGTATCACAAGAAAGGGGGTTGGAAGAGTTATCTCAAGAAGAGAAGAACTTTCTAAAGGAGGAGGAGTAGCCTCAAGATAATATGTATATGGAAAGGCCTTGTTGGACTAGTTGTTGTAGTAGAGAAGATGGAAAAGCAAGTTCCAGTGAGAAGAGAAGATGAGGAAATAATATAGAAAAGGCTCCAAGTAGTTAGGCATATGCCTACCTCTTTTTTAAGGATGTTTATAGCCCTAGACTTGTACAAGGATGTGATGGATAAAGAAGAATAATGGAATAAGGAGAAACTTAAGTTGTAGGAGATAATCAATAAGAAGGATGAAAAGATTGAGAAGAAAATTGAATGATTGCTACATTAAAAAGTAAGGTACATAATGTGGTAACCTTGGTACCACAAATTTGAGAATTTAGAAAACCACCAAGAGTATATGCAATGTATTTAAAGGAACTTAGTATCTCTTTTAAATTGTCAAGGATTATTTTAGATTTGAATCCTTCTATTAAGACTATGTAAGAATTTTTCCAAGTTTATCAGTCTTCTCCTATTGCAACTAAAAAATTTATTTGTGAATTATATCTTCAAAACTATGTAGTTCCTCATGAAAATGACTAGAAATTATTGGAATCCATTTTTGTACATTGGTTATATTCATCTTAGAGCCCTCATGTCTCGGATATAAAATGAGAATAATAGGGGGTAATAGTTTAGAGCACACATATATGATAAACTCTAAATTCATCCGCCTTTAAGGGTTGAAGCTAAGGATCCTAGGATTATTTACTTTAGTTGGCAAAATATTTTAATCAAATCAGAGTGTAAATAGAAAATCCTAGCTTTGAGAGAATAGTTATTCTAAGAATTTGAGTAGATGGGCCCTACTGAAGGATGGATAATGATGGGATATCTAGCACTGAGATGGAACAGTTTGAAAAAAGAATTGAAGCAGCTAGATCGAACTCCCTTCAAAATTATTATGCATCCATTAGAAGAGAAACATGGTATATGAACCTAGGTAGAGAAAAGCATAATAATTGGCTTCCTGTTATCTTTCAACCCCCCATGCTTTTATAGCCAATACTAGATTGCAGATAGTATGGAAATGATTTCAATGAAGAAGTAGAGAAATTTAGGTGGGATAGGTTGGACAAGAAAAAAGGATTCTATTAGATTTTTACTACCATAAGAATAGGCTAGGTTACCCCCAATGATTACATAATGCAGGCTCAGATGAGGAATCTTGTACCTGTTGGAGGACTAGAAGAGAGTTCAGGAGGGGGGAATAATGAGCCCAAATAATGGCTCAATTATGTCTGTATTTTATGTTTTTACTAGTTTTATCAAGGTTTTTTAACTATTATAAGGTTTAAATACTTTGTTTGTGATGGTTCTATGTTGTTTTCCTAAACCTAACAAAAGTGGGCATGAACTTATCTTTATACTTCCTTTTTTATTAAATGGTGAAATATGATAGGTGACCTTGCTATGTGATTTATTCATATTAATATTGCATGTGGTCAGATAAATATTTTTCTAATATAAAATGGATACTCCTTTGTTTTGTACACACTAATGTCATGATGCAGGAATATATGAAGGAGTGTCAATGGTCAAAGCCTCACAATGTGGGAGTTCATGCCAATTAACTAGTTGAAGATAAAGTCATGCCAAGATGCACATTGAAAGAGTCAGCAATTGATTACTTGCAGCTCATGAAGAGTAATAATGGGACTGTTGAGCGTCATTTTTACATGAAGACAACGGCTAGGAATTTACGCGAGCGAATTCCCCTCTTGGAAGACTGATGGAATCAATCTCAAGGTTCCTTCTGGCTAGGTCTCAACTGCTTGGATAGCTCAATGAAAGAGAAATATGAATCTGTTAACAAGGAGGCCTTTGCCAGTTCTTCTCTCAAGGGAAACTATAAAACAAACTTTAGGAAATGAAGATATCTCTCTTTTTTATATGATTTTCAGATTTAGGAATGAAAGCAATGCTAATTTAATTAATAACTTGCAAGGAGGGTTAGGAAAGATAGGTAACAAGAGATTGAAAAAATTTGTCAAAAGAAACCTAATGGACATATGCTAGCATCACACCACCATGTGAATTAAATAACCAAGAAAATTAAGAAACCCACAAAATAGAGATCAGATCATATCACAATCTTCAGCTAAATGGATGCAATCATCAGTAGAATCGAACAAATGCAGACGTATGATAAGCCAAAACTCATCAGATCACGAAGCCACCCCAGATGTGCGTACACGTGAGATAAGTTAATCTTCAAGCACCAAAGAATAATCTTCTCATAAATTCATCACAACACAGCAATGTAATATCAGCAAACACCAAACTAAAAGATCACAGACTTAAAACCATTAAACAATCAATTGGCTCTTTGAAATAAAAGAATGAGCAATTCACACATTCATAAATTTTTCATAGATAGTAGATAAATCACACCATGAATGAAGCACCAACTATATGTATTGTATTAATGATCAAATCAACCCTCATTACATTGTTTTATTACAATTTATAGAGCCATGCTCTTATTTTCGCAGCTAGGGTTTGGCTACAACTAAAACTTGAAAGTAAATCTAAACAAGAGATTGCATTAAAGAAACTATTGCTAAAACTTAGTTAAACTACCCTAGCATGGAATTAAACCTCGTGCATTACAAAGCTCTGAATAAATCATGCATTAAATAACTCAGAAATGAAGTTGGAACTCATGCATGCACTTGATAATCTTCATGTTGATGCCCTTGATCTTTAGCTACAACTTCTCTTCATGGACTCAACTGGAAGAGATCCCAAAATCATGCACAAAATATCCCAAAAAAAGAAGCCCAGTTGACTGGAAAATGATCTCTGAGATAACTGGAGGTAACTTTCAGACGTGAGAAAAAATGCCCAAATCCTAACAGTTGGTCCAAAAAAATCAAGCTCCAAAATTGACTAAGTGTCAGATCTCCTCCAAAATTTTTGGACTTTAGACTTTCGGAGGCTGAAAGTTTTCTAGGGCTGAATTGTCGAAAATCAAGCTCCACAAAAATGGCTATGTTGAAACTGCGTTTTCTATACACAAAATTTGGCTGGACTTGGACCGAATGCTCATTGGCTAGGGGGCACTTCTAGATGTGCTTTCTTCAATCTATCTACATCTCTAGCACTTCATCAAAGTTAGGCATCTTAATTCCTTGAAGGACTTCTTGCTTCCTATCTTGGAAGGCGATCAACTCTTCTACAAAAGTCTTTATTTCTTCTTCTCAAGATAGCATTTTATGAATCTCCTCCTTTTGATAGAACATTTTTTGGAGGTCCTCCTTGGTTTTAACTCCCCGAAATATCCCTGGGTACTGGTTGACAATGGCATTTACTGAATACATCATTTTCTCATCCTCTTCATCATACAGATCCAGGTCCAGACCCTCAAAGAACTATTACAACTCTTCCACAAAAAGAAAATTGTTATCCCTACTCTTATCCAACCTCTTGAGAACCTTTTCAAATACAACTAATGCCATTGTTATCTCTTGGATCCACTACTCAAAACTATCTAACTCTGAGCCCTCATATATTTTTACCAAAACTTGGAAGTGTTGCTTCCTTATTTCTATCATCTCATCTAGTACCTTCTGCCAATTTAGGATTGTCTCTTCCACACCATTTTCCTCACTCATGATCTCAACAAGGGAGGTTATTCCCACCAAAATGACTTGTGCAGTTGCATCCTCCTCAAAAGTGACCCCAAATGAAGAGTCCTTTTCTATTTTCATGGCCTCCTTTTTCTCTTTAGCCATCTCTTCTACATTTGGCTCTTGTGACTCTTGCAGAGCTTTCTCTCTTATCTTGCTATGTGGGACTGTGAATTTTGTGGGAAAAGAGTCAAAAGTTACCAACTCCCCTTGGACTGGACCCTATTGTTTAGATTCTTGAAAACCATGTAGCCCTTCAAAATCCCTGATATCAAATTCATCATCACCCAAGGCATCTAGGTTTATGGGCTCTTCTTGAGTTGCCCCTATATTATCCTCTAGATCATCATTCACTCTTCTTCTCTTCTTCATAGATCCCACAAACTGGGTTCTCTTATTGAGAGTTACTTCATCTAGTTCTTCCTCATCATCTTCCAATGGGAAATCCATTTTTGTAGGTGTGGAGCCTTTCTTTCTTTTGTAGGCATGGCCCTTGATTACTCTGGCCAGATTGGGTCCTATGATCTTGAACTTTGTTTTCTTGGCCACACTAGGAGATTCATGGCTGTTGGATGAAGGTGCATCTGGTGGTGCAATACTTCTCGTCATCCTGATCTTAACCTTCTTTGAGTGAGTGGTCAGACCATATGCAATTGGTCATTCATGCTGATATAAATTTTCTGGCTTTAGAGGAGCAGCCTCTTAGAACTATGGTTTGAGGATTTTTTCTCCCTTCTTCTTCTTTTCTCTAGAGGGTTGTCCCAGGATTTGTTTCATGGGTACCAGTTTCATAGGGAAAGGATGGATGACCCATGCTTTGGTCACCTTAACCACATGTCAAGCTCGGAACTCAATATCAGCATTTTCATCTCAGTCTACCTTTGCATTTAGGATAGCCCTTGTATACACCTTGTTTGTATTGTAAATAGAATCCAAGATGTCCATGGAATCAGCATCTCTTTCCTTTTGAGGGATTCTTAATGAAAGAGCAGTGTGTGCCAGCTCCAAACTCATCCAGCAATAGTCATGGATCCTCACCTCATAATCATCCACATATTTTTCCCAATGATCTTCAATATGAGGCTCATGGATGTAATGCCTCCCCATTATATGGTTGAATGTACCAATGGGATCAAAATGAGGTCTTACCAAATTGTAGGTTTGCAGTGGGAATTCATCCCGTTCCCAGGTCAGAGACTTGTAGACCTTCATGTCTGGCACACAGTGGGGGCTGATAGAAATGGGAAAGTCCCAGCAATGCTTCTTCTTATGCTTAATATGTTCATGGGTATCTGACAACTACCTTGCTATTTCCGGAAGAACTACCTGTCAGAAGAGTACCTTGGTAGCTTCTTCAGTGCCAAGGTGCTTCCTGCCATTCTAATGTACGTGAAGGTCTAGACCTTTATGTAGAATGCCCCAAGGGCCTTTACTTTTGTTGTTGCTTCAACAGATAATCTCTTGGCATAATCTCCCTCAAAAGAGTATATGATGGCAAATACGAAAGCATCATTGACAATTCTAAAATCTGGACTGTTATGTATGTAAAAATCCTTCCTCACAAATTGAGGATACAGTGTGAATGGCTAGGTATTCTTCTCTCCCATTTCCCCAACTTTGATCAACCCCGAATAGAATGCCCTAGCAGCTAGCAGATACACAACATAAGATGTCATGTAGAAATAAGGATCTATCTTCACTCAGACCAACTGCTAATCAAGATTATCACTCAAAATGGTGGCCCAATCGAACCTCGCTTGCCTTTCCCTTATCTTATGGATGAGTAGGATCATCGATGGTTCCAATTGAGAAGACCTTTCCATCCCATACACCCTTCTAATCATTTTTATTGCAACTTGGATGTCTTCGTGCATATACCCCCTCCTCATATTAATTTTGTCTAGTTTGTTTTTAAGCATGGGCTGCATCAAATATTCATTGTTTACGATGCTATGAGCCCTAGAGATATCCTTGTTGTATAATTTCATCCCTTTATTGACGTGGAAGTTGAAGAACTTGTCGACCCCTTTGGATAGGTGGAAGACATCCTCAATGTTATCCAACCTTAGGTCCAAGACTACTTCGCCAACACTATTTTTCACATACGCTCATCAGGTACATAGTGGTTGACTAGTGTGTTAATTAGATCCAATGATAGGATAGAGACTGGGTGAGCCGCTGCATTCACCAAAGAGTAGTGTACCAGGGAAGTGCAATCTTCTGATCATCCCACTGATTGGGCACACTTTGTCAGGTAATCATTCCATCTTACGTTCCCTATGTCTGTGTTTGTGATGCTAGCATGTAGATTGGTTACCTTAGAAGGTGGATGCTATCCCTTGAACCATGAATCAGTGATATGATAGGAAGAAACTCAAAAAAAGAAAAGTGCACTAACAAAATTAAGCTCAAAAAGGCTACAAAAGGCTTTTTGGGCCATTCGGACCTTCGGGGGGGTGAGACCCCGAAAAGGTCCAAAAGGTTGAGAATGCGAAAGAGGCTTATAAAATGATTTGAAAAACCCCCTTCTTGTCTTTCGGTGAATAAGAGGTGTGAAACCTTCGCAAGCCAAAAACTTTGAATCGCCAAAGAGATGCCTTGGCGGTTGTTTGCCAGTTCGATACTGTGATTTTTTTTGGTGAGTCAGGAAAGATAGGTCTTCATCGTGCAAAAGGGTTGAAAGGCCAAAAATAACACTTGTGTGCTTGTTCAAAAAACTCAGGTTCTTGGGTTTTAACA